>JAMPIV010011471.1:0-282500 GCA_024509875.1 Oreohelix idahoensis | reverse complement strand
GAAAGGAAATTTTTTATACTGCATTTTATCACACTATGTTCAAACGTGAACGCTTTGAAAGAATTTTTATACAATGCTGCACTGTTCACTGCCTGATTCTGAAAGTACAGCCAAAATAGAATCCTTTATGAATTTGCTGTTAGCAAAATTTAACGATGCATTTTACCCATTTGAAAATTTATCGCTGGATGAAATGGTGGTTGGTTTTACAGGACGATGGCCGTATAAACAGTATAATTGCAGTAAGCCAAAGAAGTATCACATCAAAGTATGTGGACTGTGTGACTCAACTACTGGGTATGTTTTAAATTTGCTTCCATATTTTGGCAATAAAACCTCTTATAATCCAGAGGCAGATCTTGACGGAGGCATGGCAGTCAAGGTTTTTCAAACACAGATGGCACCATTTGGAAACGGCCATCATGTATTTGCCGATCGATATTATACTACACATCAGCTGGTAACTTACTTGATTAGCCAGAAAACATATTTTACAGGCACTCTAAATATAAATAGGAAAAACTTTCCTGCTGAAATCAAGACACTGAAGCTTCGTCATCTTGAAACAAAATCATTTCTTGATGACAATAACTCAATTCTTGTGACTGCGTGGAAAGATAAAAAGGCAAGAAAGCATGATTATTGTGTCCTCCAAGGCTTCAGTAGAAAATATTAGTAAATCAGATAGGAGAAAGAATTTGAAAACAAAACCAAAAGTTATACATGAATATAACTTTTCCATGAACGGATGCGACCGCGTCGATCAAATTTTGTCTTATTATAATAACTTCAACAGGAAAACTTACAAATGGTGGAAAAAAACTGTTCCATTGGCTTTTAGAAATATGCCAGAGTAATGCTTTTATTCTTTATACTCTGACAAGAAATGAGAAAAGGAAACATAATATTTTAGATTTCACTTTACAACTCATCAAAGAACTGACCGAGGCAGCAGCCACTTTGATGCCGGAGGATGTACAACAAGGATCTTCTCTGCTGTTACTTGGTAGACCCAGAATGTCAAATGCTGTTGAGAGACTTCAAGGATCTCTGCATCTTATTATGTGGTCTGGCAACCAGAGAAAGTGCATTCATTGTAAAGCATCCAGGAGTTCTTTTGTGTGTAAAAGATGTACTGCCAATCCTCCACTGTGCGCAAAGTACTGCTTCGAACAGTACCACAGCAGCAAGAGATACGTTTTTATACTGACAGCCCCTTTTCAATAATGTGTAGTTATGTTTTCTTGAAACATTAGTGCCATTTATGTGATTGAAGTTGTGTTTTCATGGACATGGAAGTTTAGGATGCAAGCTGTGAATTTTAAAAAGTTTTAGTGGAATTTCTTCAGTGAGACTTGTGTTACTACTATGTGAAAAATGAAAAAAACTGGATGATCAATCACAGTTTTGTTACTTTTTCTGTATTACCAAATGGATTACCTACAATTGAAAACAATTATAATGTATTGTGACAACAATTTCTGATGGAGGCCTTAGGGAAGTGGAAATTTTTTTTTCATAATTTCATATCTTTTTTTTGGTATGTAATTTTTAGCCTAATATAACTACTAAGTTATAAATTTAGTAAAAACAATTAATATGTTCATAATTCCCATTCATTTTCCTTTAATTTCATATATAATAAGCTATACTTTACTTATAATTAGATATTTTATCTCAATAAACCTAACTTATGAATATGCAAACTTTTGGGGTCTAAAAATAATTCCGGCCAGAGGAGAAAATAATTACGTACAGAATCAGTTAAGCACTGAGGGAATAAAATCGCATCAGGAATAACGGAGATAATTAAAAAAGAAGTTTTCCTACATTGAACGATAGGCAAAAGGTACCCATATTTTATGATCGTGATTACATTCCTCGGGAGTTCCATCTCGTACGTCCGAGGTCACACTATAAATAGACTTGCCTAACAAACTCCGGTCAGTCACGATTTGAATACACAGAAAGCGGGAGAAAGAAGTGCATATGTTAATGCAAGTGTTTGCCTTCTGTACCTGTTAGCAGACCTTAATCAACCATTGAGGGCTGTAGTGGTTTTTGAGGTTATTACGTGGTTGCTATGTTACCTAGTGTACTGTATGAGGTCAGCTGTGAAGGTCCCTGAAGATAAAAGTTTATGTGAGTTTTTCAGGAATACCTTTCTGCTACCACCTATGACCTCAAACAGACTTATTCTATTATTATGTATGTTAGCTACGTTCAATGTCTAGGGTACTGAAATGTGGTGTGCAGGTCATTAACTACACAGACACACACATATGAACACTAGGTCTAATACTAAACTCTATGATCAAGTAACTTAACACTGGGGTGAAATTTTAAAATTTACAATTTTCTTAACTTTATTTAGTCCTGAGCCAAGTTTTCTTATGGTCAGGACGTGTGAATCAAGATGAATTTATATCAATCAAATAGCATATAATTTAATGATCACATGAAAAATTTGTACATAAATATATATATGTGAAATTTGTTAATATGGATACTAACTACAGAGTCTTTTGGAAAAACTAGTACTGGATGACGGGTCGTGGTGGTATCATCATGTCTAGTTCTTGTTATATTGTAGGAACAAAGTTCAATATTTAATTCGGAAAGAAAAGAAAAATCATTTTAGAAATATGGTTCAGAACAAATCAAATAGTAAGGAAATATGGAAGGCAATTAACACCTTAGCGAAAAAACGTAATGCACCAGACTCATTCTCTTCCAACACTTCATTTACTTGCACCGACTTCAGCAATCACTTTCAAGCAGAAATAAACAGTCTGAAATCCACAATACCACCTTCCTGTAGTGACTTAGACAAACTTTCAGCATTCTGTAAGAACAAATGTACAAACTCAGTTCCACCCGACATTCCTTTTATGACAGTTAATGAAGTGTATAACTATCTTATTGGCCTTAAGGATAATAGCTCATCAGGGCTTGACGGAATTAGTAATCGAATACTGCGTTACGCCGCACCAGCTATTAGTGATTCACTAACTTTTATATATAATCAATGTATTGCTAAAAGTTTTTTTCCTTCGGCCTTTAAGATTGCCAAAGTATATCCTCTCTTCAAACCTGGCTCGTCAGATAACAGTAATCTTGGTAACTATAGACCTATTTCTCTTTTATCATCGCTTTCTAAACCACTAGAAAAACACATACATAAAGCAACACTACATTACCTAGTTAGCAATGACTTGCTAATTGACAGTCAGTTAGGGTTTCGACAAAAGCATTCATGCCACACAGCTCTAACTAAGATGATAGACAACTTGCACCTAAACATAAATAACGATAACATATGTGGAGCAATCTTTGTAGACTTTAGGAAAGCATTTGATATGTTAGATCACGCTGTTTTAATAAGAAAATTAGAAACAATGAAAGTTAACTTTAAACTAGTGACATTACTTAACTCTTTAAGTCCCAATCGACTTTATAAAGGCTCAGGGGTTAGACGCGCTTGGCCCAATCGACTTTAAAAAGCCTTTAGTATATGTGCCTCTGTTTGAGACTGTTTCTAATTATAACTACGCACAAAGTCATTTCCGACTGCAATTACATTCTTTTAAATACCGCACGTGTTTAAGAGTGAACGTGTTTCTGTTTTGAGATATTTATTTTAGATTTTTAAAGCTATTTTTTTAAGCGCATATCCTCCATTTTACCTTGAATAACTAAACATTTTTTTAAGCGCATATCCTCCATTTTACCTTGAATAACTAATCATTTTTCAATGAAAGCTTTTATACTTGTAGCACAAGAGTAAAGTACATCCAATTACCTTCAGTTTCATATACAACAACAAAGTTATTTATGCATATGAACATTTAAAAAAATTATTTCCAAACAAAACAATAAAAACGCACTGGGGTGGCCATTTTTGCTTGGGCCAAACCCACTTTTTTGCTTGGAACTGAAAGAGTTAAATCATTCCTGTCCGACAGACAGCAAGTAGTGTGGTACAATAACTCCTTGTCAAGCCCAACTATTATTGACACTGGTGTTCCTCAGGGTTCTATTCTCGGCCCTCTACTTTTTTCCATTTACATAAATGACCTTCCACTACACATCGAGCACTCATCCTGCGACCTATTTGCCGATGATTGTACCATTTATACTAGTGATAAAAGTTGCAACACGCTAGAAATATTATTACAAAGCGACACAGACAATCTTATTAAGTGGAGCAATGAAAACTGCATGCAAATAAATATCACTAAAACAAAATGTATGATAATATCAACTAGACAAAAACTACAAAACTCGCCGAAAACGACACTTCAGCTCTACATTGGAACCTCTTTAATTGAAAATGTAAATGAATATAAAACACTAGGACTCATAATTGACCAACATTTAAGTTGGAATTCGCATGTACAAGCACTGACCAAACAAACGGCACAAAAAGTTTACCAGTTAGCTAAAATCAAACATTTCCTAGATGAGGAGACACGAAAAATGTTCTATACATCCCAGATACAAACACATCTAGACTATTGTTCCACAATTTGGGATGGCTGCACCATGTCCAACACTAAAAGACTCTTTTCATTACAAAAACGTGCAGTGCGCCTAATTTCAGACAAAAACCTCACAGTGTGTAGACTCATATACATATCTTAACATATTACCACTAAGAAAGCGCCTTCTCTTCAACAAAGCCAAATTTATTCACAAAATCTTGTCACAGAATGCTCCAACGTATCTGTGGCCTATTTTCAAATACAGCGGAAGACGCAGTCAACGCTTAAATAAATTACACATGCTTAAGCCTAGGCTCGACTTATTCAAGAAAAGTTTAGCTTTTTCTGCTGCTCATCTGTGGAATACTCTTCCACACGACCTAAAAAATACTCTTAGTCCATATTCATTCAATCACAGACTTTTCAAATACATCATGAGTGCAGATTATATGCCACTCTAATTTCGTTATGTTCTTAAATAATTACATAACATCATATGTAGGTTTTAAAGTTAATTTTGTCCTGTTTAGTATAAATTATCATACGCATCTGTAAATCTGTGTAACTGTTATTGTACTATTTGTTACGGTATATGATATTAACGCCGTCTGCTAAAGGTTATCAGACGTGCAATTGTAAGAGGTTAAGGCATTTAATATATTGCGATAGAGGTTTCAATTTTGAACGCTCCATGCACGATCGATCATGACGTGTATAGCGTTGTTTAGGACACAGTCGGTAACTAAGAAACGTGACCCTTTGTTACTTGACCGCCAAGCTGAATAGCTGCGTTGTTCTAACCTTCCAATGCAATGGCATGATATAGCCATTTATATGTGTATTTTTTGATGGACCAGGGTCAGTCCTAGAACTCTTTATGAGAGGGAAATTTATGGAGGTTAGTATTTTAACTAGAACTCTCAGAAGGAGAAGAATAATCGTCAAATTCGTATGAATATATTCAGACTCGCAGTCTCACTGTCGGCAGGTAGCCATGTCTAGCTGCGCGTGCATATAGCTGTGATGTTCTGACGACAATTACTGCTCTGTATCCTTAAACGGACATTGACACGTAAAACAGCAGTCTACGCCATTGATTAATTTATGCATGACTCATGTTCTGTCCCTATTTGAAATGTGTACATGTGAATTAAATGTACGGACTCAATGAAATGACTTATCAAATCAATCGTATTCCAAAGTTCAAGTATTGTTTGGAATCTTCCACCCCAGCATTCGCTTAATCTTCCATCAAAGGCACGATGCACTAAAACTAACATATCAAGGAAGAAAACAATGGCCAGAATTTTATAATTGTTTTATTCATAACACATGGAACATTGTTCAGACCAATCACCACGCAACAGTGGTGTCGGTGTCTGGGGACGACAAAAAAAAATTTCTTCATGACTTTCGAATGAAATGTTTTTACGATCAAGTTTCGATCACATGACCAGTACGAGGCTGACGTGACGCAGTACTCATTATAATACCTAACAACGTGACGTCACTGAAAATCGTGTAGGTGATCTGTCGAAGAAACCAGCCGTTTCTAAGTCTAACCAAAGGAAACATGAGCCATTTGAAGCCAACACATGATATGGACTATAGGAGCAGACAGTCAGGGGCTTTAGCCTAGCTGTTGACGACCGCTAGCACTGATCGAAGCAACGGTAAAGATAAATCTAGGTGTTTAACTGTTGGTATTGCAAACAGTGCTAACTAAGTCCATTGTCCTCTGCCTACATCGGCATGTTTTTATCTATGTTTAATGTACTTTTTGTTGTCTTAATGTGTTGTTAATTTGTGGGAGGTAGGGAGGATGAACTGAAATTAAATTCTGCGGCTCTCACGATGCCTGAATTAATTTCGGTCGTTTCTTAGGGCAGTTAAACGATCGCACCTTTGGAAACCCCATTGAGGTTTGACATTGGACTTGTTGTCCAAATCTGCTATCGTTTGACGATTTGCGTTAGCTGTACTGTCCCGTAGATAATTGGTGTATTTTATTCGTACTCAGTTAATAATTTTATTCAGTTCTGTACCATGTTCGTTACTATTCGTCCAGTCTCCTCTGACTATCATTTATTTTATGATTGTTAAATTTTCGTCCGTTATGAGTCCTGTGACGTCATCATTTTTCGCAGTCATTTTTTTTTTGTGTGTACCTTGAATATTCAGTTGACCTCCGGTCAGACCTTGCCCTTCATTTGGTCTGTGACATTTCCGCTTATTTTATTTAGTTCATAAATTCATTTTTAATTGTGAAAAATGTCTTGTTTGCGTCTTGACATTGTTTGTACCCTTTAGTTGCATCATTGTTTTGTTTGTCCTCATGATATATATTAATATTACATTAATAATATACTATTATATGCAATAATACACTTGTAATTTAATTTAATTAATTTTTTCTGATAATTAAGGTTAATATGGGACATTGCATAACTATGCAGTGATAGTCCAAGAAAGTAGCACTACAATTTATAAGAGATGCCTAGGGCATAATAATATAATATATATATTGACAAAATAAAATAATCTTATAGCTACCTTTGAGGTAATAGACCCATTGTATATTATTTAATATACTTTTCTGGTACTAAGAGAGTGACTTAGTACATTGAACAATATAATTACTAGGAATTATACCCAACATTATTGGATATTGAGATTAATTGTGTGATATAATTACATTATATTTAACAGATATCATAACTATTTATGATATAGTATTATTTAGATACAATATTGTTACAAAATATTGTCTATTAGTTGAACTTAGACATTAAGTTCAGTACTATTGTGATTACTTATATTGAATATTTCTAAGTTGAGTAAGTATAATAATTACTCTGAAGCTACTATTGACTATTTTAATCAGTAATTATCAATAATTACTTACAGATAAAAGTCAAAATGCTTACTATAGACCATTTCGTTAAGATTGGTCGTGAATATGGTTATAAATCTCAAGAACTTCGTCAGTTTGCTGAATCAGAACTGGAAAAATATGAAAGAAAGGAAGAAGAGAAAAAAGCTGCATTAAAGAAAGAGGAAGAGGAACAAAAGGCAGCATTAAAGAAAGAGGAAGCAGAACTTGAGATGAAGCAAATTGCCAAGGAAAATAGATTGAGAGAGATTGCTCAACGTGAAAGAGAAGAGCAAAGAACAATCGCCAAACAGGAAGAAGAGAATAAATTGAAACGAGAGGAAATTATTTTACAACAAGAAATGGAATTGGCGCGTATTAAATTGGAGACAGCAAGATTACAAGCACAAAGTGCTGATGCAAACCAGAATAATAACGCACAAAATGGATCATCATCCAGCCAACCTAAACATTTCTACAACTTTAAATTACCCATTTTCAACTTAAACGTCGACGACCTTTCATCGTTCCTGGCACGTTTTGAACAGACTTGCAAATCTAACCATTTGCCTGAAGAGTCATGGGTACTCAAATTAAATGAATTCTTGGTTGGAGAACCACTGACAGCTTCTCAAAATGCTGACCCATCAATAGCTAATAACTACGGTGCTATTAAGTCCTTGCTTTTACGAAGGTTTCACCTGGACGAGGAACACTGTAGGTTGAAATTTAAGGGAATTTTACCAGAATCTCCAAAGGATTTTGCAGGATTCATTGCGAACATACGCAATACATTTAATAGATGGGTTGAACTGGCAGAAGTCAACAAATCATACGACAAATTAGTTGATTTACTACTGCGGGATAAGGTATTATCTTCAGTTAGCCAGCCATTTTTTGCATATTTGCAGGAGCGTAAACCAGGTACTATGGATGAGTTAGAAAAAATTTCTTTAAACTACTGTTCGGCACACCCGAATGCAACCATTTCTAACTCCTCATTAAGAGAACCTCTACCTGTGGCGTCTAATATGGCCTACAATCACAATAACAAACAAAGACATCACAGTGTAGACAGAAGCAGGTTCCAAAGAAATCACAATGTTAACTTTCAGAAGGGACATAATAATGATTTCAACAATAAAAATGAGTTCAACAGAGGTAGATCACGAGACACCAACGGGCTGATCACCCGTTTGCCAGTCACTTCGATTACGGAAACAACAGCAAATGGATTGATTTGCCGTTGCCCTAAAGACGCCAATAGGCGTGATGGGAAACAATGACAAAGAAAACCTATCTGCTGTTGCCCTAAGACGCCACTAGGCGTAATGGCCACTGACTGCTTTGACGGTCGGTGGCTAAGGATGGAAGAAGAAGAAGAAGAAGATCACGAGATAGAAATTATTCACCTCAAACAAACTACCACAATAGTCAACATAACACTCATTATAATCGATCACATACTCCCAATAATAATAATAACTGGAATGGTAATAATCATGGCTCGAGACATCGAGATAATAGTTGCTATAGAGGACGACGAGATAATTCTAACAATTATACTCGGAATCGATCTCATTCTCGGGGATCATCTCATTACAACCATAATACAGGGGCGGCAGTTACAAATAATACTACCCCTATAGCTCAGGTTCCACTTGACAATAATACAACACAGTCTTCTGCTGCATGTTTTGCTATTAATTATAATGTGGCAAATAGTTGCCAGCAATGCAATCTTATTTTTCAGAAGGCGAAAGAAACAGTGCTCAACTGCGGACATATTATACCACAGGTAGGTCTTGCAGTCAACGATGGAACAGGCCTACTAATTTTTAACAGGGGATTAGTTAATGGATCCGTCGTCTCAGTGTTGAGGGATTCGGGATCCACAACGATTGGTGTACGACAGTCGCTGGTACATCCTAGCTGTGCAACAGGGGAATATGTCCGTTGCATGACTTTTGGTGGAACAATAGAGTTTTACCCCACAGCTATTATTCATGTTAACACTCCTTTCTTCACAGGGAACGTAAAAGTATGCATGCTTCAGAATCCAATTGCAGATCTGATGTTGGGACGCATCCATGGTAGTAAGGATTGTTCCCCACAGGAAATTATTGATTGGGAAAAAAAAAATTTGCATTCTTTTAGCAACGCTAACGCTGTTGTTGATATGGCTACACTTCGTGCCAACAACATAAATACATGTGGCACAGCAGTTTCCAACTTCACTCTCAGTACTATCCTGGAAATTGATGAAGATGATAGATCTATTGGACAACATACTAAGGATATAACTGATCCTAATAAAACTGTTGACGTTGTCAACATTGACAAAAAACATTATGAGGAAGAATAATAGGTTAAATAATAATGCTGGACTTAAAAGGAAACATAAAGTTAACACAAATAATTATGATGAAAAAGTTTTTACTTTGCCCAGCAAGGATATGTCTACGACATGTAGGAAACTTAATACCTTTGGTGATGATAGGTATCATCCTCAGTCCAGTCAGGATGATACGACATCCAACAGAAAGACAATGTCGGCGTTGAAAAGGAATGTTAATTCCTTGACAAAGAATACATATCATCACATTGTCCACTATTTTCGTGACAATGATACTACATATATTGGGAAAAAGTGCGTATTCTCGCACAGTGTTAGTGCGAAATCTGCCGCAGGATACTACCTGGCAGGCACTTAGAAATTTTTTTGATTATACAGCAAACGTTAAGTTTGTTCGCCTTCTGCCATCATGCAATGGGCAGAATAGACAGGCGATGGTTACATTTCGTAACAATCGAGACGCTCGTTGGGTAATCGAGCGTGATAATGGTGTTTATTTTCATCACCGTTATCTAAAGTTACAATTACTACCTGATTCTGCGAAACACAGATAATGGTGTACGCTCACCCTTTTGTCTTATTTCTTGATGACTCAGCTCTAGTCAGTCATCATTTCTTTTCCTTATTGGTCATTTATTCTTATAACGTCTTAGATATCAAGGGACACAAAAAGATATTTCATATTAACATGCTCAAGCAATTTCATACACGTCCTGAACACTTACAGTCAATTTTTCATGAACTAGATGACAACACAGTATCCACTTGTCATTATACTAACTTATCTGTCATCCAGGAAGAAGAATCTTCTTTTCCTGAGGTACAGTTACCGTTACCGGTACCAGTAGTTCAACCTACTGAATCTTGGCGGGATGTAACCATCTCTTCAACGGTTACACCGCAACAGCGTCTACAGATTGCTAATCTATTACAATCTTGTCCAGATGTATTGACCGACGTCCCGGGTCGCACATCGGCTATCAGTCATGACATTACTCTCAATGATGATACACCTATTCGTGTACATCCCTATTCTGTTCCTTTACATTTCCTTGCTAAAACTACTAAGGAACTTGAACAGATGTTGTCTCTGGGAATCATTGAGACTAGTAATTCGCCATTCTCTTCTCCATTAGTGATTGTCCGGAAGAAGGACAATAACATTAGACTATGTGTTGATTATAGAAAATTAAATGCTAAGACTATAGTTGACAGCGAACCACATCCACTTATCGACGACTTACTGCCACGTCTATCCAACGCAACTATATTTAGTAAGATAGACTTAACTAAAGGTTATTGGCAGATACCACTGACCGAAAAGGCTAAGTACTACACCGCATTTTCCACTCCACAAGGTCTATACCAGTGGAATGTGATGCCTTTTGGGCTTGTTAATGCGCCAGCTACCTTCATTCGCCTGATGCGACAAATTTTATCAGGTAGACCAGACGTTATTACATATATTGACGACATATGCTTGTTTAGTTCGTCGTTTGAGGAACATGTTTCGGGACTTAGATATGTTTTTGACACTCTAAGGAATTATCATCTAACTGCTAAACCTACAAAGGTGCAAATCGCGTGTAATGAGATAACCTTTTTGGGACATATCATTGGATCGGGATATATCCGAACTTTACCTAGTACAGTCTCCAAAATTCTAAACATAGCAGTTCCTCAGACGAAGAAACAGGTCAGGAGTTTGTTAGGACTTGTTCAATATTACAGTAGATTCATACCAAACTTGTCATCCATCACGGCTGTATTGTCTTCATTAATAAAAAAAGATATGCCGGTGAAGGTGACATGGACTGGTACATGCAATGAAACTTTCAACAAAATTATAAATTTGTTCTCGCATGAACCAATTTTAAGACTTCCCGATGCTTCCAAAAGATTTTTCTTACGAACAGATGCTAGTAACTACGGCATTGGTGCATGCCTGCTCCAGAACCATGATGGCATTCTACATCCTACGTTATACATTTCAAGAAAGCTGAAGCCGGCAGAAACGAAGTATTCAACAGTCGACAAGGAACTTTTATCTGTGATCTGGGCAATAACCAAACTTGAAAAGTACTTACATGGTGCTCCCTTCACCATACAGACGGACCAACGTGCTGTAGCAGCCTTGCGTCGATCAAATCATACAAGCCAGAAGCTTGCCAGATATTCAATCATCCTACAGCCATTCGAGTTCTCCATTGAAACACATATTACTGGCACTGAAAATTGTGTGGCAGATTAAATTGTTTTGTTATTGTTTTTTTTCGGATCTTCTGTTTCTTATTTTGGATATCGCATTGTCACGTAATCCTATTGACGACGAATAATCAATATTGACACTCTTAAACTACATCAATCAGAACTACATTGGATTGAACGAAGTATCAACTATAAGAGAACTAACCTTGCCTTCAATTTAAACTTTATAAACACTATATGCATCACAGAATTGAACTAAAAGATATATTGACATTGGAACTTCGTCTAACGTCCATACACGATATATAAATACCGTTGAACAATCATGGAATAATATCTGACGACAAGTCGAACTTATTATCCTATGGACTCTTAATTCTTGGATCTTGGATGCAGTGATAAATGACATTTCTTTCCGACGTGAACGTTTGAACACTTTTGCCTAAAAGAATTCATCAGGATCAAGACTACGGATGGATCATCATATCCTATACTAATTAATTAGTTAACTTAACTTCTTAATTGAATTATTATCAATAAAATGAAATGTGAGAAAAAAATGAAATGAAAGAACAAAAAAGAGAACGAAATACTAAAAGAAGAAATTATGAAAAGAGAAAATAAATCTCACACAAGTATTAGATTAATATTTTTGTTAATGTACCTATACATTATTTAGTTAGTTAAATTAGATAGTTATTATTCACTAACACTTAACACACACAATTAAGTTAAAACTTATATTCGAATTTCTTTCTATTTCTTCTCACTTAGTTTGTTTTTTCTTCTCTCATAACATCGCGTTACATTAGAACCTTAATAATTTAACTCTTAGTTTAATTAATTAATTTAATTTTAATTAGTCAAATTAATTCCTATATGACATACTAATACGACAGACCTTACTTTAATTTAATTTTATCATTCACTATTAACATTGGACATTTATTTAGTTGATATAATAATATGTATAATATTGATATATAATGTGATTTATGTTAGATGACTATGACAAATAGTTAGTTGACACGACCGCAACACGGTTCTACTCAGAACATCGTCGGCCATATGTCACAATTGTGTTAAATTTTTTTGAAAAATTGTTAAGTCGGATAGATCTTGAAAAAAAATCTATCGATTTTTTTTTCCCCGGTGTACAGGGAATTGTTACGGTATATGATATTAACGCCGTCTGCTAAAGGTTATCAGACGTGCAATTGTAAAGGTTAAGACATTTAATATATTGCGATAGAGGTTTCAATTTTGAACGCTCCATACACGATCGATTATGACGTGTAGAGCGTTGTTTAGGACACAGTCGGTAACTAAGAGACGTGTCCCTTTGTTACTTGACCGCCAAGCTGAATAGCTGCGTTGTTCTAACCTTCCAATGCAATGGCATGATATAGCCATTTATATGTATATTTTTTGATGGACCAGGGTCAGTCATAGAAGTCATTATGAGAGGGAAATTTATGGAGGTTAGTATTTTAACTAGAATTCTCAGAAGGAGAAGAATAATCGTCAAATTCGTATGAATATATTCAGACTCGCAGTCTCACTGTCGGCAGGTAGCCATGTCTAGCTGCGCGTGCATATAGCTGTGATGTTCTGACGACAATTACTGCTCTGTATCCTTAAACGGACATTGACACGTAAAACAGCAGTCTACGCCATTGATTAATTTATGCATGACTCATGTTCTGTCCCTATTTGAAATGTGTACATGTGAATTAAATGTACGGACTCAATGAAATGACTTATCAAATCAATCGTATTCCAAAGTTCAAGTATTGTTTGGAATCTTCCACCCCAGCATTCGCTTAATCTTCCATCAAAGGCACGATGCACTAAAACTAACATATCAAGGAAGAAAACAATGGCCAGAATTTTATAATTGTTTTATTCATAACACATGGAACATTGTTCAGACCAAATCACCACGCAACACTATTACAATGTTGGGATTTTATTTTATTGTACTTTTTTGTTATTTTATTATTTAAGTAACATTTAGGATATGTGTGAGAATAAATGGATTAACTATGGAAGAAGAGAGAAAGGAAGGGCAGAATGTTAGACGGGCCTGCGTGCCCAATTCTAAACCCTTTGAAAATAAAGTTCGTTCGTTCGTTCGTTCGTAGCTTTGTTAACAGGGGTAATGGTGGTAAAGTTTTTTTGTTCACAGTGTTCTATAAATTTATTTATTTTTATTGATGAATCAGCAGCAGGCCAGGTCTTCAGTACTTATCTGGCCTGTGTCGATGTAGTCAAGATGTTCACTTGGCCCACTCCTCGCAGTTGCTGAGGTAAAATGTTAGGCTTCTCCTCACAGTTGCTGAGGTAAACTCATAGACTTCTAGTCCTCCACCGTTTGATCTCTTCAGAGCATCTGGCACTAGCACAGTGCCAGACAAAGAAACTCTGAAACCACAAAATTAGGCTATGTCATAGCATACTGCCTACTTTACCCTGTTTACTAATCATAAAACATAAATTGACAAGACAAGATCGGATCTCTCTGACCGACCCAGCACCTCTCATCCAGGCTGTCATCAAGTAGCACCAGTTTCCCATGACTGCATTGCATCTGAAATATGTTCCTTAGTCTCTTTTTCCATCCAATAAGGTGGGTGATATGTTCCCACTGATAGTAAATATAGATCTGTCTTCTATATTCTTGGATATGTTTTCCCTTATTATACATTCACCTCTAGGCCCTGGACTGTCGCTGGGGACCTAGAATAAGCACTCACTTGTCGTAATCATTTTTCATGACATGGCAGTATCAATCACTCAGAATTATTAAATAAAAAAGGTTACTAATCTTTCCCTTACCACAATTCAAATGAAAACACACAGATACGTTGTCTAGCACAAACTCAGCTGAGCTGCTGGCTATACTATGGCGTCCAATTTGAAATACTATCTACAGTAGAACTCCATTTATCCGAACCCCAATTATCCGAACATCCAATTATCCGAACACTTTTTCCAGAAAAAAAAAAAAAATCAGATGCCACAGTCACGTTAGACTAAAATTCTGAATCTTTTGATGCGGCAAACTTCAAATGTGTGCGAACAATTTGTAGAGAATGGGATGGCTAATGGTCGGTCGCTTACGTACAGGAAGTCAGTTAGATCATAAAGTCAGTTAATATCTGGTTTACCAATCCAAAGTACGTGTGCGTTCTAGGTAGAACACTGGCTAAACAGACAGTTCAACTTAAAATAATTGTGTCTGCTACTACAGCAGAATAATTTTGGTGTACAAGTATTTCTCTGTGCGATATGGCACCTTCCAGTAGGCCTAAAGCATATAAAAGGAACCGCAATGTTTTGTCAATTGAAACGAAAACAGAAATTATCAAGAGACTAGGACAAGGTGAAACTGTGTCTTCACTTGCGAGGATTTTCAATGTTGGGAAAGCTACCGTCTCTGACATCAAAAGTAACAAGGATAAAATTATGAGTTTTGCATCGAAATTTGATAGTGAAAATGGGTCGAAGAAACGTAAAACCATGAGAAATGCGAAAGATGTGAAAATTGAAGAGGCTTTGGATATAGTGTTTGTGCAAAGAAGAAGCACAGGGGAACCTATCTCTGGTTCTTTGTTGTGTGAAAAGGCACTTCAGTTCAACAATCAACTTGACGGTCCTCCTGACTTTAAGGCTAGCCAGGGATGGTTAAGAAACTTTAAATCTCGTCATGGCATACGAGAATTGGAGATTCAAGGGGAATCTTTATCTAGCGATGCAACTGCCGCTAAAAATTTTAAAGAAACTTTCTTGGCTTTTTTGGAAGAAGAAGGTTATTCACTCGATGATGTGTATAATGCCGATGAGACTGGCTTATACTGGAAATCATTGCCTCAAAAATCACTTGCATCTCAGCGCGAAGCAGCTGCCCCTGGGTTTAAAAAGTGCAAAGAGAGAGTAACAATTTTGGTAGCCGCGAATGCCAGTGAAAGTCATCGTTTACCGGTGCTAATGATCGGCAAAGCCAAAAAAAACCACGTTGTTTAAAGAATGTGACATGTCTCCCATTGTGTTACAAAGCACAGAAGAGTGCTTGGATGAATAGTGAAATATTTCTTGATTGATATACAAATCAGTTCATCCCAAATGTGAAGAGGTTGAGAGAACAAGAAAAGAAAACTGGAAAAGTAATTCTTCTACTGGACAATGCACCATCTCATCCAGAGACGGATACATTGAATGCAGTTGATGCAAATTTTAAAGTAATTTTTCTGCCTCCCAATGTAACAGCACTGATTCAACCAATGGATCAGGGTGTTATAGCAAAGCTTAAAAAGATGTACAAGAAGGAAGTCCTGCGTCGTTTTTTATTGTTGGCTGAAGATGAAGAAAGTGTGGTGGCGTTTTCCAAAAAGCTTAATCTCAAAGACTGTGCTGCTATATGTTAGCTGACCTGCTTGGACCAATGTTAGCTGATGCTTGGACCCACACTGTCACAAGATTAAAAAAATGCTGGCGTGTTTCAAAAAATTAATCTCAACAAGGCTTGGATAAAGAATTGCTCAAAAAGGCTTGGAGTAGATTGCTTGGGAAAAAAGGAGGAAATGAAACTACTGCAGTGGACACAAATGATGATTGTATAAATGAAGTTGTGGAACTGTTTCAAGCAATGCCCGAATTTTCGGACTGTGACAAAGATGATGCACACATGTGGCTAGAAGATGATAATGATTCTGGTTTTCAGTTTTTGAATGACGAAGAAATTTTGTCTTTTGTGCAAGAAGAAAACAAAATACATGTAGTGACCGATGATGAAGACTCCTCAGAAGTACACGATGTACTTGTAGATTATGAAGAAAAACCAAAACGTCGACCAAGTCCTGAAGAGGCCTTTATAGCACTAGAAACAGCGATGGCTTGGTACGAGCAAGAAGATGAACAGCTGTCCTACACAGCTTCTGCTGTGTTGAAGAGAATGCGGGACTTAGCAGCCAAAAGGAGACTATCCAGTTTGGTGCAAAAGAGGATTCCTCATTATTTTAAATAGTGGGCTGGGGGGGGGGGGGGGGGGGGGGGGGGGGGGGGGGACATCTGTGCAAGTACATGTATACGTAAGTTGCGCCTGGTTTTGAATCGTTTGTAATGTTATTTTGAAAACATTTCTCTTTCTTAACAAAAATAATTAATACAAGTAGTACATGCACTGCAGTGTAATAAAAGATTTTGGTGATACAGTGATCTAATACAGTGTGGGTATTATTATTACAGTACAAGTAAATATGTTTTATAGTGTATTTTCCTTGTGATGGTTAATTATTTTTAGAAATATGTGTACATGTACTCAATACATTATGTAATCCAATTATCCGAACATTTGATTATCCGAACGATGCTCGGTCCCATGGGGTTCGGATAAATGGAGTTCTACTGTATCTTCATTGGGCGTCACAGTTCTAAACATCAGCGATCTGTGGCAGTGGACAGTCTTCGACAAAATGGCACTTGCCGGCTAAATTTTGTCACCAATATTACTCGTTCGTCCAATCAAAATACTTCCCCTCTATCGTTTAAATATTTAAACTTAAAATGTCCAAATTGAGTCTAGTTTCGGTCTAGTGTGAAATCTACTTATGTAGGTCTGTCCGTCCGAACTAGGTTTTTCCCAAAATTACACTTGGTTTTAGACCAAATTACAAAAAAAACTCCACAAATTTTTGTCTCACTACGTATAAGATTTCTATGCTAAGTTATTTTTAGCTTCTACCCTCCTTCTTTGCCCCTTGTCCACATGTAGTTTGTTTTTCTGCGTTAGGCTCAAGGACGCGTCAAAAGTAACTTTTGTGAGAAGTATGCACAAATAACTGTCTGTTCGTCTGTATTGAACAATACAGTCTTTCGTCCATATTATCTTTCCGTGTTATCTGTCCGTCTTCGTAATTTAAAAGTATATTAATTTTCTCAGGGAAAGATGGGCTATCAAAACTAGCTAATTTTTTATTTATTCTCCTAAACTTATTATTAAGAAAAATACCTAATTTTTTTCCCTGTTCGTCTGGAAAATTTGTTTTTCTTACTACTCGTTCATGGCGTTTGCCGCTATATTCAAATTAAAACGACTATTTACCGGTAGAACGTCCAAAGATACGTCTGCCTCTGTAAGAGCTAAGGTCGTTTTTTTCGTCCAATTTTATTAACATTGTGTCAACTAGTGAGGCGTAATTTTTGCTTTAAAAACTACAAATTGCGAATCTTCTCAGACTTTAGATTCAAAACACGTGTTCAGGTACCGCAGCAATTTTTTTTCTTTTATCTCCGTTTCTACCCCCGGTCTAAAACGGATAGGCCGTTATTCTGCATGTTTAGTACTAAGTTAGTTTTCAATGACGACTAGAAAACGCTGGCGATGGGTCGAAGATGAAGCAGGCGTTATTTTATCCAAATTGTGGTATCCCTTACATTTCATTATATTGCTGTTATCTTTATAAAATGGAGGAAATTTTAGCGTATTCTGCATCACTGAATTTCTCACCACAAATAGGCCTGTCTGTGTGTGCCTGAGGGTAACCGACTCGACATTCTATATCATATATATTATAAATATATTAATATTATAAGCGCGAGTATATGATATACATACCTATATTTATACACACTATCAAATTATAATATACTATATTTTTGCTAATTATATCCTACTCAATTTCAAAAGATTTCAACAAGGCCACCACATCTATACATCACATTTACTATTTGATCAAGTACACTTTTGAGGTGCTAGCGCGATAAGCGCTTCTATAGCGTAGATGGTACAACACCGCCTCTGGAGTTACCTGCGGTGATACAGGAGATGCAAGAATCTACCGGCGACGGCCATTTTTGAGGATTTTTCGTCTTCGACCGGATTTTGGACTGGATTAACTCGAGACCTCTGGCGAACAATTTGACATTTGAACAGGATTGTCGATCGACCAGGGACTGGCGGCCATGACGCATTACTCGAAGCCAGACCCAGATCAGCCAATGGGTACCGGTCGGCTCCGAAAAACTCGCGAGTATTTTGCCTATGAATTTTGCAGAGTGGGGGGGCGAGAGGGGGACACCCTGTCTCTGTACAAGAAATAAAGGGATGACTCCCACTGTAACGAAATATCAAATGTGACAGGTTTACAGACATAAATAAATAAAACCTGAGATTATTTCGCACTCGCAGTAGTATTAGCGGGAGTACGAAAAAAAAAAAAAAATACACACTTTTGTATATAAGACGCGCAATAAAATGATTAAAATGAAGGGAAATTTTTAGTAAAAAATGCGTGCCTGGTTTGCAATATCTTCCTCATTGACAGTCTTTCTAATGCACGTTGTAAGCATCAAAAACAAAACTCACCGACAACCATTGTTGATTCACTAGTGCCAATTTGCGTTTGCTGAACCAATAAATTAATGCACATTTAAATTATTTTTTTTTCCAAACTTCCGTAGAACCAAACAGGGGAATAGTAATCGTGCTCCGATTGGACATTTCCACGTGCAATGGCGACTTTTCGTGAACAGAGTTTACTCTTAATTTGGTTTTACAATTCAGCAGACTTTAGGGTAGTTTTCAAATCACTTGCAAAAACCAAATCGCACGAGAAAGACGTCTTTGACAACCGTTTACAAAGAATGAGGGCCTATAGCGTGGGTTGAAAGTGCGTTTATTCTGGATCCGTCTGAGGTTACTAGGACGGTTTGCAGTGTCACACCACTCTACTATCCTAAAGATATTTTGGAGACGATTTCAGGCCACAGGAACTGTAGTGGTGAGGATCGCCACCGGCCAGGTCGCCCTAGATGCACCAATAGACATGATGACAGGTACCTCTTGCTTGTCAGCCCTGCGAAATCGAACCCCGTCACTTTTTCAACATCTTAAGATTGTTCAGCTAGAGACATAACTGTAAAAGTTAATCGTCAGTCATAGCTCCATTTGCAGGACGTTTTTTACAATGAATTGTGGTAATGGTTAGCTCGACACTGTCCTGCAGTCATGAATACCTCTCTTACGTCTTGCTGCATCCGCATGAGGCCCCGTGATAGCTTGGTGTCGCGTGCACATCCGCATGGACAAGGCAACATACGGAGTCCCAGAGTAGGTCTGCATCACATGTGAAGTCAACGGTATCTCGGTATTCACTGAGAGAATCATTCGCTTCGACTGTGCACTGGGATTCAGAGATAGGTATCAGGGCTGGATTCAGAGTATATTGGTATTCGACGTGCGCCGTGTGCTGCATGAGTGCAGATATTTACTGAAGACACAATTTCAGAAGAGGTTGGATCGTCCTAAGGAGCTCAGGGGCTTCTTGTCATTGTATGGGGACGGCTTTCTAACAAGACACGGAAGAGGAACCCCACTCCTACAATCATCCAAGGTCAACGATGGCCAGCCCCAACCCGATACCCAGACTCATCACGATAGATCTTCCTCCTGAGGGACCAATTGTTCTAGCCCTGCTTTCGGAGGCCTAACTACTGGTAGGTACATGACCATCTCTCCAGGACATGACCTAACTTACAGCTTCGACACCCCATTGAGCTAGCTGTGAGTTGACATAAGTTTATTCCAGCATCATTGAGGTTTAATCATTCAGGATGGCCGTCTCAATCTCTCTTCTCGTGACAAGCTCATTTCAACCTGAACCTTTATCACCGACTTTTGAGTACAGTCGCTACTGGGGGATTGTCCTTATGGTCGTGAGAGTGCACGAAAGATGTGTAGTCAACGGCAGCGGATAACGGCACCCTCGCCAATGGATGGTGTGACAACAGTACAACTGACTATGCCATCTTCTGCTCTTCAGAAAAATCATGGCAAAAAGCTGTTCCTCCAGGGACTAACTCTTCGGAACAATTGTGGAACCTTTACACGGGAGCGTCAGTCTACGCTTGTCCCTTGCAACTGCCTGCTGAGCAAAAAGACGTTATGGTCATTACACACAGATTATTGAATCTAGTCTATTTGTACCTAAATACTTTCTATTGATTTGTGTGGACATTTTGAAAAAGGTCGTGTGGACGACACCTTCACAGCTTTCATTGCGTTTTAAATCGTGTAAGTTTCACACTTTTCCTGTGCCGCCATGATCATGGCTTAACAAACTATGGTTTTTAAAATAACATGCACGTTTTGAACTGATACAATCACGTTTATATAGATTTGTTTTATGGTTTTAAACGAAATGCGTCTTCTACCACAAGATGTGGACCTGGCTTTTGACGAGTAGATATTATATTATTAATTCGAATTTTAGCACTCTCATCTCCGTGCGTAGTATAGTCGTGGATTATAGATGATGTAATAGAATACTTTCATATGGGACACAATGATGCTTGACTGATGAAATCTCTTTACAAGGAATATATGTGTTAATCTACGAGCGCAAAAGTCCAGCTTCAGGAAAAATATCTTAAAATAATGTTGAATGAATAGGCCCAATGTAACGGCCTTTGCCTAATGTTTGTTTACAAGTTTCTCTTGAAGAAAGTATTTTCTTGTATGGATGTAGTTTTAACTTCGCCAAACCAAATTTTATTGTGTAGTGGGGGTAGCGACCGAATCATGGGAGGGAACAACGGAAACAATGCATGATTAAGCTATGGTAGAAGAAAATAAAATTTGGTAATCACATTAATTAAAAACATGATTGTCTGCAACATATACTATAACCTTTGTGCATCCATGCTCAATAGCTTCGCTAGTCTGAAATGTCCATCGTCCAGTCGTGTTCATTACGCAGGGATGTTGAATAAGGACAAATACAGGGATGTGCATTGAATATCTAACTTCGATCTTCAGGTTTTATTCTTTTAACCATCAAAGCCCTTACATCAATTATGCAACGAAGGCGTCGTTCATTAGTACTGAAATTTGCATAAAAAACGTATGCTAAACATGATTGACACCAGTATATATAGTTAGTGGCCTAGCCATAGCGTAGGTTAATAACAATTTCGGGAACGATTTTTCTTTATGAAATAGTCAATATATACCACTGCTAATTCAGTGAGCGATGGATGCTCACATCCTGCATGTGAACTCAGTCTATTGTTGTATCTCAGGGCTGCTGTGTAGCGAACTAACTTGTTCTTGTGTAATCCTACACATTTCCCATATCATCCAGATTAAACCCCCCCCCCCCCACGTTCATGATTGACACATTAACAATTATAGAGCTACAATATGACTTGTGAAATGATAACTAACTAATAATTACTATAAGTGATAAAAAGAATACAAGCACATCGTTAGACCTAGTTACCTAAGAAGATTGAACATCTTTATTAATAACAAGAAATTATAATAAGACATTTTTTGAACATCTGCCAACAATGGTCTATTTGTTTAATGTTGTAAAATATTTTGATTTAATGACATCTTTTTTTAAACTCAAGAAAAAAGAGAAAACAGAATTAACTGACTTTAAATAAATGTGATAAAAATAATTTACAGCACGACATTCATCTCATTACTTAAATTATATTTAAAGTTAAGTTATTTATTAATGTTGTGCTAAATTTTAATAATAAATTTCATCCATTGCAGATGTCAAGAATAAACGATCTTAAACTACGAAAATAACAGTGATGCGCGGATCCATGATTTGGATAGTGAAAGGATCGTAGCTCGTAGGGAACTTACAGAGTACTACATCTTACCCTATATTTTCATCTTTTTGAATATTCTCTAAAATAGCTTGACCCTCAACTCATTGTGTTACTCATATAATCCCACTTTTCTCCATCAAATACACTGAGGATCCGAGTGGTAATTCTTATGATAGACAATGTAATCATTTATCTGAGCACAAATATCCTAGGTCCATAACATCTGATACATCTATTTATGTCACCACGAGGATACTATTACACTTCTATTTCAATTAACATTCTCGATAACATATCGTGAAACATCGCTTGCACATAAGTAATCCTGGTTAAATATTAACTTTGGATCACGATCACGTAAAGACTTACTAGACTCCTCAGTACGTGAGATGATTTTTTTATACTCTTCTTTAGGACAGAAGGTATATTTTAGAAAAGGTTACCCACCTTTACACTTAGAGCGTTAGATTTGGGCACAATATGTGGTTAAGAGACATCTAATGGTATTCCTCTACTCTGCAGCAAAACAGATTGCTGGTGTACACATCCTTACGAATCCACTCAGGTACCAAATGATGCAATAAAATCTGACTCGTAAACAACGCTGTTACATGTGTATAATACACTATCGTTGATTTTAGGGATTCACTGCTAAAAGGCCAGACAGGAATGTCAATCTCATGCTTCAAACCCACTCATGCATGCTTGGATCTCTACATGTAATCGTAATAGGAAATCTCTAAACCACTTTTATCATAAATACTGCTTCAGGATAATTCATGCTATAGGGGGAACACCATCTATCATTTAACTTTTTATCTTATATAATACAGGAACTAGAGTAAAAAGAAATTTCATTTCTTATCTATTGGGTTTTGAGCCTACTTGTTAACGATTCAACCTTTGGTTTTGAACAGCATTTAGTACTTGTATGTTGATATGTTTGAAGGTGTCGTACCTTTCCCGCGCCCGAATTTTCAACTCCACTTTCTCTAAATAGGTCCAATTGTTTTAACAAACGGAATTCAAGCAGGAGACGCAACTGAGACATTGGATCAGCTTCAGGAGTTCACGAAATTCTTGGAGACATGGACAATGGTAATGAAGGTTGCAACTACATATAAAGCAGTATGCACAGAACGGTCCAACTCAAAATATGGCAAATGGAACTACAGGGAGGAGCCCTGACAGGAGAGTCTTGGCACATGGAATGGGATCTTATGAGCCCATATGGACTCACTACCTTATAAGGTTCAAGTATTCCGTCATGTTTTAAAGTTATTCGATGTTAATATGAACCTTGATGTCACAGACAAAATCGGCTAAATATACCTTTTACTTTCTTTGGTCTTAGAAATCGGGAAATGTCGTGGATGGTTCATAATGCAGACACTTGTGTACCCTTGTAGCCAGGGATGGATTGGCAAGTACAATATTTTTCGAACCACACGTTGCTTATTCAGCGTCGTAAAAGGTAGTCATTAGGGCAAACTGGGTCGAATACTACTTTGGCGACTAACAATAGTGCCCACTAATATGGAAGCTTGCTGCGAATCAATGATTATTTTCGCGCTCTCCTTTAATGGATGAAGGCGCATATATAACTCTAAAGTAAAACCCAGGTCCCGATTGCACCAGCAAACAATAACATACTTTATTATCTGAGGGCAGGAAACGTCAGCTCCCACTACACCCCAAAACCGATAGTTATAACCTATATCATTTGGTAGATATTTATTTTACCATCTCTTTCTTGACTGTTGCTAACAACAGATGGGATGGATGGCACGGAAACACATTCAGACAAACTACTGGGGACGAAAAAGGAGGCATTCTCAATAGTGATGAGCAATATCTAATGATACAATCGCGGGCAGACAGGATCAGGTTTTATTGGGCATTCATTTCATTCCGCAAGCACACCGTTTCAGGCTAATCCAATAATGAATTGCATAATAGGGACTCTCGCTGCCATACTTTGAATATACAGATTAAGACGTATGAGCAATACATGTTTACTGTTCAAAGCGGCACCAAGATATATTTGATCTCGGTCCGCAGATCTGAGACAATGATGGCGTTTACACTGCCTAAAAAGAGGTCATGGATGTTGAAGTAACGGATGACGCATCGAAAGAATGCGGAAACTTTTAGTGGCTTGCTTATCAATGATGTATGGATTTATTGAAAAAAAAACTAAGTATGGGGACCATCGATAGAATGGGGACAATCTTTTGAGAAACTACCACATAGCAGGCTATGTAACAATGAGGCAATAGATTAGTAATTCCGAAAAAGCATCATGCTGGCTGAATAGGAACAATAAACCGCAATAAATACTAACATCGGGCAATTGGATATAATTTCCCGTGCACAATAAAACGCTGCGGACTTCAGGAAAAAACTACAGGCATATTTATTCTAATCGTCGCAATAACGCTTGGAGTTTTTTGGAATGGTATACTGCCTTGTTCTACAGTGATACGGGAATTTAAGTGGGGGATGAGTGGCGACAGGACGGCCTCGTATATAATCTAAAGCTTGTAGTTAGGAAGCTGAGTATTTCGGGCCTATTTCGCTCGTCAAGGATACATAGCAATCGTACGATTCCGCTGGCAAAGCGTCAACAAACATATTGGTCGAGTATGGTTGTCTCTTAGTTGTACGATGTGACTGCCGAACGAGAAAACTAAATCAGATTAATTTGTACCTTCTCTTTAGTTTCACTTTCACATAGTACGCAGCTCCATGGCTGGCTGGAGTATTCTATCAATAATGCTGGTGGATTTTAAAGTTCGCTACACATAGTGGAAATGGCACAGTTCCAATTAATTTTGATTAACAAGGCCCTACAACAGGAAGGCCATGAGGATCGGCTGTGGAGAGCTTGCTTCTATGACCCACACAAGGTGGGACTCCACCCCCCTTACTCATGTTGGTTTAGGAAGTAACTTCGGGCCGAAAACCACTACATGGTAGGACCGGTCCGGCACTTGTCTTTAAAGGTGACCTCTCTCTGATAGAATCAGTTGATTTTCTGTTGTATCGCTCTGTTAAAAAATAGTTATCCCACTCCTCATTTTATGTAAGTTCTAATTTATAATGGCCACACCAATATTGCCGGTAAACAGCTCTTTTACATTCAACTTATTGCACAAACACCTGAACTCCAACCAAATTAAAGAAAGGAACTGCGAAAGGCTCAGGTTGGACGTTTTTTCAAGGCGAACTATAGTTTAATCATATGTACAAGCTCAAAGCTAAATCTCATTCACAGAATAGATGTACTGTTAAAGGACCGACTTGCGCTTAAACATGTAAGACAGTCATTATGATGCGTCGTTAATAAGTATGCTCCAATAACATGATGTTCCTTGAACACATTATATGTTTGCAGTTAGGTTCTTTTTGAAAAATAGTAGACCCACAACTTATCGTAATAATAATAATGACTTACAAGCATCCAAATATCAATCTCAATATAAAAATCATTTATGCAATACAAACAAGGAAATAGAGTGTGGCCGATCTAAAATGTTGGGACACTCTCTTTAGTACTATGTACTTAGGAGTGGGACCAAAAATAATGACGTCCGTCACACAATTTTTAAAGGAACATCACCAAAAAAGTGCTTCGAAGCCCGTCTATCCTAATTTCTTGACACTTTTGACAGATATATAAAGAAGACACACGGTTTTGACCCATAATGCTTAAAATACTGCTACCAAACTAGTCCACATGGGATGTACACTTCCGCGTTAAACATGGTTTGGAATACGATCCTCCAAAATCATCAACTTTGGTAAATAGAATACATATCCAAAAATAAACCTATTGTTATATGAATTCCAGAGATGTATTATGAGTTTTAACTTTCTAAAATACAAGCAAAACTGTACTTTTCCTGCATTTTCACCGTAATTCTAAGATGTATAAGAGATTCTTATGTTTTTAGTTTTATTTCATTTAAAAACTTCATTGAAAGTTCTACTTCTTTCTCTTATATATTGCTTCTGCTGTACCCTGTACAATGACCAACTTCAGAGAGGCAGGTAAGCCTTGAAGTTCGTTTCGCTTTTCCTTCGTATACACTGTTTATACATCCTTATGTTGTATAACTGTAAACACACAGGTAGTCTCCAAACACACACAAGAATCATGAAACTAATAATTACTGTCAATTGCGACAAATTAAATTGTCTTCTTTTTTTAATTCGACAGTAAATGAATACACATTAACATAAAAATACAAATAAAATCATAAAATTATCATAATGGTTATAGAGGACACCTCAACATCGGGCATATATTGCTCTCTTGCTCCCATTTGTGAATAGTTTGTAACAAAATAAGAGCTTTCATTAATGTGATTCATAAATTAACATTAAATAATTAATTTTGATCACTTAACACACATTTCTATGCTTTTTTGCCAATGACTTACTTATTGCAATCACCAAATGCTTTTCGTTTTAAATCTTAGTAACTTTCGTATTAACACCTGAGATACTCACAAAAATAAGTAGTTGACTTACGGACTTGTCGTATGTTCTTACCGCAGTTTTCACATGGACTTTACCTTCTCTGTATTACTTCATGCCCTACTCATACATAGCAATCATTAAACACGTTCCATTAATGACGGCATCAGTAAAATTAAAAATAACGTAATTTAATTTTTAATATATTTCTTTTTCTTTAATTCATTAGGAAAATGTTTTTCGCAGGACAAAACACTTTTTTCATTTTTACCGTAAAATGTGAAGGTGAGATAATTGTTTCACAAGCAGTCGTTCCTCTGATTAAAAGTTGTTTTTAACATATAACTTTTCAACAATAATTTTACATTTTTCTTTTTTTTATTTAAATTTAATGAAGAAAAACAAGAAATCATGTCTCAAACCTTGTATGAGGTATATAATTTATAGGAACATAATATTGTTTTCTCAATTTCCAAAATACTATTTTAGAAACAAACTTGTACCGCACATGAGAAATTCGTGCTTATCACATTTGTAATATACAATAAGTAGAATACTCAACATAAAACTTGTTGCTTTAGGCCCTATTACAGTTAAAAATAATATAAATAAAAAACATAAAAAAAACAAAACCAAATCAAGAAGAATACTACATTGAACTACGAACTAAATATTAAAGTGGAGGGGTGCTACTAGGCCCTAGGGTTAGGTTTTCTCTGTTTATTATAACGGACTTTACCAGATATTTATTAACGACTATTCACTTACTGGTCTATTTAAGTAACCTATATGCCATTGTAAGAACAGCATTAAGATCCTTATAATTCTCAGTCACACGATATTATAATTACCTGGGTGTTACGTCTTTTTCTTTGCTTTAAAATATCTGTTTGATGATTATTATGCAAAGCTCTACATAGTTAACCTGTATATATCATACATACAATTCCTATTACATTTACTAGGCTAGATTGGATTGCCTGCAAATAATCTCTAATATTGGTATTATCAAAATTGGGCTTTCATACAAATCTTTCATTTAACGCAGAAATGTTTCATTATAATTTATTGTTTGAAGACATCTGTCTGTAAGGTTCTTTTCCTTTTTATTTATGAAATTGCCTTTTAAAAGTTCGTATTAGTCTGAGAGTTTCTTACTTACTAGGGTAATTTTCAATTCCTCTTAGATATCATGACAATTTTATTTGTTGCGAGCCTACCTGTCAAATTGAAACTTCATTATTTTCGAATCGTCCTTTCACTTCTGATTCTCTTTATACCAACCTTTAGCCTTTCACTCAACTTTTTGTTATTAAATTCTGTTAATTAAGATCTTAATTTTGATCTTATCATCCCTTCATTTATTAGATTTTATCTAGTATCTACCTTTCTTGGCCTTCTTTATTGCTTGCGATTTTTAATATAAACTTCTATTTCAGATTTGTTCCTAGGGTGAGGTCGGAAATACGAGTGGCTCTCGTTCGTTTCCTGTAAAACAGTAGATTCAGAAGGAAAAAAAACATTCACTCATAGGATCATCAAAGATTTGTCTCTTGGCTCTCTATTGATTCGTTCTATTGCAAATGTATAACAAAATACAACTGAGTGGAAAACTGAGAACGTTCGCTCTAAATGGCAAAATCTGCACTCAGCTCGGGTTCCTAAGTCAAGTGCGGGAAAGAAATTATGGACTCAGTTCCCCCAGCAGTTATATATTTTGCATTGATAATTTAGCTGCATTAAATGGCAATTCGAATCGATATAAGCCTTTTTGCACACACAAATAAAACGGATGTCAGATTAATAGTACCGTTACTTTTGACGTTCCGATTTCGAGCATCATTTTAGACATTTTTGCTTACATGTCTTCACATTAGTCATCCGTTTATTTTCAACCAAAGGGGGAGTGTATTAATAGTAATTTTTCTCGGTCGGCACATTCTGCTTGGGCATTGATCGTTAAGAGAATCATCGGTTTGGAAAATACTACTGCTGTCGTGTAGTGGTTGAAATCCATGGTATACTACATGTAAATAATCATAAAGCACTCCAAAATTATACCGTTTCATTCTCCAAAGCAGAAGCTCTTCAGCTAATACAATCCCACAATAATGTCTGCAATATTCTCTTAAATATTAAAATTTTGTACTCTGAAAATACAACTATCAACAAAACCTTACAATTTTTAAGATTATTTTTAACAATATGATGAGTTATTATCCAGTTTTTTGGAAATAATTAAACTAAACTATGACACACTGGAGTTCTAACGATACGATATTACTTACAATTTTATTTCACTTAAATTATCAACCAGATCACTCTAATTTTGTAGTATGTAACAATTCACCGATACTTTTCTTAGTCACCATTTGTTGATGTTAGTCTACTAGTTCTCTTTGGACGAGAGCTACAACATATATTTGAGCTATAACACTACATAATTAATGCTTCTACTGTTATTCAAAAATACCACCAGTTGCATCCACTTTGATATGTCTCGTTATATACGTTCCTACTCGTTGTCATAATAAATTGAGATTTATGCGTGTTTTGATCATTATTCGATATTGGAATAATACTCAAAATATTGTTTCGAGCTCATTGTTTTAAATACATACTATCTCATTTGATAATGGGCCCCACCAACTGTTTATGGTCCTATGGATTTTTTTGTCATTGCGTCAGTATATGGCATTCCTCAGAATTGGATTTTCTCGCGTGTAAACATGGATTTTTTAATTATAAAATCTGTGCTTTATTCGCTCGCACGATTGTTCTCATTCCTGAATATTAAGTACACTTAAAAAAGTGTCCCTCTCTAGAAATTTTTTTGATTGACAAAGTTATTGTATCAAGTGATGAGGGGATTATAATGCTATGAGCTCAGCTGGCCATAGAAGCATGCTTCAGTAATATGCGTGATGGGGCAGTGTTTCAGTGAAAAGGACCACCTCTGCTGCGAAATCCGTCCTCTGGTCTGCTGGATGACACCTCACAGTGTATAGGCTAAACAGAACCCAAGTGAGTTAAAATGGTCTTGTTCCGACTTCTGGATTCAGCAAAGCTCTGACTCATGTGCTGCACAGTAATGCCATTTCAAGACCACAGGTAACCGCATTTAAACAAGTGGATAGAAGGATGAACCGGATCTACATCGAGTTCCAACAACCCATTAAGATGACTACTAGTTCTGACAATGAGCATCAGATCTAAGAAGCTAAGATTCTCACATTGAGTTCTAGGAGAGCAGTTAGGCCCAGCAGTCCTTCCATCTGAGAATACAGGTTTTAAATACCCCAGCAATAACCCTCCATTAAATGTTAACCGTGACCACGCCACTGTCACTTCCAGCATTATATCTGTCCTTAAGGTCAAGGTAGACGCACAGTAGATGTGCAAGTTGAACTATGAGGCCAATCCTTTGGCCGTTTTACATCCCTCATTAGACTCTCAGGCCTTCACTAGTATACGGCAGGAGCATTATAGCTATGTTATCCACCATGAATGCTACCGACACTGAACTGTACCACCATAAATAACAGGCATAAAATCAACGGAATATTAGCAATCAAGTATATCATTAAAAGATACTGAAATGTACAGTAGCTACCACAATTTCATCCCAAGTATTTGAATTAAACTTGCTTGTATTACTGACTTGATTCGAGTTTATGAATTCCGTACACGATTACTGGGCACAAAAACCCATACTTTCAAATGTTCCATGCTTTTAAATGTAACACAAAGTTAATGAGCTGTCTATACAACGCACTGGCTTTATGCTTACAGTCAAGTTCTATTGGCACTAGTGGACTTCGAACACTACAGAATGCAACCTCAAATAATGATGCTATATCATTCATGTGCGAGTCTAGCCATATCATGAGGTCCCACGGTTTTCTGACCAAGTGATTTGAAAAAATGTTACCTTTACACCGTCTCCCCTTAGTAACTAATCGAAAGATATATTTAAGATACGACCAATCGTGGTTAGTTCCATTCAATTGTAGCGCTCCATAATCAATTTGGAGTTTACATGCACCACTAGCACGTGGACATTCCCAGTAACTGAATGATTTTTTTTTACAAAAACGTTTATAATAAAAATCCCCGTTATGAGCATATAATGAAGACCATGCCTGTCCAGGCTAACTTCCACTAATTAGTTTAGGGGTCATCTTTACTAAACTTTCTTTTCTTAACTTAGTAAAGCGTTTTCTTTCTTCCACCAGCAATGGGTTTGTGTAAGAGGTTTTCCACCTAGATCCAAATGGAGGAAATGAGCCCACTATTTATCCTATCGGACTGTATTTTCTATCCTCCTGTTTTGGTTCCAATCTAGTCCTCGGTCCTTCACAGATTGTTTAATGTTGTCCTGCCAGCGGACTCTGGGTCGTCCTGGAGGTCTTGATCCCTGGCTCTTTTTATCTCATACTTGTCGTGGTAGACGATCTTCTTCCGATCTGCAGACATGACCAAACCATCATAGTTGGGACATCATCATCTTTACAAGGCGTTTTAACTAGAGTGCTCTGTGGTACAAAACTACCGCTGCAAAAGATCAATTAGAGTTTCGTGTACCCCTGAGCAGCTCTTAATAGGTAACCAGTTTTACTGTTTGATGAACTCGAGTGTGATGCTGCCTAATTTCGAACTCTGTCGTAGATGGTGAGAAAATAGGACTGAGATATTTATGGTCCCGCTGAAGCAGAGGTGATAGTGACAGCTATGTGAAAGGAAGGTGTAAGAAATAGTATTGTTTTACGAGGAGGGGTAAACGTGTAGGGAAAAGGTGATAGTGTAGAGAGAAAAAGGCAGTCTTGGATTGAGTAATTGGTCTAATCCAGCCTATCTTACGTCTCTATTTAGCTTTCAGACGCCCTTACTCTCCTTGTAAAACATACAAGGTACACAACACTTAAGTACACAAACATCTGTGACATATAACTGCTACGTACAGACGTGAAAACAAACTCTGAATAACACACACACACACATATATATATATATATGTATATCAGGGGTTTGACCGACACTATAGAGTAAGGTTTATTAAATTTATTTTCGCTAAAAAAATCACAACCTCAAGAAAAGTATTATCATTACATCAATACGATACATTGTAGTTACATAAGAGAAATGAAGATATGAATCTACTAGGCCCAACCTCTGGTATAGGGAAACTAAGAAAGATCCCACCCGAGGTAATATACCCAAAAGATCAAATAATTAACAATGGGAGTAGAAGCAGTCAGGATGGGTAAAGAATAAGACCTTGAATTAACTATCCCGTGGGCATTCAGATTAGTGAGAGATAAATAAAAGATGATAAATAAATAGTAGCTTAAGAAATAAATTCTTTCGTTCTGTTTCACTCTCTACACACATACAGTGAGCTCACTTCAGGGGTCTCCAATATCAGATTTTTCACCGTCAATGTTTGTAGGTTTAGGAACATATAATTGGAATACCATAAGACATCTGGCCATACATCTCTATAAGAAAAACCGCTGGATCGCAAAGGTATGATCAACCTATATAAAAAGAGAATAGATAACAGGTAATCATATTATAATTATATTCTAACACCCGCGTTTTAGGTAAGACCTGTAAATCACTCCGGTATTTAATTATATATAAATATAAAAACCACGAGTTATGAACACTAGTCACTTAAAATTTACGCCTGACGAAAATAGAAATAAATGGTATCAAACACATTATCGATCGTCTAGCGTCTTATAATATTTTAAGCCTCTCCTACTGGGGAATAACAAGAACTTAATTTATGTTTACGGCTGGAGGAAATTTAGCTGTAGTTTATTTAATACGTTATTCAGCTTAACACAAAACCCCAGTGAAATATACTGAAGAAACTTTAACGATCAAATCACTCAAAACTCTAATATATTATTACCGCAGCACACAGAGTGAATTTAATCTGCACGTATAAAAGAAATCTAAAATTCTTGTTTGGCTCTGATATATGAGCTAGGTACTTTCTTCAACTCTCTGGCGCTATTGATAACCGAATTTTTAAGACGGGCCTTGTTACCAACATATTACTGGTGTATATGTATATGTTTATTGTAATATTTATTTGTCTTAGGAAAATCGAAATATTTTCCTGGTCAAAGCGATATCACCCATGTTGAATTTATACTTTTATTAAATGGGTTATCTTTCCTGCATATCGAACTCAGCGTAGGAATCTAGGTTTACAGCGATCTATTCTTTGTTTGGTTAGAAATAGATTGTTCTTGCTTCAGAATATCTATGGCCCGAATCTATGTGTATTTCTTGTCTATGTAGGACGAGTATGTCTTATATCTTAATATCTTTGTATGTCTAAGTCGAACTATATCTTCGGTGTCGAACTCGGGGTTAAAGGTTGTTCGGCGGATGTGTCGTTTAGTCGAGGTGAGAGGGTTCCGCCCTGTTGGGTGCTGAGTTGTTGTAGCGGCCTGTCGCCGAAAAGTGATCTCTATATTAGTGGGGAAAGAGGTAGTCTCTTTAGACATATCATGTATTATTCACCCCAGTGTTTATTCTTACTGCCAAGGAATGGCAGAATCATATTCTAGTGTATTTCTGATTCCAAGGTAAAGACGCATTTCTTATGAACTTTTCCTGAAGCATTGTATTAGATGGGCAGTCGTACGGTTGTACGTTTAGATGAATATTAACCAGATGAAAATGACATTCATACCTAGCAGCACCATATTATGTGATGAAGTCAATTGTATCAATGGTAGAATCTACAAAGCAATGAGGACATTAAATGAATGATCAGCTTTGATTACGCTTCATAGTTTGTATCCTGGGTGAGCGACAACTCACTGGGAGGAGAAGCCATTTTGAATCCTATATTTTTTCAATCATCGAGGAGAGAACAGGGATGGCCCCTTACTATCACCTGATGAGTCCAGAGATCACTGCTACAGAAGAGAACCCAATACTAGCGGTTCAATATTGTTATCAAAAACAATATGTGCTGAACTTTACCTAAAGGAATCTTCGCTAGACGAGGTTAGGTCTAGGAACCATCTTGAACCTTGTTTATGAACTGACGTGCTCTGTCAGTAAAGTCAGATGATATATATATTGAACTTACTGAATGCTTGTCTACTGACATTCCATGGTACTGTTATGCAACATGAATGCCCATGTGATAGTGTATTTCATTGATCAACATTATTATGATTTATGGCAACCTGTCTGCTGTCACTGTACCCGTGCTGTCAAGTGTGATCGTTCCAATTAAACTGTATGAAACGTACACAGTAGTTGGCGTAAATGACTTCCAGCCATAAGTGAGTGAGATTGGTCTATTTGTCAACTCTAACGAACGTTTGCCATCATTCGCATGTACTGTATCCTCACCCCATGTCTACACACCACTGCGTAGGTCGAGTTGACCTTTTGTTTGTCTTCATTTTGACAACACCCATCAACACCCTCCGAACACGATTGCAACCATGCAAGCAACAGGCCTATATATATTAAATGAATGAAAATCGTTAGCTACATGCGAGATTTTTCATCTCTCCTGATTCTCGGGAACTTTTTGCTGTTGACCCGTGAATCAAAGATATTTTTCACAACTTTTACCGCCAGGCTCCATCGTTCCTGCAGAGATGTCTCCCCCGCGTAGACGGTTCTCGTGCTGGTGTTAATCGGGGGTGTTATAGAACTCTGCTCACTCTTAGTGACTACAAAAGACGTCGTTAACTGACCGCCGGTTGTCGCCTCTGGCCCGCCTCTTTGAAGGAATGACAGTAAGAGCTTCAGAGATTGATAATTATAATGGCTCCTGAGAGAAGACCGTAGACGTGGCTAAATTTAAAAAAAGACAGATGGCGAATGACATGGCTTTAGCGCGCTCACCTGGACATGCTAATTAAGGAAACACGTGGAACCCACGTTGGCGATTTGATTTCAACAAAATGAGGGGTGCCGGTGAGATTAAAGTGTAGCTTCAATTTTCATCTGTCACAAACTTGATCCGTTTGGCTCGAGAAGCAAGCTCTTTAACCATTCAGTCACATTCTATAACTAGTCAATGCATGTAGCATTCATGTTAATTTTTCTAGATTTGCCATTCTTCCCTCTATTTGTTTTAATCTTCTTTATAACTCTTATTGTTTTAGGAATTTAAATCAGCGTTTGCATATTAATTATTTTCTCCATATTCACAAAGGACAACTCCAGTTGGCGTGGCGAGTTTAATAGCGCGTGCTCTTATTAAAGTAGACAACATTGAATCTGCCTTCTCGTCTATGGGCTTGTTTGTGTTGACAACGAGTGGAGGTTGCCTGGCCTACCAGTTTGTCGTTCTTCCTCTCATACTTGTGGTCATCACCAGGAGGAATCCGCTCAGATTCTTCTCTCATGCCGCTAAGCCATTAATGCTGGGGTTCGGTCCGGCCTCTTCGTAAGTTTATTTATTTATTTTTTTTTTTGTTATAAATTAATGAATAAAACTATTATGTTCAACGAATCATGTGTTGAAATTTAGGTAATCATTCATTCATTCATTTTATGTATCATAACACGAGATAATGAGAAGACACTGGATAGGACTCACATTGAGGAAACCAGCTGATTGCAATACAAGACGGTCATTGTAGTTCCGATCCTTATGAAGCATGGACCCACCATTGTAGCCTGCACTAATCATTCCCTGTCGTATTTGTCTTCTTCTCAACTCTTGTTCCTACGGCATTTGTCTGGTTTTTGTCATCCCTTACGCTAGCACCCCTTTATTAAAGTCTAACTATTTGGTTCTTGTATTTGTTGTTCTCCGTGTTTCACAGTCATACGATATCAACAGACAGATACTAGCTTCAGAATATCATTGTGTGTCGATATACAAACTCAAGACAGCATTTCCTGTTTCACGAAAACGTGCTGCAGTACGTGAATTGTTCTCATCCCCAGAACTATTCCCTTACCTGAGATGCTGAGAGTATCATTGGAAGAGTACAAAGTAGATCCTAGAGTGGCGGGCTTAACACTGCCTTTTTGTGTTACGCTGAACCGAGATGGTAGCTGCCTCTTCATCTCTGCCACCTGCCTGTTTGTTGCCCAGTATTCAAGGACAGATCTGGACACAGGAGATATTTTTACTATCGCGTAAGTTTGAGTCAGTCATTCAGGCATTCTTTCATTCATTCACTACCCTTCACCTCTCCAAGAAACATAGACCTGCCACAAACTCATGTCGTACTACAATGACATTGGCTCAAAGTTTGTCCATGACATCCTTGCAGATATATACCCAGCAATACGAGTTGTTATCACGATCATCATCACTCTTCAACACCTTCAGGCGCATGTGATTATAACCAAAAAAAAAAAAACTAAAGAAAAAACAGACCACGTGCCCAGTCATCATGTCACGTGGATTCTATTCAGATCTTTTCATGCCTTCACCATTCCTTTCGTTTCTGTCTCCTGTTCTTTTCTCCGTGTGTTGTTTTGTTAAATCTCCATTTACCCTTTTTACGGCATTCCACAACAATGACCGTCTTGTATTGCTATCAACAGGTTTCCTCATTGTGCGTCCTATCTAGTGTCTTTTCATTATCTCGTGTACCACTGGTGCTTGTCTAGTTCTTGTCATCTCGTGTTTCAGTTGTGCTTGTCTAGTTCTTGTCATCTCGTGTTCCAGTTGTGCTTGTCTAGTTCTTGTCATCTCCTGTTCCAGGAGTGCTTGTCTAATTCTTGTTATCGTGTTTACCAGTGGGGCTTGTCTAATTCTTGTCATCTCGTGTACCAGTAGTGCTTGTCTAATTCTTTTTATCTCATGTGCCAGTAGTGCTTGTCTAATTCTTGTGATCTCGTGTACCAGTGGTGCTTGTCTAATTCTTGTCATCTCTTGTACCAGTGGTGCTTGTCTAATTCTTGTGATCTCGTGTACCAGTGGTGCTTGTCTAATTCTTGTGATCTCGTGTACCAGTGGGGCTTGTCTAATTCTTGTCATCTCTTGTACCAGTGGTGCTTGTCTAATTCTTGTGATCTCATGTACCAGTGGTGCTTGTCTAGTTCTTGTCATCTCGTGTACCAGTGGAGCGTGTCTAGTTCTTGTCATCTCATGTGCCAGTGGTGCTTGTCTAATTCTTGTCATCTCGTGTACCAGTGGTGCTTGTCTAATTCTTGTCATCTCATGTACCAGTGGTGCTTGTCTAATTCTTGTCATCTCGTGTACCAGTGGTGCTTGTCTAATTCTTGTCATCTCTTGTATCAGTGGTGCTTGTCTAATTCTTGTCATCTCGTGTACCAGTGGTGCTTGTCTAATTCTTGTCATCTCGTGTACCAGTGGTGCTTGTCTAATTCTTGTCATCTCGTGTACCAGTGGTGCTTGTCTAATTCTTGTCATCTCGTGTACCAGTGGTGCTTGTCTAATTCTTGTCATCTCGTGTACCAGTGGTGCTTGTCTAGTTCTCTCTTGTATCAGTGGTGCTTGTCTAATTCTTGTCATCTCGTGTACCAGTGGTGCTTGTCTAGTTCTTGTCATCTCATGTACCAGTGGTGCTTGTCTAATTCTTGTCATCTCGTGTATCAGTGGTGCTTGTCTAATTCTTGTCATCTCGTGTACCAGTGGTGCTTGTCTAATTCTTGTCATCTCATGTACCAGTGGTGCTTGTCTAATTCTTGTCATCTCGTGTACCAGTAGTGCTTGTCTAATTCTTTTTATCTCATGTGCCAGTAGTGCTTGTCTAATTCTTGTGATCTCGTGTACCAGTGGTGCTTGTCTAATTCTTGTCATCTCTTGTACCAGTGGTGCTTGTCTAATTCTTGTTATCTCATGTGCCAGTGGTGCTTGTCTTATTCTTGTGATCTCTTGTACCAGTGGAGCGTGTCTAAGTCTTGTGATCTCGTGTATCAGTGGAGCGTGTCTAATTCTTGTCATCTCGTGTACCAGTGGAGCTTGTCTAATTCTTGTCATCTCTTGTACCAGTGGGGCTTGTCTAATTCTTGTCATCTCTTGTACCAGTGGTGCTTGTGTAATTCTTGTCATCTCGTGTACCAGTGGGGCTTGTCTAATTCTTGTCGTCAGTTCCACGTGGTTAGAACGCTGCTCTCTTGTGGCAAAGGTGCCGGGTTCCATTCACGGTATCAACACGCTTCAGTCTACCCAGCTGTAAATGAGTACCTGACTTTGCACTTGAGTTAGGTAAGAAAAAGTCAGCGAGTAAAGCAACTGATCACCCCCACCTCTCAATGCTGGACTTAGTATAGTGAAGTCTCTAACACGTCACACTCCTACGGCAGTATCTGCTATGGGACTACCTTTGTTTATATGACCCCAAGCTATTTAGTTCTATGGGAAAGAGTATGATTGTTTGCTCATTCATTTCCCTTATGGTCCCTGTGAAGTATAGGCCTTCAGTACAGTCGCTCCAAGCAGACCTGTCCTGTGACGTCCGTTCGAGGTCTTGCCATGTCTTCTTTATTCCTAATACAGTATGTCTATTTCCAATTTCCTTCTCTGCGTATTTTTGAATAACCCTCTACTACTCTAACCCTGTGGATGCCAAAACAAGGCCTGCATTGTAATGCCATTTATGTGTTTCTTCAACGTGTGTCCTGTCCAACACCAGCGTATGTTTCTCACTTATTGTTCTGTTTTTTTCTGTTTGGATCTTTTGATCAGTTCCACTTTTGGTTATCATACCATGCCATGTCAATACTTATGTACTGAGCTAGCACACTTTCATAAAAGTATATAACTTCTTGGTTGTCGATTTTGTTGCTCTCAATGTTTCACTGTCTTAAAATAAGACTGCGTCAACATTTCAGTTGAATATTCTTGTTTCGTAGCAGACTTAATTTCTTATATAAATCTCTTATATTTCCCAATAAAATAAAGTCCTTTCTGCCTTTTTTTATTCGCATTCTGATACCACTATCTGTTTCTCCAGCTTTGTGGGTACTGCTTGCCGAGATAATATGTATTGGTCCATATCTTGAAGCGATGTTTCTTCAAGGGCAGTGGGCTATATTTACACCTAATAAGTAAATGTACTGTTTCTCTAGTTCGTTATAACATTATTGTTTTAAGAATTCATAATACGTTTTATCCTTGAACGTTTGGTACTTGTTTATTTAATTCTGCAGTAATTATTGTGTAAACATCGCATTGTAATCTCCACACAGTTCAATAATTCATTTGGATGTTTTACATTATTGTATAGTTTGATGTATAATTTAAGAATTTCAGAGTTTTGTCAATTCTATCAACACTGTTTCCCAAAGTGCCGTACAGGTATCCCCGAGGGTACAAGAAAGGGGTTCAAAGGAAACAAAGAATGATTTTTTTATGTTTTTTTTACATTATTTCACTTTGTTTTAGCTGCAGAAAACAATTAATTAAAATTTAATGTAAGATATAGGTGAGCTGTAGAAATTCTCACATTTTTATTTAAGTGTGCTTTGCTTTATACCTTATTGGCAGTTAGCTTGTCATTATGTCAGACTAGGATCGACTACACGCAAATGTTAGATACACTGAAGTAAAACTGTTTGTCGCCAAAAAAAGTTCCTGTCAATTGTGTGAGCTGCGAGAATTTCAAATGTTTCTAGACAAAATCTTAAACTTATTGGGTTGTATACATGCCTAGAAATAGTTGTGTACCTTAGCATACTTTATTGATATCTTTGCTCATTAAAAAAAGTTTTAAACTATTTTTTAATGGAAACTCATGTATATATATATATATATATATATATATATATATATATATATATATATATATATATATATATATCGATATATATATATATATATATATATATATATATATATATATATATATATATATATTATATATATATATATATATATATATATAAAATGTTGAAGACAAAGTGAACATCTCGACAGCGGAAATTGCAACCACAGTATGAACTTCTTAGTCGTGGTAAATTAGATTCCATTCCAACCAAAAAAAAAAAAAAGGTAAAGGAACCCGTTACACGCCCATTGAGGCATATTGGGAATATGGTGTTAGGCCCATTTTATTTTGACCGTCGGCACACTAGTGGTGATGTGCTCGGCATCACGCCGGCCGCCGTAACCTTCCCAGAGTTGCTCTGGTACCCATTTGGGGCTGGGTCGACCCAGGAGCCGTTTGTGGCCTAAATAATTCCCGCCTCATCTGGGAATCGAACCATAGACCACTGCGCTAGGAAGCCAGTGCACTAACCACTATGCTACCGCGGCTTAGTCGTGGTAAATTAGATTCCATTCTATCCAAGCTGATGGTTATGTTCTGCAAACTATGAAGGAACATTGACAAATTAAAGATCGCCTGTTGGTCACTGTAACTGATGAATCAACAAGACTCAGACTACTAGATTTTGGCATCATTCGTGAAACTAGCAGATGTGAACGTGTGGGAGGACGGACCAAGCGTTTAGAGAACTAGCGCGCAACAGGGACCCTTTGACATTTTTATGAGATAGACTGAGCACCTATGAATTAGCCTGGAGGGCAATGAGGTGATTCTACAAATACAGTAACAATAATGAAGACACCCATAATGGCCAGGTGATTGTAGCAAGTTTGGGAAACTCTGAAATAGAGTGTTGCATACAATCAATTATTTTATGTCATATGGCATGAAAGACATGAATTATGTATTTCAGAATTCTGGCAATCATATCATCGTTGGCTATTCCGGCTGTACCGAGCTCCAGTGTAGTTGTTATACTCATCATCGTTGGATCTCTAGGCATTCCTGCAAGTAACATTGGCCTAGTTATGGCGATGGAATGGCTAAAGTAAGTTGATGTGAACACGTCAATTTGTACTGCGTACATATTGTTGTGAATTCTTTGCCAGATCAGTAAACTTAAACTCTGAAATGGAGCTGGCTAGTTATTGATGCCTAGGTATGACGAAACCTGACGTAATTGTTTAGTCTTGAAAATATACACTTATGACATATGCAACCAGGGCAGATGTTAGGTACTGTCAAATTAGGTTTTGGCCCAGTGCAAAGCGATTTTAGCATTAGATACTTTGATGTCCTGATATAAAGTCAAAATAATCTGTTTCAAATATGTTATAGGGGCGCCACATTTAAGTTTTACCCGAGGTGCCAGCGATCCTAAAACCAGACATACATGAAACATACGTTTTATGCTTATTAACAGAAAGCCTCAAAGTTTGGTCACTAGACTTTAACCATGTGGAGAAGCTCATAGAAACGTTATGGAGCATGGACCAGCAACGCAGCTGGTGACTTTGCAGGAAACATGTACAGATGCATTTATGTGTCATTGTAGTGGTTGTTTCTGTAGCAATCCGTTTTATTTGATGACGTCGCCCCTCTCATACACAACCTTATGCAAGTCGTATCTTAGGAAACGCCTGAGAGAGAAGTCTTATCGGAGATCACCGCGAAGTACACGGGGCGTAGCAAGAAATGTCCAGGCTTTAAATGACGACATACGACATATGAATGAGCTGTCTGATCATACGTCATTTATATCATTCCCCCCTGTTGCTGCTAAAAACTTGTCGCAACTTATTCTGACCATGCATTCTGACTATAGTTAATTTTTAATGCATGGGAAGGAACTCATGGAATTGTAGTCACTTTTATTTCTACAGTCGTCTAATCTTGATAGCTATCGTCAAGAAGTTGTCTTATCTTGATAGCTAGGGTTGCCGATAGTTGTGTGAACGATTTTTGAGTCATGTCCATTTATGGAGCGCTCAGATCGCCAGTTCTTTGAAAACAGTTGGCAATCGCAATGTTTCAAGATTCATTTCCTTTTAAGGTAAAAGGTCTTTAGTCGAACATCGTAGAACATTCTTCGTTTCGTAAATTTGGCTGAGTTGTATTCGATTCGCGTGTTCTGCGCATGTCTCTTTTTGTGGCGTTGTTTAAACAATTTCCGCCCAGGTTAGTCTGAGCAGAGAAGCTGATAAGGCGAGACGTAGCTATGTGCTAGTCTTCGCTTAGATTATTCAGGAAGGAGTCCTCATGATTGTTGTTCCTTTTTTGAGATGATATATCTCCATGTTATTCCTAATGCCTGGAGGCATATGTGAATTTGTGTATTAATTCCTGATGAACAGGTAAATGAATCCTTTTTTGCTAAGTGACTTTATCGCCATCTTGTGATGTTGACTTTCGCTTAGCCTGCCTTATTATAAAGTCTCTATTATGACAAGTTTGCTCAGCTCACGATCCACTTATATTGTCACGCATCGATTGATGCCTGTCCTACGGACTACTTGCTTCCTGAACTTTGTTGATGGATCTAGGTTTGATACCTTTGCTGTATAAGGAACATAGAGAACAATAATGTGACGCTCGAAAGACATGCCTGTCTTGTTGAGGTCAAAAATAGGAGACCAGATTTAATCTCCTAGCTGATATCTACTAGCTCTTATTGAAAGGGGAAGTTTACTACCTGACTACATGAACAGCAGTTTACGATATCCTGAAAAGGCACATAATGTACATTATTATTATGCTGTTTGCTGTGCCTGTTGAATCGACTACTTCGATGATACAATGACTGTTGTACTATCCCTGTGATGTTTTTCTACATAACGATGTCCATGCATTTTGTCATTGTGGCGTACAATATATATTGCCAAAAAACCATCACTGCTGTTTAAAGCTTGATTGACTTTTCACATCGTGAGTTAACGTGACGTCATTGTGTGGATTGCCTTGTTCGTAATGCTCACTGTTTGTATACACATCTGTATCCTTACATCACACTTAAACCAGACTACAGACACCAAGTTACTACGCCTCATCATCCCTGGTGTCTGAGGGTGGCACACTACTCTGCAAAGGCCAGTATCATAGTACCTTTAGGAAGCAGATGAATTACAACACCCTCAACGTTGTGTGGCACATGTGACTTCATCCACAGAACATTTATATACACATAATATAATATTACGCAACATTTGCTACGCAACACCCCCCCCCCCCCACCCACCCAACCTATTCAACTCTCTGATAAGCATACGCTTTTAACAAACTCGTGTGCCGATGGTCAAGAAAATATGGGCCTAACACCATATTCCCAATATGCCTCAATGGGCGTGTAACGGGATCCTTGACCTTTTAACAAACTCACACTGGGCCCTCCCATACAACATCATTAGCGTCTCATTATTTCTCATAAGGAACACAGAGTAATCACTACAGCTGCTACTCCTATCAGGATACCTGCACACAGAGTTCACTTTTCTTACAGAGTTGGTTTCCATAGCAACTAACTCTACGTGCTGTCATTGCTAGCCCTATGCACAACGTCTTATTAGTTGCCCTTTACGACATGCCTGATGGAGCAGTAAGTCTATTCTGTCTAAAACCCTTAGGAACTACATTGAACTTACAATATATCATCATTTGCCATTTCCCTATGGAGAATCGAGCCATGACTAGAGCTAGTCTCCTTCCAGAAAACTTTCATCAAGAATGCATGTGCTTTTGAAGTGGTTATTGCTGCAGCACTTTGTGTTACATGATGAAGCTGTCACTCTAATGTACAACATCATGAAGCTGCCACTCTAATGTACAACATCATGAAGCTGCCACTCTAATGTACAAACTATTTTGTAGTTTCTTTTTTTTTGTTATTGCTCTTCATCTGTGTTTATATATATAACGTATATATATATATATATATATTATCTGTTATCTTCTTATCTTGTTATTTTAAAGACATTTTTTTCTTTTGTTTAAACTGTCTTTCCTAATTGCACACTGTTAATGCAATTAAAAATGTAAATGTTAGTTCTTTTTTTTTTTATCCTACACGTTTTAGTGACAGAGTTCGTACTACAACCAACGTTGTGAGTCATATGGTGGCAACGCTCGTGACCTGGAGGTTCTGTAAGGAAAATCTAGAACAAAAGGACAGACAGGGTGGACATTTTGATGTTGTTAAAGAAAGAGAAGTTTTGTAATGTTGTACCTTTACTGTTACCTGCATAATGCTAGATAAGTCAGCGAATTAAAGTGTTTCTTTAACATTTTTATCAGTAAATATGGTTTAGTAAAGGTTGCGCGTTAAATGTACGTTGTCTTGTGTATACCTTCATTTTTTAAGTAATGTATTTGTCAAGAGTCGTATAATATATGATATTATAGAATGTATAGGTGTCAAACTACTGTGTTTCACGGGCAGCTTGATTGACGTTACCTTTGTTGTTTATGGTAGAATAAAATTGGATGATATACCTGGTCCCATTGGCTGGTTTGATTGTGATATGTATATTGTGAATGTTTGTTTACTTATTCATGTTAGTGCCAGTGAACAAGGAAGTAAAACGCTTGTGATTTTAGCAGGCAAAAGTGTGAGGATTCTAAGTGTTCAGTTGGTTTGCTAGCGTATGCAGGAGGAATATTAATGTCTCAAATTTGTGAAACAAGGAAGAGATCGGCAATGTGCATGGTGAGCCATAAGTCAATTGACCTTTTACAATACTGTCTATGAAGAAATGCGTAGTAGATTATCCAGTTAATTATGGGGTTTTTTTAATATTTCAAATACACGAGTGAGACCAGTCCTAGAACATATAAGGAAGGGAAACCCGAGGCCTGTAAACGGTAAATTAATATGAAACAAACATAAAGGTATGTTTTCAGGCACTCGTAAGAAATAAAGAAGTAGAACACTAGACAACAGAAAAACATCAGACATGAGTGGCTTACCCAGGATTTGAACACTGGACCTTCCGTGCGACAACCCCGCCTAGCTATGCAAGCGAATCACACTATCCTCTCTGCCATCTACGCATCACCAAAAAATGATGCACCGGAAGGTCCAATGTTCAAATCCTGGGTAAGCCACTCATGTCTGTTGTTTTTCTGTTGTCTAGTGTTCTACTTCTTTATTTCTTACGAGTACCTTAAAACATACCTTTATCTTTGTTTCATATTAATAGACCTGTCCTAGAATATGGCATTGCAGCATGCGCAACAGTAGGTAAGTCAAACTTTTATCAAATCAGCAGACTTCAGAATCAAGCAATGAGAATTAAAACGGGCGGCATGAAGACAACACCCATAAACGAACTCGGAAAGATTACATGCCTCCAGCCAATGGAGGATAGAAGAGACAGCAGGGATAGGCAACAAGCTGATAAAATCAAGACACTAACAGATCACCCAATGTGCCATAGAATGAATGCTCTTAGAAGGCAAAGACTCAAGCGAAGCAACTTTGTAGAATCAACCACACGAGCAGTTTCCATAAATGCAATATCAACTATTAAACCCATCTACACTGCACACAAGCTTCCAGTTTGGAAACAAAATCGTTTACCTGAAGTGACAGAAAACATTCATGGAATTGAAAGAAAACAGAGCCAAAATGGAACAGATAGAAAATCCATAGCGACAAAATACAAGGTACATAGAAAAACATTACCCACGCAACACCTGGACCCATACATACACAGATTGATCAGCTACAAATGCAACAGAAAATGGAGGTGGATGTGTCTTTCTGGCATTTCTTTTGGTGTACAAAAAAAGCTGTCAGTGTCAACAGGACAGTTCTCAAGTAACTTCAAAGCAGAGGCAGAGGCCTTGAAAACTGCAGCAGAGGTTACATTGACAGAAGAAAGCACAGATATATAAGTTGCTTTCTTTACCTATGCACAGTCAGTAATTGCAACGTTGAAAAGCCAAAATAATACAGACCTGCATGACCTCAGAATAGTGCTCCACAAACTTTGTCAACGATTCAAAAGTGTTGTGATCCAATGGTTCCTATCTCATTGTAACATCATGGGCAATAAAGAGGATGACAGAATGGCGAAGAAAGGTGGAAAGCTAACTGATAAAGTTGGATAAAGGTTGATTTTTATTCCCATTAATGATATCCACCAAAAGATAGATATAAGTGGATGGAAGCAGACATCATCATCATCATCAGTTGATAAGATCTCTATGGTGTTGTTTGCTCCACTGTAGTGTATGGAATGTCAACTTGACCTACGCAGTGGTGTGTAGACATGGATTGAGTGTACAATGTGCGAATGATGATAAGGGTTCGTGTTGTTGACAAATGTTCTTTTCTCACACTCATGTATGACTGGAAGTCATCGACACCAACGACTGTGTACCTTTTCTAAAGTTTAATTGGACGTACACACTCGACAGCACAGATAGTGACAAATCACAGGTTGGCATAATACATCATAGTACAGTGGATAACTGGTCTTGCAATGTTATGTTACATGGGCACTCATGTAGATTAATATTATAATGGACTGTCAGTAGCCAAGCCCTCAGCATCGCCCATACATATAAATCATCTGACTTCACTGACTGAGCACGTCAGCTTATAAACAATATTTCAGATGGCTTCTAAACCTAATCTCGTCTAGCGACGATTCTTCAACATAATGTTCAGCACATATTTTTTCCATATAATAATATTGAACCGCTGATAAAGGGTTCTCATGTGTAGCAGTGATCTCTGGACTAAACAAGCGATAATACGGGCATCCCCTTTTATCTTCTTGAAAGTCACTACATGTTTGGATCCAAGATGGCTTCACTCGTGAGCTGTCACTCACGTTTGCATACAGATAATGAATCTGTCCTAAAGTTAGTCATTCATAAAACATTTCATTGCTCTGTAGATTTGATCATGAACAATTGACTGCAATCTACAGGATATAGTGCTGCTAGGAATCGAAGTCGTTTTCATCGAGTCAAATATATTCTCTTAGACATTCAAATCGTAACTATCGAAAATGGTGGCTTCGATCGAGAGTTCATAAGAGTGTCTATTATTACCTTGGTTTTTTTTTCAGAAATATGAATTTGCCATTCCTTGGTAATAAGAATGAACACTGGGGTAAAGTATACACGATAGGTCTAGACGACTATCACTTTCCCCACCAATACTGAGATCACTTTTTCCCGGCGACAGGCCGACATAGAAAAACACAGTCCCTATCGGGACGAAGCCAAATCACACCACACTCTAGCGACACATCCGCCGAATAGCATTCGACCTCTCTAGAGACAACAGAACATATAGTTCGACTTAGATATGTAATGATATACAGATATAAGACAGACTCGTCCTACTCAGACAAACAATACACATAAATTCAGGCCATAGATATTCTGAAGCAAGAACAATCTATTATTACCCAAACAACGAATAAATCGCAGTAAAATGGATTTATCCGCGGAGTTTGATCGAAAGAGCCGACACAACTTTCAAGGGAAGTAACTCAATAATGACTTTCCCTTAAGCACCATTTTGCTTTCAAAATATTTGCGAAGATAACAAGAATACCAATGTATAATATTGTAAGATATCAAAGACTGCACGTAACAGTCTTACCACACCTCCCGGGAAAAAAAAAATGGAACATTTTTTTTTCTTTTTGAAATACATCTAGGAGCAACGTACAATAGGCTCACAACGCATGAATAATGCGCAGATGAAAATATCAGGAATACCTATAACGCCTAATATGAGGCTAAGTCGACTTATGGAGCGACTGGTGAGAATGTGTCTCATAAACTGAGAGAAACTATTTCTCTACAAGTATATTTTTCCAGGAAGGTGTCATCAAAGTATAATACAATTCTGGCAATTACACAATGCCTAAAAAATTCATATCATCATTTCGTATTAGATATCTTAAATTTATGATTTATGAAGAAAAAATCATCAAAGCACAGCGGTGAATAAACATCAATGAACCGCTATGTAGTGATACAATCATTATATTATTAAATTACAAATGTGTATCTATCATGATATAGAAAAGGAACTACTATAGAACTAGACATATCAAGAAGTCTAAGCCCTAATAGTTATGTGGAATCATGTGGGCATCTTGACAGAATGTCTGCCATCACATTATCTGATCCACGAATAGCTCGCACAGAGAAATGAAAAGGTTGAAGAGCAATTGCATATCGAGTAGACCTCGAGCTCTTCAAATTCTTACTCTGTATAGCAGTAAGAGCTTTTTGGTCGGTTTCTACTATGAAATGTGCGCCTAGAAGGAATCTCTGTAGTTTGAGGATCGACCAAACCATAGCTAATAGCTCACGGTCTAAAACCGAATAATTCCTTTCTGCCGCATTAAGTTTTCTGGAAATATACATTACAGGATGCAGAGTTCCAGAGTACTCTTGCATTAGTGCCGCTCCAATCCCAGTGGATGAAGCGTCACTACGAAGAACGAATGTCTTATCTTTAGTGGGTAGCACTAAAATAGGTGGTGTTGAAAACAGTGTTTTAATCTTATCCAGAGAGCATTGGCATTCCTGAGACCAGTGGACCACATTAGGCGAACCTTTCTTTAGAAGTGTTGAGAGAGGTGCCATGATAGAGGATAGATTCTGAATGAATCTGCCATAAAATTGAATAAGACCTAAAAGACTTCTCACCTGTTTTTTAGTCTTAGGGATTGAGATGTTAAGTATCTTACTAGTATTATGGTCCTCTGTCTTTAGGAAACCATGACCAACTCGGTGGCCTAGGAAAGAAATTTCGCTAAAACCAATATAGGCTTTAGAGGGTTTCGCTGTCAGGTTGTGCTCACGCAAAGTAGACAGCAATTCATCTAACCCTGCATAGTGATCTTCCCAAGTATCGCTGAAAAGACAGATGTCGTCTAGATATGCAATGACATCTGACCGATAAGATAGGATTCGGCGCATCATGCGTACGAACGTAGCTGGTGCGTTCATAAGACCGAAAGGCATAAAATTCCATTGGAACAAACCTCTAGGTGTTGAAAAAGCCGTGAGAGGTTTGGCGCGTTCAGATAAAGGAACTTGCCAATATCCTTTAGACAGATCAAGTTTAGTGAAAAAATGAGATTTGGAGAGTCGAGTAAGTAGCTCTTCCAGTAAAGGCATAGGTTCGGCATCGAACTTAGTTACTTGATTCAGTTTTCGATAGTCAACGCAAAGACGTATGTTATTGTCTTTTTTACGCACAATAACCATCGGCGAAGAATATGCAGAGGTGGATGGTTCGATTATTTTCAAATCTATCATCTCATCCAACTCTTTCTCGACCTGTGCTTGAAAATGTATAGGTATAGGATAAGGTCTAACCCTAATAGGAGTATGGTCAGTTAGCACAATGTCATGTTGAATGACATTCGTTTGTCCAGGGATGTCAGTGAGTACATCCTGAAATGTTTGCAACATAGTTGAAACTTGTCGCTGTTCTCCTAGAGACAAATCAGGAGAGACAGTAACGTTCTTCCATGATTCACTGGAATGAAGTGGGATCATTGGAAGAGGAAGATTTACATCTGAAAAACTTGTTTCCTCATCCTGTATCACGGACAGTGATGAGTAATGACCATGTTGTACTGGAGAATTGTCCGTTGCTTGGAAAATGGGTTGCAAATAATCCGGACGTTCATGGAATTCAGTAAGCATATTGATGTGGAAGGTTTTATGCTTCCCATCAATATCGACAATATAGTCGACATCGGAAATTTTCGATATTATATCGTACGGACCTTTCCAAGAAATAAGTAATCTGTTTTCCCTACAAGGTAGTAATACAAATGCTTTGTCACCAGGACAAAGTTGTCGTAAGCATCTCTTCTTATTGGCAAATTGCCTTGCCTTCTGTTTCGCAAATTCAGAAGAAGAAGTTGCTAATTTGCATGCTTCGATAATTTTTTGTCTCAACGCGATGACATATTCGTAGGATGACTTTGTGTCATCGTCAATATTGTCAGATGTTATGAGATCGTGAAGCAACGACATAGGGCCACGCGGACGCGCGCCAAAGACGAGTTCAAAGGGAGAAAATCCCGTATGTTCATTGGGTACCTCTCTGTAAGCGAAGAGGGCCGCAGGTAAAACTCTGTCCCAGTCTTGAGGATGATCCTCAGTTATCTTCCCCAGTAAGTTTTTAAGTGTTCTATTAAGGCGTTCGACCATACCATTAGACATTGGATGGTAGATACTACTTAAAGATCTATCTATCTGCAGAGTAGACATTACTTGAGACATGGTATCAGATATTAGTTGGGTGCCATGGTCTGACAATATCTCTCCGGGGAACCCCAGACGAGAAAATATAAGCCAAAGAGCATCTGCAATATCAGCAGTAGTAATGCTCCTCAGAGGAATAGCCTCTGGCCAACGTGTGCACATATCAACACACGTCAAGATAAACTGATGTCCTCTGGCAGACTTGATCTTAAATGGACCAATAATGTCTATGGCCATTTTTTGAAACGGCCGAATAGGAATGTCCGCCGCCTGAATGGGTGCAGCATGCCGTGGACCTTTGGATTTAACTTCCTGACATACTTTACAAGATCGACAATAAATACGTATGTCCTTGTTTACCAATGGCCAAAAGAAAGCCGCAAGGACTCTTGACTTAGTACGGGAAAAACCCATGTGTCCAGCACACTGAGAATCGTGAGCGTGCTGCAAAATTTTAACTCTCAAATTCTTGGGAACCAGGATTTGAGAATGACTTGACGTAATGGAGTCTTGAACCATACGTACAAGTACGCCATTCTTCTTTGTAATCCACGATTTACGACTTGTGTCTTTATTCGGATCACCTTTAGTTGCAAGAATGAAGAATTTCTTCAGAGTGGGATCATCTTCTTGCTGTTTTATAAACGAGTCACGAGAAATTACCAAGGGATTATCTTGGTTATGCACTTCATTATCTTCAATAGATGAAGTTTGAGGCATATTAAGAGCCTGAGCTCTAGTGACTACAGCGTTAGCAATCTGCATGTTTTGCCTTTCCCACGTGGAAATTTGTTGCGGAGTGCATTCCTTGACTCCATGAATGCGACCGATGATGAGGTCAGCGATCGGATTCGGAAGAAGACATGCGTGTACATCTCCTGTAAAGAAAGGAGTAGCAATCCTAATGATAGCAGTAGAGTATTTCTCTAATGTGCCGCCAAATGTTACACATTTACTACTTGTCCAGTGGCACGGGAAGGATCTACGAGTGACTGCCTAACACCAATTGTGGTGCATCCAGAATCAAATAGCACAGAGACTGGATTGTTATTCACTAAACCCTTATGTAAGACAAGAGAACCTCTTCCATCATGCGCGACTGATGCTGGAAGAGCAGGAAGAGGATGGCCACAGCTTAAAGTAGACACTGTGGTTGGCTCAAATAACGTTTTGCATTGGGGGCACTGAGATGCTCTCCCAAAATCAAAAGCGGCACATGCCATATTACTAGCATCATTATTATCTTTACTCTGTTTATAGGCTTCATGGGACTCTTGTTGTGCAGAGTTTGCCTGAAAATGTGGTTTATGTCTTTTGTTTTGAGATCTACCTCGGTTATTATCACCTCTGTAGTTATTGTTACCTCTATTGTAACCCCTATTTGGGTTTGAGTCATAGTTCCCTTGGTTACCATTATCATATTCATTATAATGAGTATCTCTGTAATTATGATCTTGTTGACTCCAAGACGGATAACCCTGATAGTTTCTATAATTACTTCCTCTACGGAAATTCCTATAATTATGACCACCCCTGTGTCGAGAGCTATCAGGTCGTCTCCAGTTCTTTGAAGAAGAACCCTGAAATGATTGGTTACCTTGGTTTTGATAACTATTATGGTTACCTTTTTTATCAAATCTGTTTTGAGGTCCCTGAAATCTGTGTGAATAATTGGGATTGTATGGTGTTGCTGAAGCAACTGGCATACTCTCCTTAATCTTAGTGTTGCCAAAAGTCACGTCGGGGTGTGCAGTGACATATTGGGAACAATATTCTTCCATTTCTTTTAGAGATTTGGGTTTACGCTCATGTATAAATTCAAGGAAAGGTTTGTTCACACATGACATAATCTTATCTCTGAGCAACAAATCCATAAGTCCTTCATACGTTTTTTCTGTTTTGGAAAGCTCAATCCAACGATCAACTGTGAGACGTGCCTTTGCAGTGAATTCTGAGAATTCTACACCCGTCTCAGGTACCATCGTTTTAAATAAAAGGCGATAGCCTTCCTCACTTAGCTGATATTTTTTTATCAAAGCCGCCCTAATGACATCATAATTATCCTTATCTGCTTCTCCTACAAGGCATAATCTAGTCAAAGATTCACCTTTCAAGTTTTCTGATAATTGATTAGCGTATTGTGATTTATCCACATTATGTGTACGACAAGAACGTTCAAATCTATCCAGCCAGAATGTAATATCGTCACTGGACTGATTGAACGGTGGAACCTTAACCTTGTAAGTAGAAGGTTTATCATTACCACTAGATGCCTGATTAACATTACTCATACTTGTCAATCTTAATTTCTCCAACTCAAATTCATGTTCTCTTATTGCTTTTTTTTCTTCAGCCTCTCTGTCTAATCTTTTTTGTTCAGCTTCCCTGTCTAATCTTTTTTGTTCAGCTTCCCTGTCTAATCTTTTTTGTTCAGCTTCACTGTCTAATCTTTTTTGTTCAGCCGCAGCTTCTCTTTCCAATTTTTTTTGTTCAGCTTCACTGTCTAATCTTTTTTGTTCAGCCGCAGCTTCTCTTTCCAATTTTTTTTGTTCAGCTTCAAATCTCCTTTCCTCTACCTGCATCTGCAATTTCTTTTGTTCAGCAGCAGCCTCAGCTTCTCTTTCTAATCTTTTCTCTTCCGCCATAGCTTTTCTTTCTTCTGCAGCTAATCTTTTCTCTTCTGCCATAGCTCTTCTCTCTTCTGCAGCTAATGCTTTGTCATATTGAGCAACTGCCCATTGTTCTAATTGTTGACCAGTCTTATCAAGGGCTTTCCCTTGTGTAATGAAGTAATCTAAAGTAGACATGATGTCTAACAATAATACTAATCACCTGAATCAATAATAATACCACAAGTTCTCAATGACTTGATTAATCAGTATACTATCCCAATATCTGTGGGTCACAAGCCTTTAATAAGGTCTTGTATAATAGTAATAATAATCAGGTACTGGTTTATACCATAATCCAAGTGCAGTGCACAGGCAATTGTGTCTTATGAAATATACCTATATAAAACATATGTCAACCAACAGAATACATAAAGTACAAATAGGACTGACAATACAAGAACGTTTCCAGAAATCAAAATAAATCAAATAGGGAAATCAATGAAAATAATCACTGAATCTGCAAAGAATAACAACACAAATGACGTCACAATATATGAATATAAATTGTGAATAGAACTGAAAGATAGAAAAGGTTAGACCAACAAATTACAAACAAATCAAAACAAAACTAAAGAACAAAGAAATATCACAAAAATAACAATAATTACAGACTTCACAGCTAACACAAAAGCAACAGTTGTCGCAGCAAATTTTCAATCAAGAAAATTGCACCTATAGAAAACGCCCACAACGGACCCTCTATGACGTGGGATATTCTGTTGTGAGGACGCCGCCCAACCTTAAACACAACCCGCTGACATAGAAACTAACATACTATACAAACAAATAACATGTAAACATAAATATATATAAATTATGTGTATGATAGTATGTGTTGCAAAATAGGCTCAGTTTTACAGTAATGGCAAAGTTATTTTTATGAAAATAAACAAACTGCCACTTTATTCAATTAAACATTCTGGCCTTAAATATTAAAGTTCATATACAGAAAACAAGAAGATCCATCGATGAAAATAGGACTTCTTAGTTCACTCATACTGTCTTCCTGTTAACATTGACAAGAATTGATCCAACTGTTCTGTGAAACTCTATAATGTCTAATGTAAAAAATGTCAACAACGCTGACCTACATACTGCATTCACCTGACAGGTCACGTGACGAAGTGTTGACAAAGAGCAAACCAATACTGCAAGTGTGTCGTATCAGCCACAGGAAACGGTCTGGTATCGGTAATCTGTTGACTTCTGAACTTCTGCGAGGTCAAACCCAGAAAGCTGGTCCACCAGTTGATAAAGTTGGATAAAGGTTGATTTTTATTCCCGTTAATGATATCCACCAAAAGATAGATATAAGTGGATGGAAGCAGACATCATCATCATCATCAGTTGATAAGATCTCTATGGTGTTGTTTGCTCCACTGTAGTGTATGGAATGTCAACTTGACCTACGCAGTGGTGTGTAGACATGGATTGAGTGTACAATGTGCGAATGATGATAAGGGTTCGTGTTGTTGACAAATGTTCTTTTCTCACACTCATGTATGACTGGAAGTCATCGACACCAACGACTGTGTACCTTTTCTAAAGTTTAATTGGACGTACACACTCGACAGCACAGATAGTGACAAATCACAGGTTGGCATAATACATCATAGTACAGTGGATAACTGGTCTTGCAATGTTATGTTACATGGGCACTCATGTAGATTAATATTATAATGGACTGTCAGTAGCCAAGCCCTCAGCATCGCCCATACATATAAATCATCTGACTTCACTGACTGAGCACGTCAGCTTATAAACAATATTTCAGATGGCTTCTAAACCTAATCTCGTCTAGCGACGATTCTTCAACATAATGTTCAGCACATATTTTTTCCATATAATAATATTGAACCGCTGATAAAGGGTTCTCATGTGTAGCAGTGATCTCTGGACTAAACAAGCGATAATACGGGCATCCCCTTTTCTCTTCTTGAAAGTCACTACATGTTTGGATCCAAGATGGCTTCACTCGTGAGCTGTCACTCACGTTTGCATACAGATAATGAATCTGTCCTAAAGTTAGTCATTCATAAAACATTTCATTGCTCTGTAGATTTGATCATGAACAATTGACTGCAATCTACAGGATATAGTGCTGCTAGGAATCGAAGTCGTTTTCATCGAGTCAAATATATTCTCTTAGACATTCAAATCGTAACTATCGAAAATGGTGGCTTCGATCGAGAGTTCATAAGAGTGTCTATTATTACCTTGGTTTTTTTTCAGAAATATGAATTTGCCATTCCTTGGTAATAAGAATGAACACTGGGGTAAAGTATACACGATAGGTCTAGACGACTATCACTTTCCCCACCAATACTGAGATCACTTTTTCCCGGCGACAGGCCGACATAGAAAAACACAGTCCCTATCGGGACGAAGCCAAATCACACCACACTCTAGCGACACATCCGCCGAATAGCCTTCGACCTCTCTAGAGACAACAGAACATATAGTTCGACTTAGATATGTAATGATATACAGATATAAGACAGACTCGTCCTACTCAGACAAACAATACACATAAATTCAGGCCATAGATATTCTGAAGCAAGAACAATCTATTATTACCCAAACAACGAATAAATCGCAGTAAAATGGATTTATCCGCGGAGTTTGATCGAAAGAGCCGACACAACTTTCAAGGGAAGTAACTCAATAATGACTTTCCCTTAAGCACCATTTTGCTTTCAAAATATTTGCGAAGATAACAAGAATACCAATGTATAATATTGTAAGATATCAAAGACTGCACGTAACACTAACTCAGCCTGATGCAAGCATAACTTTCGAGGAGACAACGAGTTTTATCAGAATCAGATACAGAAACAAATGGGATGTAGAACATCCAGGTCACACACAGAATGATGCATACTACCAGCTCAACAGAAGACAACAAGTGGTAATCTTCAGACTCCGCACTTGCCACAACAGATTGAGATGCCATCTATTCAACAAGCTAAAGATAGGAACTACCAATAAGTGTAACAGTGACACTGATAAAATGACTGCTGAACATTTGCTTCGAAGTTGCCCAACATATGCGTAACAGAGAAAACGCATATGGCCGACACCAGTACCATTCGTGGAAAAGCTCTACGGAGATTCAAAAAGCCTCAAACTGATTACTGCTTTCTTTGAAAAAATTCAAGTGGACGTCTGAGAGTGTACGAAGAAGAAGAAGAAAATAGTAGGCCCTACACTATATTTTACATCTCTTAGTCGTTTGTTTTCTATTTATGTTTTCTATTATTTTTTTATTGTCAGCAATTTTCTTGATTGGAAGACGGGCTCGAATCGAATAACCTGCGAGATTTCGTGATTTAACTCCAGCATCTAATTTTGTTTTAATGGGGATATGTAAAGGTCAGAGATCTAGATCTTAAGAGGCTCTAAAAACAGTAATAACAGATGATGATGGCGACGACGATCATGAAGACGATGATGATGGCGACGACGATGATGATGAAGATAATGACCATGATAGAACTGTTTGTCCTGTCTGGTTTCCCGAGGTCTATGGAGAGACAAAGAAAGAATATGCCTACTGATTCGTCAAGCGTGACATAACACGTGACCAAAATGAGATTGTACTTTGGCCTGGCAACCTCGTAATGTCAAACAAATTGGAACCGAAACCAGTGCTGCAGGAATACATGAATGCTTATTCTGCATCAAGGGCGAAAAACAGAAGAAGAAAGAAGTCCTACTTCCTACGTAATTAGGTCTTGGAAAAGAGATTTAATGAATATCTTTATTCTGACAAATGTGGACATTGTTTATGACCAATCACCTTTTGTAGATAGTGCGTGGAAGAAACTTTCTCAGTTAGCAGTGTGATCTTTTGTATCGTCAGACCCGGATTTACAACTAGCCAATCAAAAAAAAAATTACAAGGAATGGTAAAAATGTTGAAGATTAAACCGAATAACAGTCAATTAGTGTCGAAAGGGTCGACATTGCAAGCACTGTGCAGGGCTCTAGGACTGACACAAGGGTCATAGTTCAATACAACCTCTCCCTGGTCACACAACGGAAGCTGGGTGCCTCTAAATCCCAGCATCTGGATGTTCCCAAACTCTGATACACATGAGTAGAGGCGCCTAAAATCCTTCAATCCTGCTGCGCCCTATCCCATGTACACTGGTTGAGGATACCAAAAGCGTGTTGACAGTGACAATATTAGTAATAATAATAATACTTTTTAAGAAAAACAAACCAAACCAATAATAAACAAAAACTTACACATCATTTAAAAAATAAGGAACAACACATTTACAAAAGAAACAAAAATTACTGACTACTCATAAGATAAAGGAAAAACAATGAAGTAACAAAAAAACACGACTTGAAAACAACAAATTCTGATACATATTGACACCATCAATACCAACTTGAATATAACTCAACTGAAAATACAATGACGTTAAATATTCTGATTAACGGAAAATTAGGTTGAACAGAGTAGAAGAAAATGTTGGACGAGCGGAGGTAATGAAGTTCAACTGATACTTGCCTGCTCTCCTGCCAACAACTTTAAAAAAAAACCTCTAGAAGAACTAGGCAGTCGCACAGGGCGGCAAGAATTGGGAGGCAGCGAAAATTAATACAGTATAACGAAAAAAATCATATTTCCAAGTGAAAAAAAAACACATTAGTTTCCGTGGCCGCTCTACACCATTGTAAATAAGTGTGTATAAACATATTTGTGTTAGCACATATATGTGTATACTTAATGTGCTTGAGTGTATGTCTTATTTTATTTTATTTATTTGATTTTCTTGAGGTGTTTCCCATCTTGTGGCGAGGCACGCATCTTTCAAGAAAGCTGAAGGTCGCAGGTTATATCAAAACGCGCACCATTAAAAAATTAGTGAATTTTGGCAAGTCAAGTGAACCATTGATAATAATTACGACTTTAAAGAAACGAATACTGGTTTTTATTAACTAGCGCAGTAGCAGAAGTCCCGTTTAAATATGTTTGCGTAGAGCAAGTACGGTAGCTGTTTCCCTAATGCTGCAAATACCAAACAGCTGGACCTGTATATCGTCAACTTTGCACCCAGGCTACTAACTAAGAAACACAATAGTAGCAACTAAAGAAAGAAAATGGTTAGCCCTTTGATGGAAAGGAAATTTATTTAGTTTCAAATATTCCTAGCACTGTACTAGATACAGAACCAAGTATTAGAGAAGTCTCTAACATTTCACTTCATTACGGCAGTATCTGTAATGGGACTTCCTTTACCCTTCACACTGTACATATACAGTCTCAGTTATATAGTTCGCTGACCTAATTTTCTCACATTTTTCACTAATTTGGCATAATCTACAAAAAATAATGTCTCTTAAAGATTTTAAAACATATTTCACTTGTTCTGTTATAATCTGATATAGTTCCGAGACCTCAGTATCTCTATGGTAATTTGGTAGTCAACAAAATATAATCTCCCGTACAGTTTTTCCATCAAGGCAGCAAAAATGTTTTTTTGTTTTGTTTTTTGTTTTTGTTCTGCATACGTTTGTGTAATCGACATTAACCCAGAGATTGTTGTTGCTTTCCGTTGTGCATACATACGTGACATTAAAAAAGATTTAGATAGTCTGAAAATTTTGAGATCAATCTATTAATTATCAGATGTATGTCATGAAAACGCCAACAAATTTTGTTAATGCCATTAGCAAGCTATGTGTTATAATTCCCAGGTATTATTATATTTATCACTAACAATATACCTCCATTATTATGACAACTATCATGATTATTGTTAATCAACATACAAGAAAGTTAGGACGCATTCCGACAACTGGCAATTCTAGTTAGAAAAATATTTAGACAACGACAAAAGATGCAAGATGCTGGAAAGTATTTTAATCTAAAATTGAAGAAATTTAACGATGGCACAACGATGACCTTTACTGTGATGTTCTCGGTGGTCCACTGCTACTTCAGGCTTGTCGTAAGAGGCTAGCGGTTGTATATGCTAATATGAGATTATCCCTGGGACTGGCAACGTTAGCATGTAGACTAATTGCTACAAAAACCACAGCTGTTAGACAGCATAAATTCTTTTAATGAGGCTTTCTGCAGGGGGGACCACCTGCAGTGGCGATCCATGCTCCATATGGAGCGAGAAGGGAAGGAAGAAAAACGGTGACCTGTCAAGGGAACCAAAAGATGTAACCATACACTTCCAGCTCTCATTCATGGTAATGACGGCAGAGAGGTCAACATTAAACATAAGAGCAAATAAGAAAATCCTGGAACAAGTCAAGAGTTTCTCATACATATATCGGTCATATAATAATAGAAGACGATAGATTTGAAACAACGATCAAAAAGACAATAAGAATAACCAAAGCTACATTCCACAACATGAGACAAATACTGACATCTAAACAATTAACTCACAAACTAAAGCTGAGAATCATCAACTACTATATATATATATATATATATATATATATATATATATATATATATATATATATATATATATATATATATATATTCTTTATTACTGTATGGTGTAGAAACATCAGTGAACAAGCAATTGGAAGAAAAAATGGTGGCTCTCGAGATGTGGATATATTGTACAATGGGGAGCATTTCTTGGAAGAAGAAGATAACAAATAAAAAAGAAAACCTAAGACTAAAAAGAGAATTAATGAAGATCAAAATTAGACAGCTACAATATTGTGACCGTGTAAACAGACATACTACCTTGCTGAAGACCATAATGGTAGGCATCGTTCAAGGCAGACGTGCAAGAAGAAGACAACGATATAAGTGGGAAGACAACACCAAGAGATGGACAGCAAAGCGTCTATCAGAATGCACCATCAAGACAAGAGACAGGAAAGAGTCTATCAGAGTGCACCATCAAGACAAGAGACGGAAGACGTTGAAGATCCATTGCAGCCGACCTTCGTTGAGGAGATGGCAACTGATGATGATGATGAATAACGGCAATAATGTTGATAGGAGAACTAAGTTTGATAAATGATAATGAGGTCAACGATGAATATTACAAACAATGTGACTAGTAATGATTATCCTAACGCTGGTTATGTGCAATAAATCTGCTAGATTTAAATTTGCACTAGAAAATTACTATCGCGATTAATTGATTACGACCTTGAAGGAAAAGACGTAACAAATATTTACTTATATACAACATCACATCTACCAAATCTTCACGAACGTTTTGCTGAATATGACATTTTGAAGCCGTCATTTTTCTAATTACAGTTACACCGTTTTGTGGTCTATTATTAAGACAACGTATCTCTGTAGAGACGTTCCACGTGGAGAAATCACGATTAATATTTTTTCCGATACTCTTAAATTAGGAAAACTAAAATCAGGTTGAAAATAAAGGAAAGAGGCGGGGGTTGGGCGGCATTTTGAACCTGCTCAGGACAGTACTTAAAACGTTTATCATTATTGTACACAATCAAGATAAGTCACAGCAATGGCTATTCTCTACTTCTTGACAGTTGCTCTCCTTGTAACAGTTGGTAAGATCTTCATTAGCGATTCTAATTAGTCAGTTATTTCTATCTCAGCTACTGCATATCATCATCAAGATCATTATCTTCATCATCATCTTTTACAAGTAATACAAGTAATGATGCTGATCGTTAATGTGTTACATTACTGTTACTCTAACCATCATCACCATAATCTTTACCACTTTCATTATTATCTTTGGATAGATCTTCATCACCATTATCACTGTACTATCACTATCTTTGATACATTATTATCTTTACTGTTATCGTCACTATTATCCCTACTACATTATCTTCACCTTCGTCGCTATCATCATAATTAACATCATCAATATTATTATAAAATATATTACTATCATAATTAAAATGCTGGCAGAGTGGCTAGATCGCTGGTTTCTCGGGATAAAGTTACCATGCTCCGAGATGAAAACACGGTAGCATCACGCTTTAGTCTGCCCAGTTGTAAATAGGTACCTGAATGTGCTTTGAGATTAAAGAAAGGCTAAGGCAGCGAGGTAGGAAACTGCTCACCGGAACTTTTTTGTTTTTGTTTTAAGTTTTGCTTCGTTTTGGCGAGGCGCGTCCCGTTCAACCTAGTCAGTTATATTAGGGCGCATGTCCGAACATAAAAGACTCACCGGACCTCATCATGCTAGCCTTAATATACTGCAACCTCCTTTACGGCAGTATCAGCGTTGGAACTACTTTTTTATTATAATAAACTTTAATCGTTTATATCTTCCTACTTCTAAGCTTCCACTGCCTCTCTTCCTTCTATGTCTTTACTCAAATCCGTGAGTAGTAGGGTAGGGCGCCTACCCTACTACTTCCGTGTATCACTCTCGGTGGTAAAATTATGCTACAGCTGATAACTGAGTTATGGCTGTACTTCTTATGCCTTTACCATATGTAGTTCCCTCTGGTGTCAGAGTAGACAAAAAAGGAATAGGGTCTTTTCTCCCTCAAGTATGTCGTAAAAATCGAACAGTATGAGGTTCTGTACGGGGGTTACCAATCACATTATTGAAAAACAAATTGTTACAGAAACACCACGGCAAGACTTTGTACTTTGGTGTAGGCTTTCTCAAGGGGGTAATATGTGGTGGTAGTCCCACGCTCCGTAAGAAGTGAAAAAAGAAGATGATGATGAGGATGATATTTGTGGTGGTGATGATGTTGATCATCTATCATCATCATGCCTTTGACTCTGTTGTTCTTGCCAAATTTGTTAATGCCGATGTTGTTAATATTGCTTAATTCACATTACCCGGATGGCTCTACTTAAATGTGCTGAGCTCGTTGTGTTTTTAATACGAGATGGTGAAGATGGTAGCGACCATAACAATTTTGATAACGCTGATGTTATGATAACGCTGACAGTTACGTTGACAGCTTTGGTGTTTTAGTCGCAGGTGACACATGCTACCAGGGCTGGCTTTATTTCAACGGATCATGCTATGGTTACAGCGACACACAGGTGTCTTGGGGCGAAGCTGCGGTAAGTTGCTTTTTTTAAACACTTTTAGTTAATTTGATACGAGCTTTGGATAATTTAAAATCGTTGAACATTTGACTCACAGTCTCTCAGATGACCTAGGGAATTGAAATCGTCGTGAATTGGAGTCGTGCGGACTCTCTATCGTGGTAAATTTTAAACTGTCAAGATTTGAAGGACCTTCCAATAACCTGTACCAGGAACTGAAGCCGAACCAAATTTTTTTTTTTTTATCCAGAGCCGCGGGCTGTCAAAGCAGTTAGTAGCTGTCACGTCTGGCGGCGTCTTGAAGGGCAGTAACAAACTGCCTCCATTTTGTTCGATCGGCGGCCATACTTCGTGCGGTGCCACAGCTCTGGTTCATGCTTTGCATCTCCGCCTAAACAGTTCTCCGGCATCTCCGCCTAAACAGTTCTCCGGCATCTCCGCCTAAACAGTTCTCCGGCAAGTAGTTTTTGGTCTGCCTCTCTTTCGCCTTCTTTCTGTGGCGCATAGCATATCTGTTATTGTGATGGCATCTGTGTCGCTTCTATAGACCGTGACCAACCCAACTCCAGCGTTTGCCAGCTATTATTTTGTGCATGTCTTCTTGGTTGCTCCGAGTAAGCAGTTTTTGTTTGGTGATGGTATTCAGCCACAAAAGTCAGATATTTTTCCTTAGGTAGATTGTGTGGAAACAGGATAATTTAGACATTTTCTTCTCTGTGACTCTCCAACATTCCACACCATAGGGAAGCACAGAAAGTACATAGCTGTCGTATAATCTTAATTTGGTGTTTGCACTGTGCTAGGAAGACTTCCAGATGTTGTGTAGACTAGCAAAGGATGTTCTGGCTTTGTTCATTCTGTTGCTGATGTCTTTGCTATGAGACAGCTTATAGAATTTTTATAAGATTACACTTGTGAAAAGATCACAGAACACTGTGACGTTAAACACAAAATTGTGAACAGGATTACATAAATTGGTGAAGTACACAAAACCGTAGACAGAATAACAGAACTTGGAGCCGTTGTACACAATAATTGTGAATAATGTTCTAGCTTTGTTGTAATTCGTGTCGTCGGGAGCAATAATCCTATTAAAGATTCTGTTAGTAGATTTGATAACAATATGTGACGAAATGGACGACCTCTTCCCGATCTCTGTTTCACTCCAACAGGATCAGAGACATATTTTGTATTGATTTTTATTTGTGTACTTTTAAAAGTACAAATTTCTTCTCATTATCGGCTAAAGAGCTAGTAGTTTGTATGTTCAAACATTTGTGACACTCCTTGCAGATAATGTTTATTCCAGCCTACGAGAAGCAACAAGATACGATGAGCACCGGCGTGTTTAGATTAAACCGCTGATAAGCGACTCATTTGTTAACAAGCTATGCAAACACGGAGTTTTGCGTACTCATACGACAGATAACACATTATGGTTGAAATGATTAGATCTTTCTGATTAGATTCATAACAACAATGCGTCGGAAGATAGGAATATAACCTGGCGTTTGTTCAAACCCACTTCACTGTGCAAAAACTGCTGTGAGACACGCTCGCCAGAAGAACCCAGACTTGTGTTACGGTATATGATATTAACGCCGTCTGCTAAAGGTTAGCGGACGTGCAAATGTAAAGGTTAAGACATTTAATATATTGCGATAGATGTTTCAATTATTGAACGCTCCATACACGATCGATTATGACGTGTCTAGCGTTGTTTGGGTCACAGTCGGTAACTAGGAGACGCTACTCTTTGTTACTTGACCGCCAAGCTGAATAGCTGCGTTTTGTTAACCTTCCAATTCAATGGCATGATATAGCCATTTATATGTGCATTATGATGGACCAGGGTCAGTCCTAGAACTCTACATGAGAGGAAACTTATGGAGGTTAGTGATTAACTAAATCCTTGGAAGGAGAAAGATAATCGTCTACTTTATACGAAGTAATTAGACTCACAGTCTCACTGTCGGCAGGTAGCTATTCTATCTGCGCGTGCATATAGCTGTGATGTTCTGACGACAATTACTGCATTGTATCCTTAAACGGACATTGACATGTAAAACAGCAGTCTACGCTATTGATTGATTGATGCATGTACCTCATGTGTGAATTGAACTGTTTATGTATGTGTGTAATCCATATTAAATTGTGAAGGACTCGAACCGGAGGCATTATTCGTTGAATCACGTTACACCATTCAACCATTATGAATTATGTATTTTATATCAAGTTGCTGAGTTAATAAGATGAACAGTTGTTTACATCTTGATGCCAAGTTCAGGCATTACGACAACCCAAAAATGAGGATCACCCCATTCGCGTACGAATATTAGCACGATCAGAATTCAAGCAACACAACCAGTAACCACACACGAAAGTCCTTCAACAAAAGTGGCGGCCGAATGCGGGGAACGACAGAAAAAAGAAACAAACTTCTTTTCCTTACGCACATGTTAACCACAAATATTTACGATCAATTTTCGATCACATGATCCAGTCGAAGATGACGCAGTACTCATTATAATGCCTAACAACGTGACGTCACCGAAAGTCGTGTAGGTGAACTGTCGGAGAAACCAAAGCCGTTTCTAAGTCTAACCAAGGGAAACATGAGCCATTGAAGCAAACACACGATATGGACTACAGGAGCAGACAGTCAAAGGCACAGGCCTAGCCGTCGACGACAACGAGCATCAAGTGAAGCAGCAAATAAAGATAAGTTTAGCTCAATAACTATTGTCGTTAACGTGACAGTGCTAACTGAGTCCATGCCCTCTGCCTACATCGGCATGTTTTTACCTATGTTTAATGTACTTTTTGTTGTCTTAATGTGTTGTTAATTAGCGGGCCGGTTGGAGGGAACTGAAATCTCTGGGGAATGTCGCGAACAGCTGACCACCTAGATTTCAGTCGGTCTTAGGGCAGTTAAACGATTGCATTTTTGGAAGCCCCATTGAGGTTTGCCATTGGACTACCTGTCCAAATCTGCTGTCGTCTGACGATTTGTGTTAGCTGTGCCGTTCCGTAGATAACTGGTGTATTTTATTTGTACTAAGTTCACATTTTTATTCAGTTTTGTATCATGTTCGTTAAATATTCGTCCGTTATGAGTCCTGTGATGTCATCATTTTTTGCAGTCTTTTTTTTTTTGTGTACTTTGCATATTAAGTTGACCTCGGGTCAATCTTTGACCCTTCGTTTTCCGTGTGACACTTCCGCTTGTTTTATTTAGTTCATAAATTCATTTTTAATTGTGAAAATGTCTTGTTTGCGTCTTGACATTATTTGTACCCTTTAGTTGCATCATTGTTTTGTTTGTCCTCATGATATATATTAAATGCTACATTAATAATATAACATTATATTCAATAATACACTTGTAATTTAATTTAATTAATTTTTTCTGACATTTAAGGTTAATATGGGACATTGCATAAGTATGCAGTGATAGTCCAAGAAATTAGCACTGCAATTTATAAGAGATGCCTAGGGCATAATAATATAATATATATATTGACCAAATAAAATAATCTTATAGTCTACCTTTGAGGTAATAGACCCATTGTATATTATTTAATATACTTTTCTGGTACTAAGAGAGTGACTTAGTACATTGAACAATATAATTACTAGGAATCATACCCAACATAATTAGATATTGAGATTAATTGTGTGATGTAATTACATTATAGTTAACAGATATCATAACTATTTATGATATAGTTAGTACTTAGATACAATATTGTTACAAAATATTGTCTATTAGTTGAACTTAGACATTAGAGTTCAGTACTATTGTGATTATTTATATTGAATATTCCTAAGTTGAGTAAGTATAATAATTACTCTGAAGCTACTATTGACTATTTTAATCAGTAATTACCAATAATTACTTACCAGATAAAAGTCAAAATGCTTACTATAGACCATTTCGTTAAAATTGGTAAGGAATATGGTTATAAATCTCAAGAACTTCGTCAGTTTGCTGAGGCAGAACTGGAAAAACATAAAGCAGAAATGGAGGAACGTGAAAGAAAAGAAGCAGAGAAAAAAGGCTGCATTAAAGAAAGAGGAAGAGGAACAAAAGGCTGCATTAAAGAAAGAGGAGGAGGAACGTGAGATGAAGCAAATTGCCAAGGAAAATAGATTAAGAGAGATTGCTCAACGTGAAAGAGAAGAGCAAAGAGCAATTACCAAACAGGAAGAAGAGAATAAATTGAAACGAGAGGAAATTATTTTACAACAAGAAATGGAATTGGCGCGTATTAAATTGGAGACAGCAAGATTACAAGCACAAAGTGCTGATGCAAACCAGAATAATAACGCACAAAATGGATCGTCATCCAGCCAAACTAAACATTTCTACAACTTTAAATTACCCACTCTCAACTTAAACGTGGACGACCTTTCATCGTTCCTGTCACGTTTTGAACAGACTTGCAAAACAAATCATTTGCCTGAAGAGTCATGGGTACTCAAGTTAAATGAATTCTTGGTTGGAGAACCATTGACGGCTTCTCAAAATGCTGACCCATCAATAGCAAATAACTACGGTGCTATTAAGTCCTTGCTTTTACGAAGGTTTCACCTGGACGAGGAACACTGTAGGTTGAAATTTAAGGGAATTTTACCTGAATCTCCAAAAGATTTTGCAGGATTCATTGCGAACATACGCAATACATTTAATAGATGGGTTGAACTGGCAGAAGTCAACAAATCATACGACAAATTAGTTGATTTACTACTACGGGATAAGGTATTATCTTCGGTTAGCCAGCCATTTTTTGCATATTTGCAGGAGCGTAAACCAGGTACTATCGACGAGTTAGAAAAAATTTCTTTAAACTACTGTTCGGCACATCCGAATGCAACCATTTCTAACTCCTCATTAAGAGAACCTCTACCTGTGGCGTCTAATATGGCCTCCAATCATAATAACAAACAAAGACATCACAGTGTAGACAGAAGTAGGTTCCAAAGAAATCACAATGTTAACTTTCAGAAGGGACATAATAATGATTTCAACAATAAAAATGAGTTCAACAGAGGTAGATCACGAGATAGAAATTATTCACCTCAAACAAACTACCACAATGGTCAACATAACACTAATTATAATCGATCACATACTCCCAATAATAACAATAACTGGAATGGTAATAATCATGGCTCGAGACATCGAGATAATAGTTACTATAGAGGACGACGAGATAATTCTAACAATTATACTCGGAATCGATCTCATTCTCGGGGATCATCTCATTACAACCATAATACAGGGGCGGCAGTTACAAATAATACTACCCCTATAGCTCAGGTCCCACTTGACAATAATACAACACAGTCTTCTGCTGCATGTTTTGCTATTAATTATAATGTGGCAAATAGTTGCCAACAATGCAATCTTATTTTTCAGAAGGCGAAAGAAACAGTGCTTAACTGCGGACATATTACACCAGAGGTAGGTCTTGCAGTCAACGATGGAACAGGCTTACTAATTTTTAACAGGGGATTAGTTAATGGATCCGTCGTCTCAGTGCTGAGGGATTCAGGATCCACGACGATTGGTATACGTCAGTCGCTGGTACATCCTAGCTGTGCGACAGGAGAATATGTACGCTGCATGACATTTGGTGGAATTATTGAGTTTTACCCCACAGCTATTGTTCATATTAGAACACCCTTTTTCACAGGGAATGTAAAAGTATGTATGCTAAAAAAGCCTATAGCTGATCTGATGGTTGGTCGTATACACGGTAGTAAAGATTGTACTCCAGATGAGATCATAGAATGGGAGAAACATAACCTATGCACTGGAAACGCCGTGACGACTAGAGCGCAGACTCAACTCATTGAGAAATTTAGTGATAATAAGATGGATGCAGACAACCAAGAGGAGTTTGTAGTCAATTCACCTATTGACAGGGAAACATTTGCAACCAAACAAAAAGAGGATAAATCTTTAAAAAAAAATTTTTTAAGCTGGTTGATAAAGTTGACAATCTATCCTCAGGTAATAATAACAAACATTGGTTTGTTATTAAAAATGACATATTGATTAGATGTTTTAATGACAAATCACAAATGAAACAACAAGTTATGGTCCCGTATACTTTTAGACGGTACATTCTTCAACATGCACATGACTCACATTGTGCTGGACATATGGGATATACTCGAACACGATCTCGAGTACTGTCTTCATTCTTTTGGCCAGGAGTGTCAAGAGATATTTCGCAGTATGTACGTTCCTGTACTACATGCCAAGAAGTGAAAGCACGTGGAGCTTTTCACACGGCGCCTATTCAGGCTTGCGATATCTCAGTAAGACCGTTTGACAAGATGGCCATAGATATTATTGGTCCATTGCTACCATCGGCCAGAGGACATAGATTCGTCCTTACGTGCATTGATTTGTGCACACGATGGCCAGAAGCTATCCCATTAAAGACCACCACTACTACAGATGTAGCTGATGCACTACATCTCATCTTTTCTAGAATAGGGTTTCCTAGAAAACTTTTATCAGACCATGGGTCACAGTTCATATCTGACACCATGAAGGAAGTCATGAAAACTTGGAACATTGATAGGAATTTAAGTAGTATTTATCATCCTATGAGTAATGGTGCGGTTGAAAGACTTAACCGTACACTTAAACAACTACTACATAAGGTTACTGCTAAGCACCCTCATGACTGGGACAGAGCACTCCCAGCTGTTCTATTTGCTTATCGGGAGGTACCGCATGAACAAACTGGCTTCTCTCCCTTTGAATTAGTTTTTGGTGCTCCCCAAGAGGTCCTATGGGACTAATAAAAGACTTATTAATTGACGAGGAGATGACTCAGGACACTCAGTCATCTTACGAGTATGTGATTAATCTTCGGAAGAACATTATTGAGTCTTGCCAGTTGGCAACAGCTTCTTCTGAGGCTGCAAAAGCTAAGGCTCGATCTCTACAAAATAGGTCTCGACGATTACGCCAATTATTCCCAGGCGATGAGGCTTATGTGTTACTTCCTCACAATAACAATAAATTATTGATATCTTGGAATGGTCCTTACAAAGTCATTGATAAAATTTCCGACGTTGATTACGTCTTAGATATCAAGGGACACAAAAAGATATTTCATATTAACATGCTCAAGCAATTTCATACACGTCCTGAACACTTACAGTCAATTTTTCATGAACTAGATGACAACACAGTATCTACTTGTTATTATTCCAACTTATCCGTCATCCAGGAAGAAGAATCTTCTTTTCCTGAGGTACAGTTACCGTTACCGGTACCAGTAGTTCAACCTACTGAATCTTGGCGGGATGTAACCATCTCTTCAACGGTTACACCGCAACAGCGTCTACAGATTGCTAATCTATTACAATCTTATCCAGATGTGTTGACCGACGTCCCGGGTCGCACATCGGCTATCAGTCATGACATTACTCTCAATGATGATACACCTATTCGTGTACATCCCTATTCGGTTCCTTTACATTTCCTTGCTAAAACTACTAAGGAACTTGAACAGATGTTGTCTCTGGGAATCATTGAGACTAGTAATTCGCCATTCTCTTCTCCATTAGTGATTGTCCGGAAGAAGGACAATAACATCAGACTATGTGTTGACTATAGAAAATTAAATGCTAAGACTATAGTTGACAGCGAACCACATCCACTTATCGACGACTTACTGCCACGTCTATCCAACGCAACTATATTTAGTAAGATAGACTTAACTAAAGGTTATTGGCAGATACCACTGACCGAAAAGGCTAAGTACTACACCGCATTTTCCACTCCACAAGGTCTATACCAGTGGAATGTGATGCCTTTTGGGCTTGTTAATGCGCCAGCTACCTTCATTCGCCTGATGCGACAAATTTTATCATGTAGACCAGACGTTATTACATATATTGACGACATATGCTTGTTTAGTTCGTCGTTTGAGGAACATGTTTCGGGACTTAGATATGTTTTCGACACTCTAAGGAATTATCATCTAACTGCTAAACCTACAAAGGTTCAAATCGCGTGTAATGAGATAACCTTTTTGGGACATATCATTGGATCGGGATATATCCGAACGTTACCTAGTACGGTCTCCAAAATTCTAAACATAGCAGTTCCTCAGACGAAGAAACAGGTCAGGAGTTTGTTAGGACTTGTTCAATATTACAGTAGATTCATACCAAACTTGTCATCCATCACGGCTGTATTGTCTTCATTGTTAAAAAAAGACATGCCGGTGAAGGTGACATGGACTGGTATATGCAATGAAACTTTCAACAAAATTATAAATTTGTTCTCGCATGAACCAATTTTAAGACTTCCCGATGCTTCCAAAAGATTTTTCTTACGAACAGATGCTAGTAACTACGGCATTGGTGCATGCCTGCTCCAGAACCATGATGGCGTTCTACATCCTACCTTATATATTTCAAGAAAGCTAAAGCCGGCAGAAACAAAGTATTCCACAGTGGACAAGGAACTTTTATCAGTTATATGGGCAATAACTAAACTTGAAAAGTTTTTGCTTGGTGCTCCATTCACCATACAAACCGACCAACGTGCTGTAGCATCTTTGCGTCGATCTAACCACAAGAGCCCAAAACTCGCCAGATATGCAATCATCCTACAGCCATTTGAATTCTCCATTGAACATATTCCTGGCACTGAAAATATTGTGGCGGATGCGTTGTCACGTAATCCTATTGACGACGAATGATCAACATTGACATTCCTAAAACACGTCAATCATCACTACATTGGATATAACGAAGTATCAACTATAAGGGAACTAACCTTGCCTTCAATTTAATATTTATAAACACTATATGCATCACAGAATTGAACTAAAGACAATCAAGGTATACATATTGACATTGAAACTTCGTCTAACGTCCATACACAATATATGAATATTCGTTGAACAATCATGGAACAATATCTGACGACAAGTCGAACTTATTATCCTATGTGCACTTAATTCTTGGATGCTGGGATAAATGACATTTCTTTCCAACGTAAACGTTTGAACATTTTTGCCTAAAAGAATTCATCAGGATCAAGACTACGGATGGATCATCATATCCTATACTAATTAATTAGTTAACTTAACTTCTTAATTGAATTATTATCAATAAAATGAAATGTGAGAAAAAAATGAAATGAAAGAACAAAAAAAAAGAGAACGAAATATAAAAAGAAGAAATTATGAAAAGAGAAAATAAATCTCACACAAGTATTAGATTAATATTTTTTTTTAATGTACCTATACGTTATTTAGTTAGTTAAATTAGATAGTTATTATTCACTAACACTTAACACACCCAATTAAGTTAAACTTATATTCGAATTTCTTTCTATTTCTTCTCTTCTCTCATAACATCGCGTTATATTAGAATCTTAATAATTTAACTCTTAGTTTAATTAATTAATTTAATTTTAATTAGTCAAATTAATTCCTATATGACATACTAATACGACAGACCTTACTTTAATTTAATTCTATCATTCACTATTAACATTGGACATTTTATTTAGTTGATATAATAATATGTATAATATTGATATATAATGTGATTAATGTTAGATGACTATGACAAATAGTTAGTTGACATGACCGCGACACGGTTCTACTCAGAACATCGTCGGCCATATGTCACGATTGTGTTAAATTTTTTTTTTTGAAAAATTGTTAAGTCGGATAGATCTTGAAAAAAAATCTATCGATTTTTTTTTCCCCCGGTGTACAGGGAATTGTTACGGTATATGATATTAACGCCGTCTGCTAAAGGTTAGCGGACGTGCAAATGTAAAGGTTAAGACATTTAATATATTGCGATAGATGTTTCAATTATTGAACGCTCCATACACGATCGATTATGACGTGTCTAGCGTTGTTTGGGTCACAGTCGGTAACTAGGAGACGCTACTCTTTGTTACTTGACCGCCAAGCTGAATAGCTGCGTTTTGTTAACCTTCCAATTCAATGGCATGATATAGCCATTTATATGTGCATTATGATGGACCAGGGTCAGTCCTAGAACTCTACATGAGAGGAAACTTATGGAGGTTAGTGATTAACTAAATCCTTGGAAGGAGAAAGATAATCGTCTACTTTATACGAAGTAATTAGACTCACAGTCTCACTGTCGGCAGGTAGCCATTCTATCTGCGCGTGCATATAGCTGTGATGTTCTGACGACAATTACTGCATTGTATCCTTAAACGGACATTGACATGTAAAACAGCAGTCTACGCTATTGATTGATTGATGCATGTACCTCATGTGTGAATTGAACTGTTTATGTATGTGTGTAATCCATATTAAATTGTGAAGGACTCGAACCGGAGGCATTATTCGTTGAATCACGTTACACCATTCAACCATTATGAATTATGTATTTTATATCAAGTTGCTGAGTTAATAAGATGAACAGTTGTTTACATCTTGATGCCAAGTTCAGGCATTACGACAACCCAAAAATGAGGATCACCCCATTCGCGTACGAATATTAGCACGATCAGAATTCAAGCAACACAACCAGTAACCACACATGAAAGTCCTTTAACAACTTGCCAAGTTAGAATTCAAGAATTCCATTTAACGGACTGGACCTTTTATTAGAGTATTCCTAAGAGACTTACAAAAAACAGCTCAGGAAATCTCTAGCATTGTAACAAGGAAAACCAGGACTAAGGAAAACTGAAACACACGGAGTCAGAGAGAGAACCTATTGTCAAATTAAAGACACACCAGACGCGTTTAAGAGACTGACTCGTTTCTTTTATTCATCTGCGCAACAAGTCTGTAGCCATGATTGGCGTAAGTAGTGCATTTTTCATTCTATGTTTCATTACTAACATGTGAACTGACATATATATTTATATTACCATGTGAAATGTATATGTGTGAAAATCGCTTGTGGATGTCAAAGACATTTGAGGCTGGCTACCTCAGCGTATAGAATGACGATTCATGAACCACCACTGCATGGGCTGGTGATTGTTTTATTGATAGTTTCGTAAAGAGAACTAAAAGCATAAAGTAGTTCAAGGTTCCCTATGGAGCAGGGAGGGAATGATTAAAGAAATGATGTACATTGTAAATATATTACTTACATTTTCACAGGAGTGTCAATATCCCTATAAACATAGTCAGTTTAAAATTAATGTAAGTTTTCAAGCTTTAAACCAGTGTAAATGTCTATGTGAAAATATTCATTTTAAAGTAATAGAAGTTTCAAACTCTTCAACCAGTGTAAAATATAAATGAAAACATATTAAATTTATATTGTGAACACTTTTCAATCAGTGTAGATGTATATGTAAATGACTCTATCTGTATTGTTAACCTTTTCATTTAAATATAAAGTAACTATGAAAGCTATTCTATTTAAATGTAAAGGAACTTTTATACCGGGGGATTAAATTTAATTCTCATCGAGGGTAAAGTCTGAGTAATTGGGATGGTGGTATGGGAAGATAGGAACCCATAACTATGGGGTGGAAACCGCCATACTCAGAAGAGCGTTTCGTTCTATTCTTTTACCATAGTTATTGGTGGTACCAGCAAAAAAGTACCATTTCTGGAACAAGAAGGGAACCGTGGCCTAAGCGTTAAGACGAAGGACCCACGTGGTAGACTCTCCTGGACGTTTCTATGAAACGAGCTACCCCCGACAACCTTGATCAGAGACAAGTGTGAGCAGAGTGAAAAGAACCAACCCATAAGAAGGAACAGAACCATTGCTGGCAGCTAAGTTCAAACATATGCTGTCACTTGAACTTCTTGTAATATCTCACATTCCATAAAGACTGTGATGATAACTTTTCTTGATCCATAACTATTCAAATTATTTCCAGCTGTTAAAACCTAAAGTGATTATTAAATTTTGTTATTTGTAATGTTGAAAATTTAACTTCGATTTAATCATTTTAAAGTTACTGCATGTTTGTCTCAGTCAAATTACTACACACACTCTAAACAGAGCTATTATTAAAAAAAATAGAATTCCACTGAGTAAATCAGGGGTGGGAGCTTAAACGAGCTGAAATTAATAAGTGCTTTTAAATCCTTCACAAAAGCGTCGGCAGAATTACAGAGTTAACAAACTCAGCCAAAGCAGCATTGTTCTCGCTTATTCTGAATATCTTGTGAAGACCCCCTTTGTAAAAGAAGTGGCATCACCCTTCTATCTACATCTCTGCCAAGAGTAGTCTTGTGCAAAGGTAGATACCTTTGAAGCACATATTAGATACTCTTGAGTTTTGGCCACTGTTGGACCACTACTGCAAAGCAGGGGAGGCAATACAGTCACACAGTAATACAAATGGATCTCTCACACGTGTGTTGTCCTTAACTTTTTAATTTTTTGGAAATCCATCTTGTGACAATAGTAGTAACTACTTGGTTACTCTAGAATCATAGTTACTACTTGGTTACTGCCTATTCTGGTGACACACTCTCTCTTCGGTGCTAGGTCTCAGTGTAGTGGTTTTGATGGTATTGTATGATGGTGATATTACTAAGTGTGATGTATGAGGTCAGCTGTGAAGGCTCCTGAGATAAAATGTAGCTGTGAATTTTCAGAAGGCCTTTCTTGCTACCACTACGACCTCACACCTATCTTTTTTTCTAATGAATGTGGCTACGTTAAAATCTAGGGTACTGAATGTAATGTGTTGTATTGACAAATACAAACACACACACACACAGATATTAAATAATATAATATTATCAATAAAATTTAGAACACAATGAACTAAATTCAGCTGGTGAAATTTTAGAAAGTAAATCTTTTTTTAAATTTATTTGTTCTGAACCAAGGTTTTATTTTGGCCAGAACATATGAAAGATTTTGGAATTTATGAGTGAATGGCATGAATAAATGGCATGATAAATAAAAGGTGTGTACGTATATAATTTTCACGACTTGTTAATATTTCTACAGTTTATAATTTTATTTTCCCTGGGAGAACGAAGAATAGATGTGCTGTTGGGGTGGCTTCATCCCTCCCTGTCTAAGCCTACCAAACATTGTCCATTAATGATGGAAGGAAATGGGATGTTTTAGTAGTAATTCACTTTGGGTGCTATGTCTATGAAGTTGGTGTAAATCCAGCAGACCAGCCTGCTTACGTAACTTTGAAAGAGCAGTTCTGGTGCTGGAATCTGGTGGCCCCACCTCTCCGTGCTTGGGGGCAATATATCGGGTGGCCCCACCTCTCCGTGCTTGGGGGCAATATATAGATTGGCCCCCACCTCTCCGGGCTTGGGGGCAATACAAGGCTGTTCTGCCGAGATGCGACACTGCATGGGTCCTCACTGTCAATTATTTACCCAGCATTTGACACCGCCTTTTGGTGTCAACATAAAAAACTCACAGCTCAGATTATGAATAAAGAACACAGAAATGCTAGCAAAACTCAGCTGAGCTGCTGGCTATAGTATGGCGTCCCTGAACTTATTTCTATTTACTTCATTTGAAATCACCACACTTAAAATTTACTGTGTCTATCACTGGACAACTATTGAGGAATGGCAAAAAAGCTCGTCTGAGCGCGGATAATATGATTGTCTGTGGCCAATCAATGCCTTGGTTTTTTTTTAAATTCAAATTTCCTACACTAAAGTCATTTCAGTCATGCTTCAGTCAAGTATGGATTTTTATCTGTTAGTCCGTCCGTCTCTACTTGCGTTTTCACAAAAAACGTACTTGGTTTTTGAACCAACCTATCCGTCCCCTCTACAAATTTTGTCTGAAAAGTTATTTTTAGCCACAATTCTCCTTAACACCCTCTCTCTTTCATTCTAACTAGATTTGGACACTTGAGTATCAAGGTCGCGGTTTTTGTGCAAATAGTGACATGTTTGATTCAATGCAGTCTTTCGCTGATGTAAACAACAGTCTTTTGTCAATGTCTTCATTATTATCTATCCGTCTGTATAAATAAAAGCATATTATTTCACTGCTCAGAATGGGCCATCCGGCCAGCTAATTTTTATATTCCTAACATTAATATTAAGAAAAAGTTACTTTTTAAATTTTGTAATATTTCAAGCATCTGCGTTTGCCGCTGAATTCAAATAAAAGGCTTGGTATCGCAAAAGCGTCCAATAAATGACTGTGGCGTATCATATCCAAGGTCCCTTCTGTCGATTTCCTTACTTTATGTCAACTTGGGGAACGTGACTTTTTCCTTCCCCCCCTTCCCCCCAATTGCGTCTCATTAGCCTTGCTAGTCTCACGCAATTTTTCAGTCATATTTTTTCCTTTTGATCCGCCGTTCTCATCCCGTTCAAATGGTAACCGTTTCAGCAATTTAATTTCCATGGCGGGTGATGACCCGCGACGTACAGGCCTTATTTTTATATTTATTTAGATTCTTATGTGTCCTATCTAGCCCTGATTTTCTTTCCTTTCCCTGACGAAGGCCTTGTGGCCGCAACGTTGGCTATTTTCTTTGTTTTTTTGTCCTCGTAAGACGAATCACCTTTTTCCATTTTTTTGTCATACCCATCCATTGGTTACTCTAGAATCCTAGTAACTACTTGGTTACTATAGAATCATAGTAACTATTTGGTTACTCTAGAATAGTAGTAACTACTTGGATGCTCTAGAATCGCAGTAACTACTTGGTTTTTCTAGAATCGAAGTAACTACTGGGTTATTCTAGAATAGTAGTAACTACTTGATTACTCTAGAATAGTAGTAACTACATGGTTACTCTAGAATCATAGAAACTACTTGATTACTCTAGAATGCTAGTAATTATTTGTTACTCTAGATTCTAAGTAATTACGTTGTTACTCTAATAACCCTTAGATACTTGGTTGCTCTAGAATCCAAGTAACTACTTGGTTACACTAGAATGCTAGTAACTACGTGTTACTCTTTATTCCAAGTAATTGCGTCGTTGCTTTAATACCCAAGTAAATACGTGGTTTCTATATAATCATAGAAACTACCTGGTTGCACTTGAATGTTTGTAACTACTTGGTTACTCTGAAATCCAAGTAATTGTGTGGTTACCCTAAAATCCCAGTCCATAATTTATAGCTCCAGGAGCTTAGTTTCCTATTTAGTTTCTCTAGAATCTATCTGATTACTCTAAAATTCCAGTAAGTACTTGGCTGGTCTAGAATCTTGGCTTGTACTTGGCTACTTCAAAATCTTAGTAAATACATGGCTACTAGTTACACTAGAGTTCTAGTAAATACTTCTTTACTTCAGAATTCCAGTAGATACTTGATTACACTAGAGTTCTAGTAAACAATTTATTACTCTGGAATCCAAGTAAATATTATTATTGCTATTTGGTTACTCTAGAATTGCGGTAAATACTAAATTACCAATGAGATCGAGTTCAGCAAAGAATGCCCAATTCATTTATACTGAGGTGTATGTATCTGTTGTTTAGATGTCTTATGTGCCTTTCTTAGTCCTTTCTCTCTCTAGCCTACCGTTCTATGAATATTTAATCGCACCAGTTAAATGGATTTCTGCACACTGTTTGTTCCTTCACAGTGTTGTTTTTTTTTTTCCTAGCAAAGATTTTTCATTTTAACATTCAAAACAATCTTCACGTTTCTGTTTACAAAATATTTCATTGCGTTATGGATTTCAAGATGTTTACACACAAACAAAACACATAAACATGTTATATTATTTTTATTTTTTAGCCTTTATTAATAAATCTTCTATTTTATGTCAGCATCTGAGCATTTCTAAATATTAATAGCCCTTATTTTATTCAGGACAATAATAATTTATTCGTAATAAATTTTTAAACACATTAAAGGAGAAAACGCTTTCTTTGTATGTTCTTTAGAGAGTGTGTCAAATTTTCGATGGGAATCTTGCTGAAATTGACTCTGAGGAGGAAAATGAATTTGTGAAGCAGTTAGTTGCTAACAAAGATGGTAAATGATTATAATTCTTCATTGTAATATTAGTCTATGTCTTTACTTGTTGTCAGTTTTATCATATGCCTCTTCTTCGCCACCATTGTTCTTCTTTTCTTAATTTTCTTACATTTCTTTTCAGAAAGATTTTTGCTTCTGCCCTTCTTCTGTTCTTCATATTGCCACCGTATTCCCTGTATCTACATATTGCTTTACAATGTGTATTGTCACATTTCTTTTATTATCATTTACATCATCATGATCAATCATGATCACCATCATTATCGTACAATTTTCTGCTTATTTCATGTTCGCTTCAAATCATTTTTAATTCATATCTATTTTCATTACTTTATCTGTAATAGCTACCATTAACTACTTTATCTGTAATGATTACCATTAAATATTTTATCCATAATCATTACCAATAACTACTTTATCTATAATAATTACTATTTACTACTTTATCTGTAATGATTACCAGGAACTACTTTACCTGTAATGATTACCAATAACCATTTTATCTTTAATCATTATCAATAACTAATTTATCTATGATCATTACCATTTAATACTTTATATGTAATCATTACAATTAACTATTTTATCTTTAATCATTGCCATTAACTGCTTTATCTATAATCGTTACTATTAACTACTTTACACATAATAATGACTATTACCTACATTATCTGTAATCATTACCATTAATTACTTCAAAGAAGTGGCCTTGTACGACATGCCTGAGTCTACAGTAGACATATTCTTTCTTTGTCTCTTCAGAGATCCCCGTAAACTTCACGACACAGCTATAAAAATACTTGATTTATTTTCAAACGCATGTCATCTGCTCACGAAACATCTTCAGTGCAAAAATAGAGTTGAAGCCATAGTGGGAAACTTTATTCAAGAACATGTCAAAGTGTACTAGTGACTTGCTGAATATTTAAACTTCTGTACACAGTTGTAGTGCCGTCGATTGGCAGAGTGGTTAGAGCGCTGATCTCTCGTGGCAGAGGCGCATGGTTCGAATCACGGTACCGACACGATGAAGTCTACCTAGCTGTTAATCGGTACCTGAATGTTATTTGAGTTATGGAAGGAAAAGGCAGCGAGGAAGTATAAATAATATATGTATATACACTCGCACACGAACGCTTATTTCTGCCAAAAGTCTACTTTCGTTAACAAGAATAAAAAATTAAAAAAAAAACGACAATGCGCCAGATTCCATTAATAATTAAATTGTGCCAAGTTAGACAATGCAATGCGATTTGTTCTTTGCCGTACTTTCAAATTTGTTTTTCTGAATTTAAAATTATTAGCGGTAGAAACTCAGTGTAAAGACCTCACATACACACACACACACACACACACACTCCATTAATGTGTTTAGAAGTGGGGGGGGGGGGGTGTCGAATACTGTGTGAATATAAAGTAACTTCGGGGAAATCTATGTATTTACAATTAAAGATTGCCCGTAAATCTTGTGGTTCGGAATTTGTATATATGTACATCATGTCTCGTATCTTGGATGTTAGGTTTTTCCATATGTCTTTGTGGGTGCGGTTTGTGTGGGAGCAAAATGTTATGCCCTAGAGTTTAATGTCGTTTGTTAGTGGTAGCCCAAAGAGAAAGTCGATTTTGTTTTTCCATTTATCTATGCCCATTACTGTTGATTTTTTAACGTTTACTTTGCTCCGCTACCTTTGCTAAAGTATGTGAATGTGCTATGGATATTTTCTACAAACTTCTAGTTTGGTGGGGAAAAAGATGATGTTGTCTGCGTATGCAAGGAATTTATGTTCACCTTTCCCTTGAATGAAAGTGCCTTTAATAGAGCTGTTTTTTCTAATTGTTCTCTAGTAGTGGTTCTAGTGCAAGAACATAATTAAAGGGGAGAGAGAGGGCATCCCTGCCTGACAGATTTTGTCAGCCTCGGGCTTCATGTACAGAATATTAATCTTATTGTCTGAAGTAATCACCAATGTTGCATTGTAGTAATATTTTGTGGAGGTATGAGTGTGATATTCTATCAAATGCTTTCTCTTGGTCAACGGATAGAGCTAAAGGCTGACAATACTTCTTGAGTGTGTAGGTAATTATGTCTCTTATGAAATGTGTGTGCTGATGGATGTTCCTGTGTTGGAAACAACACTGCAAGTCTTCGTGTATGACAGCAGCCATGGATGGTTTTGGTTTGTTAATTAGAGCTTTATTTTTCTTTCTTTCTTTTTGTGTTATTTCTGATCCAGCAGCGATTGGACTCTCGCCCGTCGGCCCAATGCCATGTAGTGATATCTGCATGTTTTCGCAAGTTGTTTTGTTTTTCCGGACAAGGTGTTTCACGTATCGGGCCTCGGAGGAAGAAGCATTTTCCTAACATCATCGAGTGCTTGGCACTCAAGGAGGTAGTGGTCAACAGTTTTGTAGGGGTAGTTACTTAGCTGGAACTCTGGAGAGTGTTGTGGTTGGATTCTGTTCAAGTGACTATTGAGTGGTATATGCTGTGATCTGAGAAGAAAAATTGTGTCATTAGGATCAGGACCGGCTATATGTCTGTAAATCTCTGTCTTGGTGTTTCACATGGCCCATCTGTTCAGCCATGTTTCATTGTTGCTTTTCGCATGAGTGATTTGGCTGTTTGGAGAGTTGTTGCTGTGAGTGGTTGTTCTTGTCTTGTTCCCTTCTTTGCTAATCTATCTACTCTGTCATTACCTGGTGTATTTGAATGATCAGGGATCCACTGCATAACTATTCTGATGCCATTGGAAGTGATAAGCTGATCAGTATCCGGAATTATTTTGGCTAATTCAGTTCTACAATGTCCATTGCCTTCCAGAGCTTGAAGGACAGACATTGAGTCAGCAAAAATGACAATGTTTTGAACCTTTGAGGGAAAATCATCCAATGCAGTCTTCAGGTGGTCTACAGCTGCTTACAATGCAATTATTTCAGCTTCCTAGTTGGATCAAAACTCCCCGCATGCATCAGACAGCTCGTCGGAGGAACCATCTGGATAACATATAGGCTCCATAACCTGCTTTGATGGTGGCCTTAAACGCACATTTTTATAGACATCCACCCATTCTTCGGGATAGGCGTCAACGGTCCGTTGTGATGCACTCAAAAGACTGATTATGTCGGAATGTTTGGTTGTTCCATCTACTAATTATATTTGTACTTCTGGTGTTTTTAAGTTGGTATGTGGTGGTAAACTCTTTATTACGAGTACTTTCTGTATATCTTGTCTTCTTACTGGGAAGGGGTCTCTATCTTGAATTTCTTGGACATGTTGTAAGGCTGACTTGTGTTTTATTCTTTGCTTGTTTTCCCAGTGTTTCATAAGGTGTCTATTTGGGTGGTGTCGGTTCATTCTCTTATATCTTTCATAAACTTCTAAAGCAGCCTTGACCCTCTGCAACCCAAGGGGTTCCACATTTGTGTGTATTTCACATGCCGCAGTTGGAGTTGATCTCATAGCTTCACTAATTAGTCGAAGGGCATTGCTTTGCACTCTGTCGAGAGAGTCTAGGTTTATCTTGAAGCAGGTTGTAAGCAGTGAGCTTTTGTATTATATCACGAAAACGACATAGCCAAGTAAGAGCCTTTCAGAATATCTTTGCCTGATCCCCATGTAGTGCCAGCAAGCCTCTTCAGTAGTTGTAATCGCCTCAGTGCTTTTGTGGCCGTGGATCATATTAGAAGGTTCGGACCACTGCCCTTTCAGTAGATAGTGTTTAGTAAGGTAAATGTGACAAACTTCCTTCTCTCAGACTGACAAAAATACTTTCTCATGCTCTCTGTTGATTCAAACGAATTCACCCGAGTAATAGCAGTGAAGATGTCAAATGTTGAACTTTATTATCAAGGTTAGCAGTCTTTCATAAAGACAGCTTCTTCAGCAACAAAAGTATTCAATATTCAAAACTGCAAATTTCTTGTCTTCTTACTATTTGCTTATTTCAGCTATCACAATGTCATTTAATTCTTCAAGTAGAAACTTCTTGTCTCTCTTCCGTGCTGACTGTTTGTTTTTTTTTTTTCTTTTTTTTTCTTTTCATATGTTTCTTGGTATATCTCACTGAGAGAAAACTGGCCTTACCGCCAGGGCTGTCACTTTGCCAAGATTTTCGTCTATTATTCTTCTCTGCTCAGACCTGGTCTGCTGAGCTACACATGTTACTGATATATAAAAGTGTTCCACGTACCTGGGTTTGTTCTTAAACGAAATACACTTTCTTTTCTTTCACAACTATCATGTCCTCAGAATAAAATACTATCACAATAAAAATACTGCCATACACCAAATTTATGGTACATAATGTACTGAGCGTTTCCTATACACTCTATTTCTCACAGCATAATTCTTGCTAATCATCTAAGACTGAATATGTTTTCTCACACATCTATTACGCTGAGCGCGTTTCTCAAGTCTAACTTTAACACTTGGGAGAAAACCCTTTTTCCTTCCTACACATAGCTTTTTTTTTTTTTTTAATTCGACATAAAACAGTTTTATTTACATAATTTAAGATCCATGAACTTCCATCAATAATTCATCGGACAAAATTCTCCCATTCAAAAGTCTTAAGGCCTACTACTCTGTTGAATCAACTATTTCAGAGTATTTATTTTTGCATCTCCCGTGGGATCTCATACTAGTCTATGTGCACAGCTCGCCTAAATTCTTTCTCTTCTATCTCAACTGAGTCATCTTTGACTCCCTCAAGTACATCATTCTTATATCATAATTTACACCTGCAAAAAATTATCAACCAATATCAAATACTCCTGTGGCAGCCTCGATACTTACGCTGACATGAGAGTCTCAAACCAGACTGTCCGATCCCCGTTCTAACATTATTCGTTTTCCCTGAACTGTGTTCCCACATCTCAACTTTTCACTTGCGTGCATACTTTTTTTATTTGTGAGCACAACTCACTAAAACCTGCAAGGGACATAATCTTACATTATCCCCCTTTGGATGTTTTACCTCAATAGCATACCTTCTTCTTTAACGCTTACAACAAATTCGTCATATGCTAATTTTCTAACCCATAACTGATAACATTCTAAATCTACTTAACCTAAATTAAACATTTCTCCTACCAACTGAAATATGTGGAGTCTCCTCCCTAATGACAAAGCCTTACTTAACTCATTTTATCAAAACCAAACTGTAACTAAACCTACCCATTTTTCCACACTCCTTTCCTTTATCAAAACCAAACCACCGTTCACACTTTGTTCTTTATATTCTCAGTATGGTTCTTGAGGCTGAGCTGCCGATCAAGTGTGACTCCAAGATACATGGAATGTTCTTCTTTTGTCACTTGTTGTTTGTCTAGCCACAGGTTGATATTCTTCTTGGCTACTTTATGACTTTTGATAGGTAAAGATAGCGTACACAATCTTTGTATAGTCGACCTTTAGTTTCCATGTGTGGCAGTACTCATGCAGTCTTCAAAACTCTCCGTTTAGTCTCTGAGCTATACTTTTACTTACAGTCATTCTCATGACTCTGCCATATTGCCAGGTCATCAGCGTAAAGAGCTTTTTCGGAGTTGATTTGGTCAGCTGCGTCATTGATATAGATGCGAAATAGACTGCAGTTTAATGAAGAGCCTTGTGGTAAGACTTCTTTAGATGAGACTGCATAGTTTTTTCTTTGTCTGTATCGTTCGATCAATCAAAAAATACTTTACCCACTTGTAAAACTTGCCATGTAGTCCTATGCCAATTATCTTCATCAGGATGCATTTCTCCATACATGACTATATGCCTGCTGAAGGTAATAGAAAATGACCACAGAATGTTTCTTATTCTGGAAGCCATCATGAATTCTTTGATTCAACAGAAAAAGCTTGTCAAGGTTGTAGGGCGCAGCACGTTCCCAGAAGTTTCAGGGAGTGTCTACAAAACTGGTCCCTCGTCTTTAAGCTAGCTCTGATGATGGTACCTAGCTTCGATGACTACAGGCCACTTGTCCTCTTCTTGTTCCAGAAATAGTACCCTCAACTGGTACCACCAACTAGTATGGCAAAAGAAGAGAAACAAATAACCTCTGAGTATTGAGTTTCCAGACATATGCTTATGTGTCAACATCTTCCTATTCAACCATCTCCATCTACCTCAGACTTTACCCTTGATGAGAATTAAGCTTAATCCCTTGAAAGAAAACTTTCTTTACATTTAAATTACAAGGATAATAGTATATATAGAATATTTTCACATTTACATCTACTTACTTACTTACTTAGTCGTTCCCCTTCTACCGTGAGGTGTAGTGGCTTGGAAGAGAGAGCGCCAGACTATCCTATCGGCTGTCTTCCCCCTAGCCTAGTTCCATTCTAGTCCTCGGTCCTTCAAAGATTGTCTAATGTTGTCCTCCCAGCGGACTCTGAGTCGTCCTGGGGGTCTGGATCCCTGGGTCTTTGTTTCTCATGCTTGTCGTGGTAGGAGGTCTTCTCCCATTCTGCAGACATGGCCAAACCATTATATAGATATATATATATATATATATACATTCATGCGCATACATGCAGACAAACATCCTTGTATTTACATTTGTAAACACGTACACTACGTATAAATTTCCCATAAAATAATGTTTGCAGTATATGCAAAAATGTATGGTGCTTGTCTTTTCTGAAGATTACGTCAGTTGGTTTAAATGCTTTGTTTTCTGTGTGAATATATGTAGAAACAGTTTTGCATTAAAGACCCTTTGCTCATAGAGGGCTTTATTTCTACAAATCCATACCAGGTGTCTATATTCTGCTAAAAGCGTTTGTAAATGTATTTCAATGTGTGGAGTCATCTTTGGAATGATGCTGAGCATAACTGCTTTACACATTTCTACTTCTGTTGTTGTATGTTTTTGTAATGTCTGTTTCAAAGTATTCAAAGTTTGTGTCACTGTATCACAATAAAAGAAAATGTGTTCCTCTGTCTCCATGAAGTTTAGTCTACAGAGTTTACATTTTATTAAAACCGTAAATTTTTTCTTTTCTCTATACATGATTGGTGTTGAGTTATATAATAATAATTAAGTTATTTTTTTCACCCTTGGTGATGTGTTCATTTTTTGTAAATGAGTGAACACCTGCGAGTAATCTGATATACCATATTTATATCCTCTTTTTATTCTTTGGTAAAGCGGAGGTTCCTGTGCTAACACTAAATCTTGATATATCCAAGGCTGCCACTCAAGTTCTAGAGATAAACCCAGATTTACTTCTTTAAAAAAAACCCAGAAATACCTAGATTATTTTATGCATCAAATACACGGGGATAGACGGTGCTTACATAATCTTTTAGTGCAACTTTAGCACACATAAGCCGTGTGCTACCAAATGTTATTTATTTCTTCATTTTTATTTTATTTTCTATAACCAAAAATTCACAATTATATAAAAATGATTTTATGAACACCCCAATATATCACATAGGCAGCCTTGGTGTGCTTCAGTGACATTTTTTTCAGCAATTGTGCTGTCTGGAAACATCTGCTTACAACATTCAATCAAATGACCAGCTTGCGAAAACGGAGTATTATGTTCTGCCATGAAAGCCGACAACACTATCTCCGCATTAGCAATTTTGTCTTGGAGACAGGGCTCTTTTGGTTTGATGAAAAACTTGTTAATGTTCAGAGTTTTGCTTTTGGCTTCGAAGTTTTTCAAGTGCTTCTGTGTGCTTTTATGTGTCAATAAAGCTGTGTTGTTGGCATTAGTTAATGTACAGGAACAGACCGTATAAATCGCAGCATAGCGATTGCCAGAGTCCGGCTTTATCCAATCATTCAGTTCGCCGTCTATTAGCCATTCCTCACAAAACGCCTGCTGGTACCATAGCTTCACTTTTTTACGCGGTTGCGTGTGTGTTGTCCTGCTGCTACAACTACCTAGCGTACCTTCATCATCGCTCATTTTTTAATGTTAATTTTACTTTTTTTTTCTTTTACGAAAAAAAATGCTGTTTATCTGCTTAAGTCTAAAATATAAAATGAATACTTTAAAGTAGATGGCAAAAATGACTGAGTATTGTAGATGAAAGCTATTAAAAGAATAACCGGAAATAGATAGCTGATGCAAGCGAGTCAAAAAGCAACGTCATTGATGGGGTTAAAAACAAGAATTAAATTTAAGTGGAATAAAAAATATATGGCGCATAATTTTTTACATTTAATTATAATATAAATATAATGCTCAGTGTACAGAATATACATACATTGTAAATGTCAATTGTCAAATATACCCATATTAATGCAGATTTGGAAAAACAATACCCAGATACCCAGACGGAAGCCAAAATCCCCAGATCTAGTAAAAAATACACAACTGTAGCAACACTGGATATATATCTTTGGTTAATAATAATAATAAATTCTTTAAGCGCCAAACACGGCGCATAAGGCAGAAACCAGTGCTCTCCAGGTTGTTCGTTGTGACGCCACTCCTCTTAGCTCTTGCACATTATTTAGGCCCAACGTTCTTCCTTCTCTTATTATCGTTCTTCTGAGTGTTTCTTTTGGTCTTCCTTTTTTCCGCTTACCCTCAGGAACCCAAGTGAGCGCCTGTAGTGGTATTCTGTTGTTTTGCATTCGTAGGACATGACCGATATATGACCATCGTCTTTTCCTTATATAGTCGGAGACATATTTCTGCCTAGAGTCTTCTCTTATTTGTCGATTAGTCTTGAATTCTTTCCAACTGATGTTCATGAGTTTTCTAAGACATTTGTTCTCGAATGTATTCAGCTTGTTCTCCAATGATTTTGTTATTTTCCAACTCTCACAGCCGTATGTTAACACTGAGATAACATTTGAATTAAACAGACGAAGCTTGGTATGTATATTCAATGATCGTAATTTCCAAATGTTAGATAATCTATTGAAGGCGCTAGCTGCCAAAGCAATTCTAGTATGGATTTCTCTTGTTGTGTCACCATCCTGAGTCATTTTACTGCCTAAATAATTGAAACTTTCAACTTTCTGTAGTTTTTCCCCGTTCAAGATGATATCAAAGGTCTCGTTAGAAAAGTTCATAGCTTTAGTTTTAGAGGCATTTATTTGGAGACCAATTTTAACCGAGAGATGACAGAAATTATTTATTGCTTCTTGGGATTGTCTTGGTGTTGAACTTAAGAATGCTACATCATCTGCGAAATCCAGGTCCCCCAGGAATTTTCCATTTGTCCATTTTATACCCAATAGTTCATTGTGGGTATAGTTTCTCATAACCCAATCAATAGCTATTCCAAAAAGTAGTGGTGACATAATACAGCCTTGTTTCACCCCTGTTTCTACTGTAAACCATTCTGTATTCCCTTTATTTGTTCTAACACAACATCTTGCATTGTCATATAGCGCTTTGATTATATTCACATATTTTGTTGGAAAACCATAGATTGTAAGTATCTTCCACAATGATGGGCGGTGTAGACTATCAAAGGCTTTTTGAAAATCGACAACTTTGGTTGTTCAGTGTATTATTATTTCATTTCCTTGCATGCATACGACGCATTGTTTATAGAAATTTTGTAACACTAGATATAAAGGAAACAGAATTAATAAAATACAACGTCGTTGAAAGAAACTTTTGTAGTTAAATGCACTAAACACATTTGAGTAATTTTATTAAATTCCTAAATTAAAGCTCACAAGACAGTTTGTCACTACAAATATTGTGTTTAAAACAAAACTTTCTAATTTAATTGTTTCTGTAACATTTATTTTAGTAATAATACATTACAATATAACACTTTTTGCTCGTACGTAGAAACAAAAAGCGCAATTAATTTTCCCACATTATTATTTCCCTTACAATAAAAAACTCTTGAACTTATAAAGTTACTTCCCTTTTAAGGAATATTGTTTTCATTAGGATATAAAATCAGCTGGGCGAATTCCAATAAATCAAAAATTTTAAATTAAATTGTACCAAGAAAGAGATCTGCACGGAACGTTTCAGCTGCCTCATGCGGTATTTTACGACTGAAATCTTCTTCTTCTTCCTCGTTCCGATGAAAAGGACGTTGGTTGCGTTGAGTCTGCGCAGCTCCGTCGGCACATCCGATTTCAGCACGGCATTTTTTGGGACCGGGTTTGCCTTCCCTCTTCGATCCCTACTCTCTCAGCCAGACCGCAGTGATGCAGCCTGTTTCCAGGACCACCACGTGGAGGTGGCGTAGGATCTTGGTCAGCTCTAGTTCACTGACCCTGACGCAAGCAGTCAAGCTGTGGGTCACTGACTGCATTCTCTATTGATGCGTCTTTGGGACTCAAAGTCTTAGACTGAAATCGACATCCAAACAACGGGAATGTCAAGTTAATAAAAAGTATTTATCTTTTAAAAGACGTTTATGTTACACATTGTTGTCAGAAGTAAATCACTCAGAGCAAGAGCAGCAATAAACAAACTGTAAGAAAGCGTAAAGTTGGATGATCTGGATTTTGCTGATGACTTGGCTCTTCTGTCCCATAACCGTAATCAGATGCAGGACAAATTAAAAACACTCGATGTTAGGTCACAGCAATTGGGTCTGAAAATACACAGGAGACAGACAAAAATAATGAGAATAAATACAGGTAATGATAACAGGGTTAAACTTGAAGAAACACCAATACAAGATGTAGAATCGTACACATATCTTGGCAGCAATATAGACAAAGTTGGAGGGACAGACAGCGATATCAAAATAAGAATACAAAAGGCAAGAGGAGCTTTCATTGATGTAGTGAATTTGAATCTGTATGACACCACGCTCAAAATTTCCCCGCTCAAAAACTAGCTATAATATTTGAATCTAAGACTAACTATAGTATTTGAAGCAGTCTACGAACCAAGTTAAATTTACCGCCAAAAATGTATCTAATATATTTGAATTTGTCTAGGAACCAAGTCACAATTTACCGCCCACCCAAAAATTATCTAAGAGCATAGTACAAATTTAACAACCAATCATAGTGTTGCGTGATAAATTCTCGCAACATCGTTTTATTTCAATATCTATTTTATAACGCAAGGGCAACAACTGCTTGAAATTTATAGTCACTTTTCTCGGTAAGCATTTGTCTTCTCGCGTTGGTATCGAATGCAGTTAAGTTTGAGCTGTGGTCATTTTGCGCTGGACTGCGCATGACTTGTCTTGCTTCTTGGTCGATCGGTTTCCGCCCACCACTAGTGGAGTGAGCGATTTGGAATGGCGAAAGAGATGCCTCGTTGAAGAGGGGATCTCCGCTATTTTTTTGTTCTGTCAGGAATGTGAGAGTCCTCTTATGGATATTTCGTTTATTCGAGATAATACCTCTAGTGTATTTGCACATGCCGGGAGGCATAATATTTCTGTGTATTTCCGGAAGGCAAGGTAAATTAACATTTTCATTAACTCTATCGATTTTTGGTCGTGAACGATTTCTGGTTCATAGCCTGTCTTCGAAAGTCGTCGTCACGAGATGTTTTTCCTAGCTCACATGTCGCTGTATTGTGCTGCATCGGTTGATGCAGGTTCCAAGGACCATTACTTGCTACTTTGTTAAATGAACTAGGTTTGAAAAACCTTTATTATCTAGAGGATATTTTTTTGAGGACATTATTTATACTTCGGCAGACGTGTCTGTCTTGCTGAAGTCAAACTAAGGAGAGTGAACTGATCTCATACATCTGGTTATCTCCTGGCTGTTATAGAAAAGGATGGAGTTTTTCACCAGACTACATTTACAGCACTTTGAAATATAACATGCATCTGACTCATCATTGTAATGCTGTCTACCGTCTATTGCTGTATTGAATGTTGCTGTGAAAATGACTGTTTGATGTGCCTACATATTCGCGTAACCATTTTGTCACTGTGGCGTCCACAATAAATAATGAAGAAAAACGTCAACGGCTGTTACAAGAATCATTGACTTTATACGTCGTGAGTTTACTGACGTCCTATGTGGATTGCCCTGTTATTTTTGTATGAACATTGTTTTGACTGAACACATCTGCACACCACACAAAACCAGACATGCGGATACCATCCATCATCATATGGCATCACGCATCATTTGGTGGCCAGTGTGGCACATCTGAACTGCTTCCACTGCTAACACGATGGTACAAGAGCTTCTGAAATACTGTGTGTTGAGTTGTTTCGGCACTTGACCTTCTAATCCAAAAGTAAGTTGATGGAAATCGGTACTTGGCCTTCTTCAGAAAATGGCCATAGATATTATTGGCCCTTTTAAGGTCAAGTCGGCCAGAGGACATCAGTTTATCCTTACATGTGTCGATATGTGCACACGTTGGCCAGAGGCTATTCCTCTTAAGAGCATATCTACTACAGATATCGCAGATGCTCTTTGGTTCATATTTTCTCGCTTGGGGTTCCCCAGAGAAATATTGTCAGACCATGGCACTCAACTCATATCTGACACTATGTCACAGGTAATGTCTACCTTACATATTGAACGATCTCTCAGTAGTATCTACCATCCTATGTCTAATGGGTTAGTTGAGCGTCTGAATAGAACGCTCAAGACTTTGCTTGGTAAGATAACTGAAGATCATCCTCAAGATTGGGACAGGGTTTTACCCGCGGCTCTCTTTGCCTATAGAGAAGTCCCTAATAAACACACAGGATTTTCTCCCTTCGAACTTGTCTTTGGCGCGCGTCCACGCGGCCCTATGTCTTTATTACACGATCTCATCACTGCCGATGATATTAGCGATGAAACTCAATCCTCATATGAGTATGTCATTGCTCTTAGACAAAAGATCATTGAGGCATGTAAGCTAGCAACTGCTTCATCAGAAATTGCTAAAGAGAAGGCAAGGCAGTTTGCTAACAAGAATAGATGTCTACGACAACTTTGTCCAGGTGACAAAGCATTCGTCCTACTCCCCAGTAGGGAAAATAGACTTCTTATTGCATGGAAAGGTCCGTATGCAATAGTCTCTCGGATTTCCGATGTTGACTATGTGGTCGATATTGATGGAAAGCATAAAACTTTCCACATAAACATGCTTTCGGAATTTCACGAACGTCCGGACTATTTGCTGCCTATTTTCCAGGCAACGGATGATGCTCCTGCACCTCACGGTCATTATTCATCCCTGTCTGTCATTCAGGATGAGGAAGCTACCTTCTCTGATGTCAACCTTCCCCTTCCAGTGGTTCCATTACATTCCACGGAATCTTGGAAAAACGTTTCTGTTTCTCCTAATCTTTCTGGTGACGAACATCGACGAGACTTGTCGATGTTCCAAACATTTCAGGATGTTCTCACTGACATTCCTGGACACACAGATGTCATAGAACATGACATAATTCTTACCGACAATAATCCAATTAGGGTTAGGCCGTATCCTATTCCTATACACTTTCAGTCGCAAGTGGAAAAGGAATTGGATGAAATGATTCAATTAAATATAATTGAACCATCGACTTCACCATATTCTTCTTCCATGGTTATTGTCCGGAAGAAGGATAAGAACATACGAATTTGTGTTGATTATCGCAAATTGAATCAGGTCACAAAGTTCGACGCTGAACCGATGCCTTTGTTAGAAGATCTACTGATTAGACTTTCTAATTCTAGATTCTTCACTAAACTTGACTTGTCTAAAGGTTATTGGCAAGTGCCTTTAGCAGAGCATGCCAAACCTCTTACTGCTTTTTCTACACCTAGGGGTCTATTTCAATGGAATGTTATGCCTTTTGGTCTCATGAACGCCCCTGCCACTTTCGTTCGCATGATGCGTCGAATTCTGTCACATCGTTCGGATGTCATCGCATACTTAGATGACATCTGTCTCTTCAGTGATACCTGGGAAGATCACTATTTAGGGTTATATGACTTACTGTCCACTCTACGTGAGAATAATTTGACAGCAAAACCTTCTAAAGCTTTTGTTGGTTTTGGTGAAATCTCTTTCCTGGGTCATCGTGTTGGTCATGGTCTCTTGAAGACAGAAGACCACAATACTTCCAAAATACTGAACATCTCTGTTCCTAAAACGAAGAAACAAGTTAGGAGTCTCTTAGGTTTAATTCAATTTTATGGGAGATTTATTCCAAATTTATCTTCGATCATGGCACCTCTCTCAACATTGTTGAAGAAAGGTTCGCCTAATCTGGTCCGTTGGTCTGAAGAATGCCAATCTTCACTAGACCAAATCAAGAATATATTTTCTTCTCCCTCCCATCTTAAGATTACCTACTCTTGATAGGACTTTTGTTCTTCGGAGTGATGCTTCATCCACTGGGATTGGAGCAGCACTGATGCAAGAATATGCAAATACTCTGCATCCTGTTATGTACATTTCTAGAAAAAACTAAATGCGGCAGAGAGGAACTACTCGGTTTTAGACCGTGAGTTGTTAGCGATGGTTTGGTCAATTCTAAAGCTACAAAGATTCCTCCTGGGCGCACATTTCATTCTAGAGACTGATCAGAAAGCTCTTACAGCTATTCAGACTAAGAATTTGAAGAGTTCGAGATCCACTCGATATGCTATAGCTCTTCAACCTTTTCACTTCACGGTACGAGCTATCCGTGGTGCGGATAATGTGATGGCTGACATTTTGTCTAGATGCCCACATGACTCCAACTAATACTTCTGTCCTATATTTCCATATATTACAGAGTCATAACACACCTATATTTCTACAATAGATTAGCACATCTGTACTTACTTTATATGTACACACTATCGTGCTTTGTTGTCATCTTCTTCTGTTCGTTTTTTAAGATGATAGAGGAAGACTGAGTAGTTAATATAGGGGCCGTTAGTTTACTAAGCAGCCACAATTATTAATAATGTATTGTACCTTATGAAGCATATTAGTTATTAATTAGCATTATATTGCTTGTACTTTCTCAGAATGTCATTGTTGAGCTGAGGACTTACCTTACTAGTATCAAGCATGACGAGTTCTAGATTGTGTACTTACCCTCGGAATACCAGAGCATATGTCCTGGATCGTCATGTAGTTTAACTTTACTATGTACTTATGTCATTACATGTCAAAGAATGTACTATTTAAATTTTCCTATCAGATTTGTACATCCATTTTTAAAGACAATATTAGAGTATGCTGTTTAATGATGATTATAGTAACTTGCATACGTATATTGTGTTTACATGCTAACGTGATGTGTGTTGGTGACACCTCCCCGATGTGAATATTTTTTGAGACATATTTATTTTTCTGTTGAGGTATATCCTCACCAGACACTCTATAATTAGCCTATTGTTTGGCAATTTAGTTAATTATCAGCGCATAATTCGTGCTCTTTGATATTGAAAAAAAAAAATATGTTCCACATTTTTTTTTTATCGGGAGGAGGTGGTGATATGTTGCGTGATAAATTCTCGCAACATCGTTTTATTTCAATATCTATTTTATAACGCAAGGGCAACAACTGCTTGAAATTTATAGTCACTTTTCTCGGTAAGCATTTGTCTTCTCGCGTTGGTATCGAATGCAGTTAAGTTTGAGCTGTGGTCATTTTGCGCTGGACTGCGCATGACTTGTCTTGCTTCTTGGTCGATCGGTTTCCGCCCACCACTAGTGGAGTGAGCGATTTGGAATGGCGAAAGAGATGCCTCGTTGAAGAGGGGATCTCCGCTATTTTTTTGTTCTGTCAGGAATGTGAGAGTCCTCTTATGGATATTTCGTTTATTCGAGATAATACCTCTAGTGTATTTGCACATGCCGGGAGGCATAATATTTCTGTGTATTTCCGGAAGGCAAGGTAAATTAACATTTTCATTAACTCTATCGATTTTTGGTCGTGAACGATTTCTGGTTCATAGCCTGTCTTCGAAAGTCGTCGTCACGAGATGTTTTCCTAGCTCACATGTCGCTGTATTGTGCTGCATCGGTTGATGCAGGTTCCAAGGACCATTACTTGCTACTTTGTTAAATGAACTAGGTTTGAAAAACCTTTATTATCTAGAGGATATTTTTGAGGACATTATTTATACTTCGGCAGACGTGTCTGTCTTGCTGAAGTCAAACTAAGGAGAGTGAACTGATCTCATACATCTGGTTATCTCCTGGCTGTTATAGAAAAGGATGGAGTTTTTCACCAGACTACATTTACAGCACTTTGAAATATAACATGCATCTGACTCATCATTGTAATGCTGTCTACCGTCTATTGCTGTATTGAATGTTGCTGTGAAAATGACTGTTTGATGTGCCTACATATTCGCGTAACCATTTTGTCACTGTGGCGTCCACAATAAATAATGAAGAAAAACGTCAACGGCTGTTACAAGAATCATTGACTTTATACGTCGTGAGTTTACTGACGTCCTATGTGGATTGCCCTGTTATTTTTGTATGAACATTGTTTTGACTGAACACATCTGCACACCACACAAAACCAGACATGCGGATACCATCCATCATCATATGGCATCACGCATCACATAGTGCTGCTTTTTTCTTTTGGTAAGGATAAATAAACCTTTTGACTTGGTAACAATGCCTCTTTTGTGTGTTTGACCGAAAGAAAATATTTTGTTTATTAACAACTAAAGATAATTAAATTGAAAGAGATATCTAAAATTATAGCGCTGATATTGCTTAACACATAAACATAAAGATTCCCTCAAAATAAAATTATAGTAAAAAAGGTAAAGGTAAAGGAACCCGTTACACGCCCATTGAGGCATATTGGGAATATGGTGTTAGGCCCATATTATCTTGACCGTCGGCACACTAGGGGTGATGTGGTCGGCATCACGCCGGCCGCCTTAACCTTCCCAGAGTTGCTCTGGTACCCATTTGGGGCTGGGTCGACCCAGGAGCCGTTTGTGGCCTAAAAAATTCCCGCCTCATCTGGGGATCGAACAATAGACCACTGCGCTAGGAAGCCAGTGCACTAACCACTATGCTACCGCAATTATAGTGACTTAGAAAAATTGATTTTAGTGATATTTTCATATCAGGATAATGCCAAAGTTAATTACTTAAAAATTACCCAGTTTGAAATGCAAAGGAATAACTAAGGGAACATTATTTAGAACGATAGAGAGAAATTGGCCGTTTAATTATCACTTTGGATAATTAAAATCGGTCCAATAATAGCTGTAATATAAAATATTAAAATTTAGTCAGATTATACAAACACGCTCAGATTCGTATCAGTCACTAGTCTCTAAAAAGTAATTTTGACTGTTTTCCGATTGGGCGGGTGTAGTTCTATAAATAGTAACAAGGTCGTACAGTCTGGGCCATTCGATTCAAAAATCTGCACCAAACTGACAGAATTGGAAAGACAGAACGACCAAGTCTTTGCCTCCTGATCTGAGAGCAGTCTAGATCCATTAGTAGGCCAGTTCAGCTTGTGTGTGTGAAAATATTTACCTGAGGGTAAGATATATATATTTATTTGCATATTTTGTTAATTATTAACTTGTGTATAACCAGACTACGTGTTCGAGTGCTAGTAGATGGTCATAAGTTGTGAAGTGACTATCAGCAGCAATCAAAAGATAAGTCACCACCCGAGGCCATTGAAGCTTATCCAATACAATCATCCAATTTGAAAAATAGACAGCAAATAGCATACCTTTCGTGATGCAGTCTAAAGGACATACCTTAGAACAATAAACATCTACATCATAGTGACAGTGAGACTGAGTTTACAGAAGAACATAAAGTGAAATTATTTATCCCTGTGAACACTATGGGAGAGATTTCCCAAGTTATTTGATTTTACCTATAAATATCACATCAGTTCTTTTGAGTTTTTCCTGCACGGAAAAAATATTATGGTGCAGGATAATTAAATTGTACATAAATTTCATAAAGTCTTGCTTTAATAATTGTATTAAAGTTAAGCTCTGTTTGGAATTGATAACTGTTATAATAAAAAATATTCCCCTAGACGAATTAGTCAAAATTAAAACAAAACATTCAATCTGGAATCTGTGTGGGATCACAAGAGGTAGCAGTTAGGGACTCAGAGTACATCATCATCATCATTCTCTGGGAACTTACATAGCTTGACCCCACCTTGATGTCTATACACCCTTGCTCTTTTCAGAGAAGGGGGTATTGCTTATAAGACCAGTCTCTTATCTGGCACTATCCTGGTATCCTCTGATACCACCTATTTGTCCAGGATAGACCTCATTTTAGTAACATCAAAACCTCTTATGGCAATTGCATTGAGAAATGTATGGAGATCAAGAGAAATCGGATCCAACACGAAAATAAGAATCTGCAACTCAAATGTGAAGTCAGTCCTTTTATATGGCTCTGAGACATGGAGAACAATAAAGACAACAACCAAAAAGCTACAAACTTTCATAAATGGGTGCTTGCGTAGAATAGAGGGATTAAAATGGTATGACAAGGTTACCAACGTGGAACTGATGACAAGAACTAGACAAGTGCCAGTGGAACAAGAGATGAGAAGACGACGATGGCGATGGATTGGACACACACTGAGGAGACCTATTAATAGCATTACAATGCAGTCCTTGTTCTGGAACCCCCAGGGCAAGAGAGGCAGAAGTAGACCAAAAGCACATGGAAAAGAGAGCTGGAAACAGAGGTGAAAATGATGAGGAGAACGTGGAAAGAACTTGAGATGATGGCACGTGGACAGGAGGACTTGGCATGTGTTTGTTGAAGGCCTATGCTCCTTTGGGAGTGGAGGGTTGTGATGACGAAGAAAGCGAAAGATCCACAAACACACTAATTAATAATAGTAATTAAAAACTATTAAATGCTAAAAAATTTTTACAATATTACGGATATAACAATTATAATGAACAGATGGTTGTTGCAGATGGGAGTATGTAGAAGTTGCCGACAACAAAGATATAAAATAATGTATTTTTCGAGGTAGTATAAGACTTGAAACTATTTCTTGTCAACAGCCAGGTTGTATTGAACCATTTGTTTTTAACTGTTTTCGTTTAGCCGAAAAAGTCTGGATCGGTGCAACAGATATATTTAATGAAGGCACTTTTGAGTGGCTATCAAATGGAGGGCGCCCCTTGAACTTCACAGACTGGCATCCTGGACAACCTACAGACGGCAGCGAACACGGTAAGCAACAGAATATATATATATATATATATATATGAGTACATAAGATGGCCTCAGCAAGCAACTGTGCCAGTTAGGACGATGTCTTTATTATTTGGATTTCCGTTCCCAATGCAGCACTATGTCACAACTGCAGCGGTTCCACAGAAAGACTACGTCATAGCAATCATTTACTTTAGCAGCAGTTTCTTTAGCAATGTGTTTTACATGATGAGGTTTACAGCCCAACTCATAACTTCCCATTAGTCACCTTTTACGACACGTCTGAAAGAAAAGTAGCTCTTTATATATTTTGTTTTCTTCTCACAGACATCCGCAAACTGCATTGAGCATTTAGGTTTGGCTTGGTTTGGCTAAGTTTGGCTAGGTTTGGCTTGGTTTGGTTTTAAGGACCATCTACATTGCACACGGACAACTCTATCAGTGCTCCAATCTCCTACCTTAGATCACACAAGTAGGATCTCAGCACAGTGCACGAACTCCGTAGCACCGGCGAGAATCACAAAGGGTGTATATAGGAATCACACATTCTTGTGTGGTGGGTAGGTTTCAAATTTTTTTAGTTTTGTCAGGAGAGCGGCCTTATTGCCTACTCTTTACGATTTCCAACTGCCGTGGAATTTTTAATGTGCGCAATTTTCACACGGGACCTCCTATTTTTTCACACTTATCCCAGAAGGCAAGGCATCAGATCTCGCTACCCAGGAGACCAGGGGGAGGTATGACATCATTAAAACAATCGGTTCCGAAGAACACAAAATTCCAAAAATTATATTCTCTCTACGGGGAATCAAACCACAGTATCTTTTGAATTCGAGGCGAACATCATACCTGTTAGCCTCTCCGACCCCCAAATTAGGATGATAGCATACACCATAACAGATACTGAAAGAATATCACAAATGCTCCTACCTGAAAGACGAGAGAAAGGAACGGAAGAATGTTAGACTGGTCTGCGTGCCCATGTCTAAACCCTTTTAAAATAAAGTTCGTTCGTTTGTTGCATGTGGTGTAAGGTGACTAACCTGAGGCAGCGCACAAGACTAGCACAAGCATCATGTAAAAAAATTGCTACAGAGACTACTGAAAAGAGTTTGAATGCTTGGTGCAGGCTTCCCGTGAAGAAGACCAGTTGCTATGTTGGCTCCATGCTCCATAAGATGATAAGTAATGACAATAATACACCATAATTATAGGCATTTATAATGTCCAAGTCACACAATAGAACGTCCGGGAACGCGTGAATGTAGAAAAGGAAGAGTGTTGCTGAGTTATTTGCCGGTTGAAGATCATGCACTGAGTATGGTTACTTTAGTGATCTCTTGTTAATCGTGCTTTGTTTAGTATTACGCGAATTAGGGTGAAGGTGTTCATACAACTCAGTAGCATGGTATGAAGAAGTAGTTCATGTAACTTGAACTCAGCAACATTAATGAAGTAATTAATGCCTTCAGGTTGAGTCCGTAATATTTAATCACATGTACACACAGGATGATCATTTCAAATAGGAACAGAACATAAGTCCTTATAAGTCATGCATAAATTAATCAATAACGTAGACTGCTGGTTTACGTGTCAATGTCCGTTTAAGGATACAATGCAGTATTGTCGTCAGAACATCACAGCTATATGCACGCGCAGCTAGACATGGCTACCTGCCGACAGTGAGACTGCGAGTCTGAATATTTCATACGAATTTGACGATTATTCTCCTCCTTCTGAGGATTCTAGTTAAATACTAACCTCCATAAATTTTCCTCTCATATAGAGTTCTAGGACTGACCCTGGTCCATCAAAAATGCACATATAAATGGCTATATCATGCCATTGAATTGGAAGGTTAGAAAAACGCAGCTATTCAGCTTGGCGGTCAAGTAACAAAGGGTAGCGTCTCCTAGTTACCGACTGTGTCCTAAACAACGCTAGACACGTCATAATCGATCGTGTATGGAGCGTTCAATAATTGAAACATCTATCGCAATATATTAAATGTCTTAACCTTTACGATTGCACGTCTGCTAACCTTTAGCAGACGGCGTTAATAGCATATACCGTAACAATTCCCTGTACACCGGGGGAAAAAAAATCGATAGATTTTTTTTCAAGATCTATCCGAGTTAACAATTTTTCAAAAAATTTAACACAATTGTGACATATGGCCGACGATGTTCTGAGTAGAACCGTGTCGCGGTCATGTCAACTAACTATTTGTCATAGTCATCTAACATTAATCATAATATATATCAATATTATACATATTATTATATCAACTAAATAAATGTCCAATGTTAATAGTGAATGATAGAATTAAATTAAAGTAAGGTCTGTCGTATTAGTATGTCATATAGGAATTAATTTGACTAATTAAAATTAAATTAATTAATTAAACTAAGAGTTAAATTATTAAGATTCTAATGTAACACGATGTTATGAGAGAAGAAAAGACAAAATAAGTGAGAAGAAATAGAAAGAAATTCGAATATAAGTTTAACTTAATTGTGTGTGTTAAGTGTTAGTGAATAATAACTATCTAATTTAACTAACTAAATAACGTATAGGTACATTAAAAAAAAATATTAATCTAATACTTGTGAGAGATTTATTTTCTCTTTTCATAATTTCTTCTTTTTATATTTCGTTCTCTTTTTTTTTTTTTTTGTTCTTTCATTTCATTTTTTTCTCACATTTCATTTTATTGATAATAATTCAATTAAGAAGTTAAGTTAACTAATTAATTAGTATAGGATATGATGATCCATCCGTAGTCTTGATCCTGATGAATTCTTTTAGGCAAAAATGTTCAAAAGTTTACGTTGGAAAGAAATGTCATTTATCCCAGCATCCAAGAATTAAGTGCACATAGGATAATAAGTTCGACTTGTCGTCAGATATTGTTCCATGATTGTTCAACGAATATTCATATATCGTGTATGGACGTTAGACGAAGTTTCAATGTCAATATGTATACCTTGATTGTCTTTAGTTCAATTCTGTGATGCATATAGTGTTCAATGTAGTGATGATTGACGTATTTTAGGAATGTCAATGTTGATTATTCGTCGTCAATAGGATTACGTGACAACGCATCCGCCACAATGTTTTCAGTGCCAGGAATATGTTCAATGGAGAATTCAAATGGCTGTAGGATGATTGCATATCTGGCGAGTTTTGGGCTCCTGTGGTTAGATCGACGCAAAGATGCTACAGCACGTTGGTCCGTCTGTATGGTGAAGGGAGCACCAAGCAAGAACTTTTCAAGTTTAGTTATTGCCCATATCACTGATAAAAGTTCCATGTCGACTGTGGAATACTTTGTTTCTGCCGGCTTTAGCTTTCTTGAAATATATAAGGTAGGATGTAGATATGCCATCATGGTTCTGGAGCAGGCATGCACCAATGCCGTAGTTACTAGCATCTGTTCGTAAGAAAAATCTTTTGGAAGCATCGGGAAGTCTTAAAATTGGTTCATGCGAGAACAAATTTATAATTTTGTTGAAAGTTTCATTGCATGTACCAGTCCATGTCACCTTCACCGGCATGTCTTTCTTTAACAATGAAGACAATACAGCCGTGATGGATGACAAGTTTGGTATGAATCTACTGTAATATTGAACAAGTCCTAACAAACTCCTGACCTGTTTCTTCGTCTGAGGAACTGCTATGTTTAGAATTTTGGAGACTGTACTAGGTAACGTTCGGATATATTCCACTCCAATGATATGTCCCAAAAAGGTTATCTCATTACACGCGATTTGCACCTTTGTAGGTTTAGCAGTTAGATGATAATTCCTTAGAGTGTCGAAAACATATCTAAGTCCCGAAACATGTTCCTCAAACGACGAACTAAACAAGCATATGTCGTCAATATATGTAATAACGTCTGGTCTACCTGATAAAATTTGTCGCATCAGGCGAATGAAGGTAGCTGGCGCATTAACAAGCCCAAAAGGCATCACATTCCACTGGTATAGACCTTGTGGAGTGGAAAATGCGGTGTAGTACTTAGCCTTTTCGGTCAGTGGTATCTGCCAATAACCTTTAGTTAAGTCTATCTTACTAAATATAGTTGCGTTGGATAGACGTGGCAGTAAGTCGTCAATAAGTGGATGTGGTTCGCTGTCAACTATAGTCTTAGCATTTAATTTTCTATAATCAACACATAGTCTGATGTTATTGTCCTTCTTCCGGACAATCACTAATGGAGAAGAGAATGGCGAATTACTAGTCTCAATGATTCCCAGAGACAACATCTGTTCAAGTTCCTTAGTAGTTTTAGCAAGGAAATGTAAAGGAACCGAATAGGGATGTACACGAATAGGTGTATCATCATTGAGAGTAATGTCATGACTGATAGCCGATGTGCGACCCGGGACGTCGGTCAATGCATCTGGATAAGATTGTAATAGATTAGCAATCTGTAGACGCTGTTGCGGTGTAACCGTTGAAGAGATGGTTACATCCCGCCAAGATTCAGTAGGTTGAACTACTGGTACCGGTAACGGTAACTGTACCTCAGGAAAAGAAGATTCTTCTTCCTGGATGACGGATAAGTTGGAATAATAACAAGTAGATACTGTGTTGTCATCTAGTTCATGAAAAATTGACTGTAAGTGTTCAGGACGTGTATGAAATTGCTTGAGCATGTTAATATGAAATATCTTTTTGTGTCCCTTGATATCTAAGACGTAATCAACGTCGGAAATTTTATCAATGACTTTGTAAGGACCAGTAAAGAAAAGAAATGATGAATGACTATTATGAGTCATTAATGATATGAGACAATTGTATTACCATAGCATGTTATCTGCGTGACGCAGCATTAGGTACTAATTGTAACCGTAGACAATGATGGTTAAAGTAAGCACCATTATCATGCTCGATGACCATTCGAGCATCTCTATTGTTACGAAATGTAACTATCGCTTCACCATACCTGTCATTGGTAGGTGACAACAACCGTACAAACATAACGTCTGCCGTGTCATTAAAGAAATTGCTAAGTGCTTGCCATCTGGTACCTTGTGGCAGATTGCGCACTAACACGGTGCGAGAATATGCACCCTTCCCAATGTAAGTGGGATCAGTGTCACTAACGTGATAAATAGCTCTTCTATTTAATCTTTTGGATATGGTAGTCTTATGAGATGATGTCTCATAATGATTGACATATTTATTTGTCCTAATTTTATTAGTTAAGTTCATAAGAACTTCACCATCATTACCTTTGTCTGGGATATTTTCTCTTTGCCCATTTTCAACAATTTCATTCAGATCACTGTTAATACGATCTTGTCGCCAACATTTATTTTCTGACTTGGCAGTATTCTCTTGAGAAAAGGTATATCTGCCTCGAAATGATTTTCTAATCTTCCTAGGATGGACTGGTAGTTTAGTATACTTTTTATCCTGTAGGAGAGTCTTATCCTTCTCCTTATCGATTTCCAGAATGGTACTGAGACTGAAATTGGAGAAAACTGTTCCACATGTATTTATTTTGTTGGCCCGTAATGTAGCTGTTGCAATGACAGCGTTAGCATTGCAATAAGATTGCACATTCTTTAATTCCCATTCATCAATTTCCTGTGGGGAACAATCCTTACTACCATGGATGCGTCCCAACATCAGATCTGCAATTGGATTCTGAAGCATGCATACCTTAACTTGTCCTGAAAAGAAAGGTGTATTAACATGGACAAGAGCTGTGGGGTAAAACTCAATAGTTCCACCAAATGTCATGCAGCGTACATATTCTCCTGTCGCACAGCTAGGATGTACAAGCGACTGACGTACACCAATCGTTGTGGATCCTGAATCCCTCAGCACTGAGACGACGGATCCATTAACTAATCCCCTGTTAAAAATTAGTAAGCCTGTTCCATCGTTGACTGCAAGACCTACCTCTGGTGTAATATGTCAGCAGTTAAGCACTGTTTCTTTCGCCTTCTGAAAAATAAGATTGCATTGTTGGCAACTATTTGCCACATTATAATTAATAGCAAAACATGCAGCAGAAGACTGTGTTGTATTATTGTCAAGTGGGACCTGAGCTATAGGGGTAGTATTATTTGTAACTGCCGCCCCTGTATTATGGTTGTACTGAGATGATCCCCGAGAATGAGATCGATTCCGAGTATAATTGTTAGAATTATCTCGTCGTCCTCTATAGTAACTATTATCTCGATGTCTCGAGCCATGATTATTACCATTCCAGTTATTATTATTATTGGGAGTATGTGATCGATTATAATTAGTGTTATGTTGACCATTGTGGTAGTTTGTTTGAGGTGAATAATTTCTATCTCGTGATCTACCTCTGTTGAACTCATTTTTATTGTTGAAATCATTATTATGTCCCTTCTGAAAGTGAACATTGTGATTTCTTTGGAACCTGCTTCTGTCTACACTGTGATGTCTTTGTTTGTTATTATGATTGTAGGCCATATTAGACGCCACAGGTAGAGGTTCTTTTAATGAGGAGTTAGAAATGGTTGCATTCGGATGTGCCGAACAGTAGTTTAAAGAAATTTTTTCTAACTCGTCAATAGTACCTGGTTTACGCTCCTGCAAATATGCAAAAAATGGCTGGCTAACCGAAGATAATACCTTATCCCGTAGTAGCAAATCAACTAATTTGTCGTACGATTTGTTGACTTCTGCCAGTTCAACCCATCTATTAAATGTATTGCGTATGTTCGCAATGAATCCTGCAAAATCTTTTGGAGATTCAGGTAAAATTCCCTTAAATTTCAACCTACAGTGTTCCTCGTCCAGGTGAAACCTTCGTAAAAGCAAGGACTTAATAGCACCGTAGTTATTTGCTATTGATGGGTCAGCATTTTGAGAAGCCGTCAGTGGTTCTCCAACCAAGAATTCATTTAACTTGAGTACCCATGACTCTTCAGGCAAATGGTTAGTTTTGCAAGTCTGTTCAAAACGTGACAGGAACGATGAAAGGTCGTCCACGTTTAAGTTGAGAGTGGGTAATTTAAAGTTGTAGAAATGTTTAGTTTGGCTGGATGATGATCCATTTTGTGCGTTATTATTCTGGTTTGCATCAGCACTTTGTGCTTGTAATCTTGCTGTCTCCAATTTAATACGCGCCAATTCCATTTCTTGTTGTAAAATAATTTCCTCTCGTTTCAATTTATTCTCTTCTTCCTGTTGAGCAATTTCTCTTAATCTATTTTCCTTGGCAATTTGCTTCATCTCACGTTCTGCTTCCTCTTTCTTTAATGCAGCCTTTTGTTCCTCTTCCTCTTTCTTTAATGCAGCCTTTTTCTCTGCTTCTTTTCTTTCACGTTCCTCCATTTCTGCTTTATGTTTTTCCAGTTCTGCCTCAGCAAACTGACGAAGTTCTTGAGATTTATAACCATATTCCTTACCAATTTTAACGAAATGGTCTATAGTAAGCATTTTGACTTTTATCTGTAAGTAATTATTGATAATTACTGATTAAAATAGTCAATAGTAGCTTCAGAGTAATTATTATACTTACTCAACTTAGGAATATTCAATATAAATAATCACAATAGTACTGAACTCTTATGTCTAAGTTCAACCAATAGACAATATTTTGTAACAATATTGTATCTAAATACGAACTATATCATAAATAGTTATGATATCTGTTAACTATAATGTAATTACATCACACAATTAATCTCAATATCCAATAATGTTGGGTATGATTCCTAGTAATTATATTGTTCAATGTACTAAGTCACTCTCTTAGTACCAGAAAAGTATATTAAATAATATACAATGGGTCTATTACCTCAAAGGTAGACTATAAGATTATTTTATTTGGTCAATATATATATTATTTTATTATGCCCTAGGCATCTCTTATAAATTGTAGTGCTAATTTCTTGGACTATCACTGCATAATTATGCAATGTCCCATATTAACCTTAAATGTCAGAAAAAATTAATTAAATTAAATTACAAGTGTATTATTGAATATAATGTTATATTATTAATGTAGTATTTAATATATATCATGAGTACAAACAAAACAATGATGCAACTAAAGGGTACAAACAATGTCAAGACGCAAACAAGACATTTTCACAATTAAAAATGAATTTATGAACTAAATAAAACAAGCGGAAGTGTCACAAGCCAAATGAAGGGTCAAGGTCTGACCCGAGGTCAACTTAATATTCAAAGTACACAAAAAAAAATGACTGCAAAAAATGATGACATCACAGGACTCATAACGGACGACCATTTAACAATCATCAAATAAATGATAGTAAGAGGAGACTGGACGAAATAGTTAACGAACATGATACAAAACTGAATAAAAATGTGAACTTAGTACAAATAAAATACGCCAGTTATCTACGGAACGGCACAGCTAACACAAATCGTCAAACGACAGCAGATTTGGACAGGTAGTCCAATGGCAAACCTCAATGGGGCTTCCAAAAGTGCAATCGTTTAACTGCCCTAAGACCGACTGAAATCTAGGTGGTCAGCTGTTCGCGACATTCCCCAGAGATTTCGGTTCCCTCCAACCGGCCCACTAATTAACAACACATTAAAACAACCCAAAAAAATACATGAAACACATTCAGAAAAGACATGCCTATGCAGGCAAAAGGCATGGACTCAGTATTACTGTTTGCAATGACGACAGTATTAAAACAACTAGACTTATCTTTTCCGTTGCTTAGATCAGTGCTAGAGGTCGTCAACAGCTAGGCTAATGCCCCTGACTGTCTGCTCCTGTAGTCCATATCGTGTTTTTGCTTCAAATGGCTCATGTTTCCCCTGGTTAGGCTTAGAAAACGACTTTGGTTTCTCCGACAGATCACCTACACGACTTTCAGTGACGTCACGTTGTTAGGCATTAGAATGAGTAAGACGTCATCTTCGACTGGATCATGTGATCGAAACTTGATCATAAATATTATGGTTAACATGTGCGTAAGGAACAGAAGTTTGTTTCTTTTTTCTGTCGTTCCCCGCATTCGGCCGCCACTTTGTTGCTGAGTTATTTGCCGGTTGAAGATCATGCACTGAGTATGGTTACTTTAGTGATCTCTTGTTAATCGTGCTTTGTGTAGTATTACGCGAATTAGGGTGAAGGTGTTCATCCAACTCAGTAGCATGGTATGAAGAAGTAGTTCATGTAACTTGAACTCAGCAACATTAATGAAGTAATTAATGCCTTCAGATTGAGTCCGTAATATTTAATCACATGTACACACAGGATGATCATTTCAAATAGGAACAGAACATAAGTCCTTATAAGTCATGCATAAATTAATCAATAACGTAGACTGCTGGTTTACGTGTCAATGTCCGTTTAAGGATAAAATGCAGTATTGTCGTCAGAACATCACAGCTATATGCACGCGCAGCTAGACATGGCTACCTGCCGACAGTGAGACTGCGAGTCTGAATATTTCATACGAATTTGACGATTATTCTCCTCCTTCTGAGGATTCTAGTTAAATACTAACCTCCATAAATTTTCCTCTCATATAGAGTTCTAGGACTGACCCTGGTCCATCAAAAATGCACATATAAATGGCTATATCATGCCATTGAATTGGAAGGTTAGAAAAACGCAGCTATTCAGCTTGGCGGTCAAGTAACAAAGGGTAGCGTCTCCTAGTTACCGACTGTGTCCTAAACAACGCTAGACACGTCATAATCGATCGTGTATGGAGCGTTCAATAATTGAAACATCTATCGCAATATATTAAATGTCTTAACCTTTACGATTGCACGTCTGCTAACCTTTAGCAGACGGCGTTAATAGCATATACCGTAACAAAGAGCACAGAACTGACAACGCAGGATAAATAATTACTTTGTTGCCGAGTAAAGACAATAATGACAGGTATTTCCAAATATAACGAGGTGATGACAGGTTGTTGTTTTTTTTAAGTTTTGCCTCGTTTTGGTGAGGCGCGTCCCGTTCAACCTAGTCTGTTATATTAGGGCACATGTCCAAATATTAAAGACCCCTAGGTTTGAGTTTTGATGACAGGTAAATTTGGCTCCCATACAACCGTGAACGAGTCAAGCGTTAAATACTTCACCCATAATAGCTCACCGCATTATGAGGTTTCATCAGTGACGTCATACAAAAAAAAACTGTAAAGATTCTATTACTACATTAATAATCATCGCCACAAAATAATAACGTTGTTGTCGTGTGTATGTCACAGGATGGATTGGGCGACTTCTCCACTACGGCAGGAATCAGTGACATTTGTTGTACTCACTTTATTTCGTGTTCCAGTAGTCGGCACCTTTTTCTTTCTCTGCTATGTGGCAGATAGTTTGTATGTACAAATATTCTTACACTTCTCTCAATGTTAAGTCGTCATGTCTGTTTGGTTACCCATTCCTCCATGCTTTGCAAGGAACGGCTGAGATAATAGCAACCGACAACCATGTTGGTTCATCTCGGGTGTGGCCGACATCAGACGACAAATTAACACTAAAATCAACAATCACATTTGCTTAATCCCTGATAAAGCCAAGATGGTAATACGCTGAAAGTTTGATAGCCACTACGCGGAGATAACTTATTTGTCAGCGCACAGGAATGACATAATCGTTTCCTGCACACCTTGAGGAAAGTAAGATGTAGTTGTGGGCATTTGCAGAGAATGCAATCTGTTGTTTTATTGCTTTACGCGCAGACTTTTTCCTACGTGGAAATATATTTAATTAGCCCACTTAAACACGCATGATTGAAACTATTGGAGCTCTGCTTAGCATTGTAACAAACAAATGCTGGGGAAGACAGTGAATATAATATGTCGCTTTTAGCAAGTCTAGTTCAGTGTGATAATCGCTTGCCATGACAACAACCAGACCTTGCTAGAGCGAACAAACGAACGAACGAACTTTATTTTCAAAGGGTTAAGAATTGGAAACGCAGTCATACATTCTGCCCTTCTTCTCTCTGTCATCTTACATACCGTATCCTTTCAATAGCACATGTATTTTTAGCATTTTTTAAGCATACAACATTATCGAGGTAAAATAATAACATACATTTGTAACATCCAGACATAATCAAATTTAAGGGGGAAAAAATATTAATTAAAATAAATTTTTTTAAATTAATACCTTAAAAAAAATAAAAAAACATACAAACAAACACAATCTAAACCATTCATACAGTAAATTAGACATAATTTGAAACGTAATCAGATTATGGTGACATATAATAAGAACTCGTGACATTTTGGAAATCTGCTGAATAACCTGGGACTTCATGTGTTGTCAGCGCATGCGGAAAATGTTCCCACGGATGAGCAGCTTTGAATCCCAAGCAGATACTGCCACAGGGAGTGAATTGTTGACGCCTCCACTATTCGAGATCCAGCTTTATGACCTATGCTCCTTAGGGAGGTAAAGGGTGTTGACTGATAGATGAGAATCGTACATATATGCCCGTCTTGCATTTTGCCCTTCCTCTTACTCATCTTTTATTGCTAGTTATCGAGACATTCTCCAACATACTTAAGGTATTAGTTCAATGGCAATGCAACATTATAAGAAGTATAAAAGCTTACATTTACAGTATCTGATTACAATTAAGAAGTAAGGTATATTAAAATGAAAAACTAGATCATCAGACCCTCCATACAGTATATTAGATGTCTATTCGAAACATAATCCTTTAGGGCGGCATATAATCCGCACTCATAATGTATTTGAACAGTCTACGATTATATGAGTAGGGACTGTGCATGTTTTTCAGGTCATGGGGAAGATTGTTCCAAAGATGAGCAGCTGAGTAAGCCAAGCTCTTCTTGTACAAATCTAACCTCGGCTTGGGTACCTGTAACTGGTTTAAGCGCTGACTACGTTTTTCATTGAATTTTAAAAGTGGCCACAGATACGTTGGAGCATTATGTGACAATATTTTGTGAGCGAATTTAGCTTTGTTAAATAGGAAGCGCTTTCTAAGGGGTAATATTTTAAGATAGTTATATAGATATATACAATGTGTTTGGTGTTTATCAGCAACTAGGCGCACTGAACGTTTTTGAAGTGAATGAAGCCTTTTTGTGTTGGATATGCAACAACCATACCAGATTGTGGAACAATAGTCTAGGTATGTTTGTATGTGAGATGTGTAGAACATTTTCCTTGCCCCCTCATCCAGGAAGTGTTTGATTTTGGCTAATTGGTAAACTTGTTGTGCCGTTAGCTTTGTGAGTGCACTTATATGTGAGTTCCAACTTAGGTGCTGGTCAACAGTTAGATCTAGAGTTTTATGTTCATTTACATTTTCAATTAGCGATGTTCCAATGTAGAGCTGAAGTGTTGTTTTCTGCGAGTTTTGTAGTTTTTGTCTGGTTGATTTTAACATACATTTCGTTTTACTAATATTTATTTGCATTCGATTCCCGTTGCTCCACTTAATAATATTATGTGTATCAGTTTGTAAAGATAGTTCTAGTGCAGTGCAACTTTTGTCACTAGTGTAAACAGTACAGTCATCGGCAAACAGGTCACAGGATAAATGTGTGATGTGCAGAGGAAGATCATTAATGTATACGGCAAAGAGAAGAGGGCCGAGAATAAAGCCCTAGAATCAAGAATCTTATAACGGAACCGGAACATTGTTTGAGCAATTTGGAGAACTTCAGAGCCCAGAATAAACTCTACAATTTAACAAGGACACCCGGAATCTGAGGAATCTAAAGCACAGAGTCATAGTGGGAATTCATTGTTAAAATACCGAACCCTACAAAAAAGTGTAAAATGGCATCTGCTAATGCCTTCACATTATTCTCTGAGCAAACAGTCTTTGAGCCAAGATTGACGTAAGCTGTGCATTTTACAATCTTTATTTTTCATTACTAAAATTTGAATTAATATGTATATATTGCCATGTGAATTTTAATGTGAAAATCGTTAGTTTATGTAGACAGTCATTTGAGTCTGGCAATCTAAACCTATAGAATGATGATTTCATGAACCACCACTTCATGGGCGGGTGACTGTTTTATTGCTAATTTCTTAAAGAGAACTAACAGTACAGGTAGTCCCGAGTTCCATATGGAGCACGGAGGAAAAGAGGACAGAAATGATGTACATTCTAATTATAATATTTACAAGTACAAACCAGTGTAACTGTCTATGTAAACATATTCACTTTAAAGTTAATGAAAGTTACAAGCTTTTCAAACAGAGCAGATGTAAATGAAAACATGTTCAATCTATATTGTGAACGCTTTTTAATCAGTGTAGATGTAAATGTAAACATACTCTATCTATACTATTAACCTTTTCATTTGAATGTAAAGTAAATATAAAGCTATTAAATTTAAATGTAAAGAATGTTTTCTCTCGAGAAAAAGTCTGGCACAGCGTGCAAAATAACTCTGGAAGGAAAGAGTTAAGCTTAATTCTCATCGAGGGCATAGTCTGAGGTAGGTGAGATGGTGGAATAGGAAGATGGGAACACATAAGTATGTGTCGGGAAACACAATAGTCAGGAGAGCGTTTTGTTTCTATTCTTTTACCATACTAGTTGGTGGTACCAGTGAGGGTACTTGTTGCGTGATAAATTCTCGCAACATCGTTTTTTACAATATCTATTTTATAACGCAAGGGCAACAACTGCTTGAAATTTATAGTCACTTTTCTCGGTAAGCATTTGTCTTCTCGCGTTGGTATCGAATGCAGTTAAGTTTTGAGCTGTGGTCATTTTGCGCTGGACTGCGCATGACTTGTCTTGCTTTTTGGTCGATCGGTTTCCGCCCACCACTAGTGGAGTGAGCGATTTGGAATGGCGAAAGAGATGCCTCGTTGAAGAGGGGATCTCCGCTATTTTTTGTTCTGTCAGGGATGTGTAGTCCTCTTATGGATATTTCGTTTATTCGGGATAATACCTCTAGTGTATTTGCACATGCCGGGAGGCGTGATATTTCTGTATTTCTTGAAAGCAAGGTAAATTGACTTTTTTCATTAACTCTATCGATTTTGGGTCGTGAGCGATTTCGATTCATAGCCTGTCTTCGAAAGTCGTCGTCACGAGATGTTTTTTTCCCAGCTCACATGTCGCTGCATTGTACTGCATCGGTTGATGCATGTACCAAGGACCATTACTTGCTACTTTGTTAAATGAACTAGGTTTGGAAAACCTTTATTATCTAGAGGATATTTTTTGAGGACATTATTTATACTTCGGCAGACGTGTCGGTCTTGCTGAAGTCAGACTAAGGAGAGTGAACTGATCTCATACATCTGGTTATCTCCTGGCTGTTATAGAAAAGGATGGAGTTTTCCACCTGACTACATTTACAGCACTATGAAATATAACATGCATCTGACTCATCATTGTAATGCTGTCTACCGTCTATTGCTGTATTGAATGTTGCTGTGATAATGACTGTTTGATGTGCCTACATATTCGCGTAACCATTTTGTCACTGTGGCGTCCACAATAAATAATGAAGAAAAACGTCAACGGCTGTTACAAGAATCATTGACTTTATACGTCGTGAGTTTACTGACGTCCTATGTGGATTGCCCTGTTATTTTTGTATGAACATTGTTTTGACTGAACACATCTGCACACCACACAAAACCAGACATGCGGATACCATCCATCATCATATGGCATCACGCATCATTTGGTGGCCATAAGCTGGTTTGATTCTGGTACTAGCAAACACGGGGTCCCTTACCCACTTCATTTTCAACAAGAATTCATCATCATCCTTCAAGAAATTAACATTCTTCAATACAGTCAACATCTTCAAAATTTTCAAAGTACTCGGCGTTGCCCGGTAAAAGTCAAAATTTCAACTTTTTGACGGAAACAAGAATTTGACAGTACCCGGCGTTGTTACATGTTGCCGGATAACTCGGACTGCTGTTATCTTTTACGCAAGTCAAGCAAGTTGCTGCTGTCAAGGTTCCAGTGCTGTCGTTTTTTGAGAAGGTCAAGTGCCGGTTGAAACGGGTTGTTTTCTGAAGAAGGCCAAGTACCGATTTCCATCAACTTACTTTGGATTAGAAGGTCAAGTGCCGAAACAACTCAACACACAGTATTTCAGAAGCTCTTGTACCATCGTGTTAGCAGTGGAAGCAGTTCAGATGTGCCATCATCGTTGGAGCTTCGCTCTTTAGGACGTTGATTGACATCCGTTTTTCTGCTGTTCTACGATTGGAAGCCTATAAGTTAAGTGGCCTGTTTGTATGTAAACTGTGCCCTTATACTTCTGCTGAGTCTTCTGTGTATCATCTCATTCTATATGTTATATGTTTATATGTTATTTGTATATTTATATGTTTATATTTCAGCGGGTTCTCGGTTGGGTGGTGTCTCCGTTAGATTATGCCACGTCATAGAGGTCGTCTATTGTGAGCGTTTTCTGTAGGGTTTGCAAATTTCCGATACTGGAATTTGCTAAGCGACTTCTGTTGCTATTTATGTTAGCTGTGATGACATGTTTTAATATTGTTTTCGTTATTATTTCACATTCTTTAGTTTTGTTTTGATTTGTTTGTATTTGTTAGCCTACTCTTGTCTATAATTTAGTTTCATACAACATTTTTTGTTTATACACTGTGGTGTCATGTATTTTGTTTAATTATAGCGCAGATATCGTCACATTTTTTGTGATATGTCATTAATTTCTGCTTTATTTTTAGTTGATTTCTGCGAACGTTTTTGTATTGTTGCTGATCTTTGTTATTGTTTACATTGTTATTGTTTACATTGTTTGTATTGTTTACATTTTCAATGTTTACATTCTGCATGTGTTTACATAGTCATTGTTTACAGTTATAGTAATTAGTTAATGGGCTATGCTAATGCACTGTTACTACTACACTGATGATAAATGAATGATGAATAGTGTCGTGCACTATTGAATGAGAAGTGCACTTATGATCAAGAATTGATTGTTGATATTTCATATACAAGTTCTTTGATTGGAGACTTGTTTCCCACAGAGACTGGGATAATATAAGGTGATGTGAATATACAAGTGCTTAATTAAGACTTGTTACACTTAGGTTTGAAATAAATTAGTTAATTATTTCAGGTTTTGGACTTATATATTACTCATCATGTCTACATTTGAGCACTTTATTGAGCAGGGTAAATTGCTTGGGAAGACTGGTGATAAGTTAGAAGAATTTGCAACTGCTCGATATGATAAAGCAATGGAAGCTGAACAAAAGAAACTGCAGATGGAAGCTGAACAAAAGAAACTGCAGATGCAGGTGGATGAAAAGAGATTCCAAATGGAAATGGAAAAACAAAAAAGGGAATCAGAAGCTGAGGAGAGAAAACTCCAGCTACAGCTAGAGGCTGAGAATAAAAGACTTGAAAAAGAAGCTGAGAATAAAAGACTTGAAAAAGAAGCTGAGAATAAAAGACTTGAAAAAGAAGCTGAAAATAAAAGACTTGAAAAAGAAGCTGAAAATGAAAGACTTCAAATGCAGGCTCAAGCTGAAGAAAGGAAGTTACAAAGAGAGGCTGATGAGAGGAAAGCAAAAATGGAACATGAAGAAAAACTCTTAGCTTTAGAGTTGGAGAAATTGAAATTGACGAGCATGAGTAATGGTAATGACTTAACGAAGACGGCTATCGTCTACAATTTAAAAACATGTTACCTGAAAATGGAGTTGAATTCTCCGAGTTTATTGCAAGAATACGCATTAATTTCTCACGATGGGTTGAACTATCTAAGACGGAAAAAACTTATGAAGGACTTATGGACTTAATACTTAGAGACAAAGTCATGTCGTCTGTCAATGAGTCTTTCCTTGCTTTCCTTCATGAACGTAAACCTAAAACAATAAAAGAAATGGAAGATTTCTGTTGCCAGTACGTAACTGCGCACCCACACATAACCATGGGTAACTCTAAGGTGAAAGAAGGTTTACCAGTTGCTTCGGCAGCTCCGTATGGCCAAAACTTTGCTCGTAGATTCCAACAAAATTTTGATAGAAAGAGTAGCGGTAATTTCTGTCAAAATCATGGAAACCAATTTCATAGTGATTCTTCTTCGAAGAATTGGAGACAACCTGATAGTACTCGTTACTATCACCCTAATAATTATAAGCATTTCAAAAGAGGATATGGTAATAGAGGTTATTCCTGCCGAAGACCTCAGAACCAAACAAATAGATGTTCGCATCAATGTGAACATGATAGTAATCGTGGAAACTGGAATTCGAACCAGGATAACAATTACAATAGAGACAATAATAACTGCAGAGATAATAATAACTCTGATAACTTCAGAGGTAATAATAGTCGGGGTAGATCTCAACACAAAAAAAAAGAGATATCAGCAGGCTAATGCTGTACAACAGGAAACTGAGGGAGCCTGTAATCATGTTGTTGATAGTAAAAACTTTGACGCTGTCACTGGTTCTGCTTTTGACTTTGAGAGAGCAAACAAATGCCCCCAATGCAGTACTTTATTCGAACCGGGTACCATAACTACTTTGAGTTGTGGTCACCCACTTCCCGCTCTTCCTGCTGCTGTTGCGCATGACGGGAGGGGTTCTTTAATTCTACATAAGGGTCTTGTTAATGATACTCCGGTCTCACTACTTTTCGATTCCGGATGCACCACTATTGGTGTTAGACAATCGCTTGTAGATCCATCTTGTGCTACAGGAAGGGTTATTAAATGTGTCACATTTGGCGGCACTCTAGAAAAATATCCTACTGCTGTAATTCGCATTGCCACTCCTTTCTTTACTGGAGATGTGCATGCTTGTCTCTTACCTAATCCTATTGCGGACCTTATTATTGGTCGTATTCACGGAGTTAGGGAGTGTACCCCACAGCAGATTGCTGCTTGGGAAGATATAACATGCAAGCTACAAATGCAGTAGTTACAAGAGCACAAGCTCTACAAACACCCGAAACTTCACTGAATAGTGATAATGAAGTTGATAGCCAAGATAGTCACTTAGTAATCACTCGTGACTCTTTCATAAAATTGCAAGAAGAAGATCCTTCTTTAAAAAAATTCTTCGTTCTTGCGAAGAAAGGTGATCCGAATCAGGATACAAATAGAAAATCTTGGATTGCAATGAGAAACGGCGTACTTGTACGTATGGTACAAGATTCGACTACGTCGGCACATTCGCAATTTCTTGTTCCCAAGAGCATGAGAGTGCAAATATTGCAACATGCTCATGACTCGCAATGTGCTGGACATATGGGTTTTGCCCGTACGAAGTCGAGAGTCCTTGCGGCTTTCTTTTGGCCTTTTGTCAATAAGGACATTCGTATTTACTGCCGATCATGCAAGGTATGTCAGGAGGTCAAATCTAGAGGACCACGACATGCTGCGCCTATCCAGGCTGCTGACATTCCTATTCGGCCGTTTCAGAAAATGGCCATAGATATTATTGGCCCTTTTAAGGTCAGGTCGGCCAGAGGACATCAGTTTATCCTTACATGTGTCGATATGTGCACACGTTGGCCAGAGGCTATTCCTCTTAAGAGCATATCTACTACAGATATCACAGATGCTCTTTGGTTGATATTTTCTCGCTTGGGGTTCCCCAGAGAAATATTGTCAGACCATGGCACTCAACTCATATCTGACACTATGTCACAGGTAATGTCTACCTTACATATTGAACAATCTCTCAGTAGTATCTACCATCCTATGTCTAATGGGTTAGTTGAGCGTCTGAATAGAACGCTCAAGACTTTGCTTGGTAAGATAACTGAAGATCATCCTCAAGATTGGGACAGGGTTTTACCCGCGGCTCTCTTTGCCTATAGAGAAGTCCCTAATGAACACACAGGATTTTTCTCCCTTCGAACTTGTCTTTGGCGCGCGTCCACGCGGCCCTATGTCTTTATTACACGATCTCATCACTGCCGATGATATTAGCGATGAAACTCAATCCTCATATGAGTATGTCATTGCTCTTAGACAAAAGATCATTGAGGCATGTAAGCTAGCAACTGCTTCATCAGAAATTGCTAAAGAGAAGGCAAGACAGTTTGCTAACAAGAATAGATGTCTACGACAACTTTGTCCAGGTGACAAAGCATTCGTCCTACTCCCCAGTAGGGAAAATAGACTTCTTATTGCATGGAAAGGTCCGTATGCAATAGTCTCTCGGATTTCCGATGTTGACTATGTGGTCGATATTGATGGAAAGCATAAAACTTTCCACATAAACATGCTTTCGGAATTTCACGAACGTCCGGACTATTTGCTGCCTATTTTCCAGGCAACGGATGATGCTCCTGCACCTCACGGTCATTATTCATCCCTGTCTGTCATACAGGATGAGGAATCTACCTTCTCAGATGTCAATCTTCCCCTTCCAGTGGTTCCATTACATTCCACGGAATCTTGGAAAAACGTTTCTGTTTCTCCTAATCTTTCTGGTGACGAACATCGACAAGTCTCGTCGATGTTACAAACATTTCAGGATGTTCTCACTGACATTCCTGGACACACAGATGTCATAGAACATGACATAATTCTTACCGACAATAATCCAATTAGGGTTAGGCCGTATCCTATTCCTATACACTTTCAGTCGCAAGTGGAAAAGGAATTGGATGAAATGATTCAATTAAATATAATTGAACCATCGACTTCACCATATTCTTCTTCCATGGTTATTGTCCGGAAGAAGGATAAGAACATACGAATTTGCGTTGATTATCGCAAATTGAATCAGGTCACAAAGTTCGACGCTGAACCGATGCCTTTGTTAGAAGATCTACTGATTAGACTTTCTAATTCTAGATTCTTCACTAAACTTGACTTGTCTAAAGGTTATTGGCAAGTGCCTTTAGCAGAGCATGCCAAACCTCTTACTGCTTTTTCTACACCTAGGGGTCTATTTCAATGGAATGTTATGCCTTTTGGTCTCATGAACGCCCCTGCCACTTTCGTTCGCATGATGCGCGTCGAATTCTGTCACATCGTTCGGATGTCATCGCATACTTAGATGACATCTGTCTCTTCAGTGATACCTGGGAAGATCACTATTTAGGGTTATATGACTTACTGTCCACTCTACGTGAGAATAATTTGACAGCGAAACCTTCTAAAGCTTTTGTTGGTTTTGGTGAAATCTCTTTCCTGGGTCATCGTGTTGGTCATGGTCTCTTGAAGACAGAAGACCACAATACTTCCAAAATACTGAACATCTCTGTTCCTAAAACGAAGAAACAAGTTAGGAGTCTCTTAGGTTTAATTCAATTTTATGGGAGATTTATTCCAAATTTATCTTCGATCATGGCACCTCTATCAACATTGTTGAAGAAAGGTTCGCCTAATCTGGTCCGTTGGTCTGAAGAATGCCAATCTTCACTAGACCAAATCAAGAATATATTTTCTTCTCCTCCCATCCCTTAAGATTACCTACTCTTGATAGGACTTTTGTTCTTCGGAGTGATGCTTCATCCACTGGGATTGGAGCAGCACTGATGCAAGAATATGCAAATACTCTGCATCCTGTTATGTACATTTCTAGAAAACTAAATGCGGCAGAGAGGAACTACTCGGTTTTAGACCGTGAGTTGTTAGCGATGGTTTGGTCAATTCTAAAGCTACAAAGATTCCTCCTGGGCGCACATTTCATTCTAGAGACTGATCAGAAAGCTCTTACAGCTATTCAGACTAAGAATTTGAAGAGTTCGAGATCCACTCGATATGCTATAGCTCTTCAACCTTTTTCACTTCACGGTACGAGCTATCCGTGGTGCGGATAATGTGATGGCTGACATTTTGTCTAGATGCCCACATGACTCCAACTAATACTTCTGTCCTATATTTCCATATATTACAGAGTCATAACACACCTATATTTCTACAATAGATTAGCACATCTGTACTTACTCTATATGTACACACTATCGTGCTTTGTTGTCATCTTCTTCTGTTCGTTTTTTAAGATGATAGAGGAGGACTGAGTAGTTAATATAAGGGCCGTTAGTTTACTAAACAGCCACAATTATTAATAATGTATTGTACCTTATGAAGCATATTAGTTATTAATTAGCATTATATTGCTTGTACTTTCTCAGAATGTCATTGTTGAGCTGAGGACTTACCTTACTAGTATCAAGCATGACGAGTTCTAGATTGTGTACTTACCCTCGGAATACCAGAGCATATGTCCTGGATCGTCATGTAGTTTAACTTTACTATGTACTTATGTCATTACATGTCAAAGACTTTACTATTTAAATTTTCCTATTAGATTTGTACATCCATTTTTAAAGACAATATTAGAGTATGCTGTTTAATGATGATTATGGTAACTTGCATACGTATATTGTGTTTACATGCTAACGTGATGTGTGTTGGTGACACCTCCCCGATGTGAATATTTTTTGAGACATATTTATTTTTCTGTTGAGGTATATCCTCCCCAGACACTCTATAATTAGCCTCATGTTAGGCAATTTAATTAATTATCAGCGCATAATTCGTGCGTTTTGAGCCGCTTATCGCATGCTCTTTGATATTTAAAAAAAAAATATGTTCCACATTTTTTTTTTATCGGGAAGAGGTGGTGAATATGTTGCGTGATAAATTCTCGCAACATCGTTTTTTACAATATCTATTTTATAACGCAAGGGCAACAACTGCTTGAAATTTATAGTCACTTTTCTCGGTAAGCATTTGTCTTCTCGCGTTGGTATCGAATGCAGTTAAGTTTTGAGCTGTGGTCATTTTGCGCTGGACTGCGCATGACTTGTCTTGCTTTTTGGTCGATCGGTTTCCGCCCACCACTAGTGGAGTGAGCGATTTGGAATGGCGAAAGAGATGCCTCGTTGAAGAGGGGATCTCCGCTATTTTTTGTTCTGTCAGGGATGTGTAGTCCTCTTATGGATATTTCGTTTATTCGGGATAATACCTCTAGTGTATTTGCACATGCCGGGAGGCGTGATATTTCTGTATTTCTTGAAAGCAAGGTAAATTGACTTTTTTTTCATTAACTCTATCGATTTTGGGTCGTGAGCGATTTCGATTCATAGCCTGTCTTCGAAAGTCGTCGTCACGAGATGTTTTTTCCCAGCTCACATGTCGCTGCATTGTACTGCATCGGTTGATGCATGTACCAAGGACCATTACTTGCTACTTTGTTAAATGAACTAGGTTTGGAAAACCTTTATTATCTAGAGGATATTTTTGAGGACATTATTTATACTTCGGCAGACGTGTCGGTCTTGCTGAAGTCAGACTAAGGAGAGTGAACTGATCTCATACATCTGGTTATCTCCTGGCTGTTATAGAAAAGGATGGAGTTTTCCACCTGACTACATTTACAGCACTATGAAATATAACATGCATCTGACTCATCATTGTAATGCTGTCTACCGTCTATTGCTGTATTGAATGTTGCTGTGATAATGACTGTTTGATGTGCCTACATATTCGCGTAACCATTTTGTCACTGTGGCGTCCACAATAAATAATGAAGAAAAACGTCAACGGCTGTTACAAGAATCATTGACTTTATACGTCGTGAGTTTACTGACGTCCTATGTGGATTGCCCTGTTATTTTTGTATGAACATTGTTTTGACTGAACACATCTGCACACCACACAAAACCAGACATGCGGATACCATCCATCATCATATGGCATCACGCATCAGTACTAATCTCTGGAACAAAGTGAGGGTAGAAGTGGACTGACATCAAACTAGACACCTTCATCGGAGGGAGACGCGGGACCAGCTTTGAAGTTACTCCGTGATCTTACTTGGATCAAGATACGCCTTTGATCTTGATCAGAGACGCGAGAACTCCAGTGCCTATCTGCACAGAACCCAAAAACGCAGAGGGAGCAGAAACTACCATTTGCAGCTTAGTCAAACTTGAAAGCTGCCAAGGGACTTCTTACATAAAACCATCATTGCATCACAACAGTGATGATAATTTTTTTCTGCTAAATCATAATTCATTCTTTTAAAACCTTGTTAAATCTAAATGATTATTAATTCTATTATTTTAAATATTCAAATTTAACGTCGATTTAATCATTTTGGATGTACTGCATGTTTGTCTCAGTCAAGTTACTAAATACACTCTAAACAGAGCTATACCATAATAAGAAGAATTCCACTGAGTAAATCAGGGTGGGGGCTTGAACGAGCTGAAATTAATAATTGCTTAATTCTTCATAAAAGGCGGCGGATCAGATATAAGTTAACAATTGCCCTGCTCAACGCAGCATTGTTCTTGATTTCTGAAATATCTTATGAGGACTTCCTTGAGATAGAAACATCATTATCCTTCTATCTACCACTCTGCTAAGAGTAATCTTCTGCGAAGGTAGACACCTTTGAAGACCCAGATTAGGTACTCTTGAGTTTTGGCCACTATTGGACCACTACTGCAAAAATTCTGTGACAGAGTATTATTTGTTGTTTTCTCTCTACATGGACCAAGAATCCAGCACTGATCTTAGGTCTTTTCAGAAAATCTGGTTTGTTATGTTAATTTATAGTGTTGTGCACTAGTTGGGTGGTTGCTGTAGAAATTTCTTATAAGTGATGAAGTTGGTTGCCAAATTCTTAATCACACACTCAGCTATGTGTTTCACCTCATGTGGTTGTAGGGTATCCCGATGGAGGTTATTCATAGGATCTGGCAAACCCATCACGTAAAACGAATAGATACAGAAACCACAATTGCAAGAACGGAAGAATGGCTTTATCGAGACTTCATACCAATAATTAGAGAAGTTAAAAGCCAGCATTTATAACTCTCAGCTTCGTTATGCTGTGTCGGAATAACTAAGACCCTGAATATTGTAATGATATAGAAAACGTTATTACATTCTTTCTAATGCTAATTTTTCATATATGCAAACCCAGAAGTAGTCTTTTTTTCAAAAACACACCCGACAGCAGCCTTTTTTTTTCAAAAACACACCGAAAGTAGCCTTTTTTCGAAAACCCACCCGAAAGCAGCCTTTTTTTAAAAACACACCCAGAAGTAGCCTGTTTTCAAAAACACACCCAGAAGTAGACTTTTCTCGAAAAACACACCAGGATGTAGCCTTGTTCGAAACTAGGAGATAAATCTTTCCTAGAATTTCAGAGGTTTGCTGGAATATAGCACTTCGATGCATTGCCTCTTGATCAGAAACATTTTCTTTTACCGTTTACATTCGATTTATTCTCTATGTTTTTGTAAATATGGAGCATACGTTATTATAGTAACGTTTTGTGTCTGTTTTCGTTGGTAACACAGGCGAGGATTGCTTGGACCTGCTTCGCAACTTTGACTACGCCTGGGGTGATGACGAGTGCATTTCAAACTACAACTTCGTATGTGAAACTAGGTAGGTTTCGAGGTCAATTGTTTAATTAAAATTATGTTGAAAGTACAGACAAGAATAAAACTGATGATGCCTGAAATAAATCAGTTTTTAAAGAAAAATTGTTATGTATGTGAGAAAAAAAATGTGTTATGTATGTGAGAGAAAAAAAATTGTTATGTGTGTGAGAGAAAAAAAATTGTTATGTATGTGAGAGAAAAAAAATGTTATGTATGTGAGAGAAAAAAAAATTGTTATGAATGTGAGGAAAAAAAATTGTTATGTATGTGAGAGAAAAAAATTGATATGTGTGTGAGAGAAAAAAAATTTTTATGTATGTGAGAGAAAAAAATTGTTATGTACGTGAGAGAAAAAAAAAATTGTTATGTATGTGAGAGAAAAAAAATTGTTACATATTTAGGCGTGTTATGGTAAGGTGAAAAATGTATCCGTTGTGATAATAAGCAAAGTTGATGAAAGCAGAGATGGATCACAGTTAAGAATCCCTGTGTAAGTTATCAGGTGTCTCTCATGAGATAAAAAATACTAGGACAACTAGTACCTCAAGCATGTCGTAAGAGGCGACGAAATAAGTTGATATCTGGGGCTGCCAACCTCATTATGTAAAAATTGCACAGAAACCCCCACTGTAAGAGTTCATGAATGCTTCACTACAGGCTTCCTGCAAAGGGACTAAGTGAATATGAGGGTGGATAATTCTTAAAGATCGATAACGGAAAAGTTTCGCTTGGTTTTGTTTATAAGTACTATCTTCAATGCACCAGGACAACTCCATTTGTACTCCAATCTCCTCCTTTAGATCATACAAGGAGGATCTCAGCACAGTGCACAAACTCTGTAGCACCGGCGAGGATCTCAGTGTGTGTATACATGGATCTCTATAAATATTCTTTTGGTGTGTAGGTTTCCTAATTTTTACATTTCGCCAGGGCAGCGGCCATATGGCCTACTCTTTACGATTACCAACTGCCGAAGGATTTTTAAAATGCGCAACTTGTTCATGATACCTCTTATTTTTTCGATCTTATCTGAGAAGGCTAGGCATCTGATCTCACTACCCAGGAGACCTGGATTATCCTCGAGAGATTGAAAGAGTCCATAGACAAGACACTGAAAGATGAATAGGCGGGTTTTCGACGGGACAGATCCTGTGCAGACCAGATGGCCACTTTGAGAATGGTGATTGAACGGAGTCTGGAATGGAGTTCACACTGTAAATTGGATTTGTGGACTACGAGAGGTCATTTGACGGTGTGGTCAAAGAATCACTTTGGAAATTGATGAGGCATTATGAAGTTAGTCTGAAGATCATTAATTTAATAAAGAAAACACATGAAGACATGACATGCAGAGTTCTTCATGAAGGACAGCTTACAGAACCGTTTGGGATAAGAACGGGAGTGCGACATGGATGCTTTTTGTCTCCATTTCTTATCTGGCTAGATTGGATTGGGTTTTGAGAACATCGATGACACACGGCTGGGATGGAATCCGGTGGACTCTGACTGAGCAGTTGAATGATCTGGATTTTGCTGTTGACTTGGCTCTTTTGTGCCATGACCGTAATGTAGTTAGATTCAGGACAGATTGAGAACAGTCGTTTGGAGGTCACAGCATTTGGGTCTAAGAATACACAGGGAAAGGACAAAGATTATGAGAATAAATGCAGGTAATGATAACAGGGTTGAACTTGAGGAGACATGACTACAGGATGTAGAGTCGGACACATGTCTTGGCAGCGGTATAGACAAGGTTGGATGGACAGGCGGTGATATCACGATGAGAATACAGGGAGCAAGAGGAGCTTCCGTTGCATCGGGTGGTATATGGAGATCAAGATAAATCGGACCCAACACGAAAATAGGAGTCTTCGGCTATTGTGTGGCTCTGAAGCATGGAGAGCGACGGGGACAACAACCAAAGAGCTACAAATTTCATAAATGGGGGCTTGCGTGGAATAAAAGGATTAAAATGGTATGACAGGGTTACTAACGTGGAACTGATGACAAGAGCCAGACAAGTGCCAGTGGACCAAGAGATGAGAAGACGATGGCGATGGATGGGACACACGCTGGGGAAACCTGTTGATGACGTTGCAAGTCAGTCCTTGTTCTGAAACCCCCAGGGCAAGAGAGGCAGAGGAAGACCGGGAAGCACATAAAGAGGAGAGCTGGAAACAGAGGTGAAAATGATGATGAAAACGTGGAAAGAACTTGAGATGATGGCACATGACAGGAGGACTTGACATGTGTTTGTTGAAGATCTGTGCTCCTTTGGGAGTTGAGGGTTATGAATGAGAGTAAACACTAGTTGAACAAAATGCGAGGAGATGACACAGCCGCTGGATAGTACACACAATCCAAAAACCAGCTCATAGCATAACAATGAAGTCAATGTTCTGGATCCCTAAAGTAAAAGAAATAAAAGAACAACAAACAAACACATAGAGAAAAGAAAACAGACGTGAAGGGAATAAATAAAACTGACGGTTAGCACTACATAGAAAGGCGAAGCGTACCTTTGTGGTCTCTGTATCACGGGGAGCTTGAAGGTAATGTGTGAATGATAATAAACAATGAAGCACGTAATTTATGCACAAAACTATACTACCGCTGGGAGACTTTTTTAGGCCATAAATCGAGGATTCCTCAGCAAGAGAGAGGTTGGTAAGAAAACGAAGATGGCTGTAAACCGCTCCACCTATGTCCCAGTCTTGACATATGGATGCGAGTCATGGGCAATGACTACAACCCACAAAAGCCAGATCCAAACCTCAGAAATGAGGTATCTGAGGAAGGTGGTTGAAGTAACAAGAAGAGACATGGTACGCAACCAGACGATACGTCAAGGCCTTAAATCCCACCCCCTGCAGACCCAAGTAGAATAGTCCCAACTAAGATGGTTTGGCCATGTCTGCAGAATGGGAGAAGATCGACTACCACGACAAGCATGGGAAACAAAGAGCCAAGGATCCAGACCCCCAGGACGACCCAGAGTCCGCTGGGAGGACAACATTAGACAATCTTTGAAGGACCGAGGACTAGAATGGAACCAGGCCAGGAGGAAGACAGCCGATAGGATAGTCTGGCGCTCTCTCTTCCAAACCTCTACATCTCACGGTAGAAGGGGAACGACTAAGTAAGTAAGTAACTATACTACCACTGCAAAACAATTTCATTAACCTGTAAGCAAGAAAGACAAAACTTAAACTCTATAGTTGATCATTTTAATGCTGTTTTTCAGTCCCCTTGAATCTCTTGAGGAGGGAGCTTAACAAAGTACGATAGCTGGCTGGAATCTGGTAATTGTTCTAGTAAACACAATTTTATTAGACAAAGGACCAAGGATGGACACCAGACGTTAAACTTTTAATTCTTTCGGTCTGTTTTGTCTAATCTTGTATGACAATTCCTTTGAATCGTTATATAATAAAGGATTATCAGTGATCGTTGCACATGTCTTTGCTTTATTTGTGAACGTCTGTATGGAACGAACTTTTCTACTTTTGACTACTTAAAATACAGTGGCGGCTGATGACTGATGAATGGGGGTGCTGTTTCTTACAGTTACATTACATTGTATTGGTTATAAGATATGTAGGCGTAGATAGTTATAATAATAGACAAGTTAAAAATACTATAAAACATAAACTGGACACTTACCATTTAACATACTTGGGTAATCTTGAAATTTTATATAAAAATAAAATACATTCTTCGGTTTTTATTTGTTGGAAATAGATTAATAACTTTTTCATTCAAGTTTCGTGCACTGTAACCAAGTTATTCTCTATTGAGAGGATTGCTAGAGCATTTAACATTTCTTGATTCATTGTGCTCCTAAAAATTGATTTTATTCTTTTTAAAGTCGGATGGCAGAGTTCGGGATCTGAAGTAGTCATCGGAATACTCCAAATAAATTGTATGAGTTATGTAAGTTCACCAAAAAAACTAGATTATTTTCTGAGATAAATTTCAGCAAATCAATGAATTTGCAATAACTGTGTAGATCATTTCTGCTATAGAAAACCTGTAATTCCCTCAGAAGTTTTTATCTTCCAATCATGGAATATGCCTCAGTAGTCTCCCTTAACTTTTCCACCGTCACCGACCAAATAAGCACTTCTCGCTCCACAGTTTTGTTTTGTTACCTACAAAAAACACGTATTGGCATCGCTAATTTGGCAGCCCACAGACTAGACATTGAATCAACCACTGGAATAAAATGTGGAACTGTTCATCGCACAGTTCCGCCTACTTTCCTAAACAATTTCTTGAATCGTCAGAATATTCTCTTAATCTGCATGTTTAATGTCAATTACGTTGACACTCAAGAACAATATTCATGTAACCATAGTATACAAGCATATGAAATAATGACATATCATTTAAATAAATGACTTCTCGATCGCTCGTGACTACACACACCATCATTATCATCACGGGGCATTTACCACCTTCTCAAGTAGAAAACAAAGTGTACGACTAGTGTGTCGACAGGTGTACTAACATATTCAATCTGTAAATTACATCTACTTTATATATATATATATATATATATATATATATATATATATATATATATATATATATATATATATATATATATATATATATATATATATATATATATATATATATATATATATATATATATATATATATATATATATATATATATATATATATATATATATATACACACACATAAATATATATGTGTCATGTGTGAACGCGAATGTGGCGTCAGCTTGATCGTTGCAATTCCCGCATTTCCCATCAACAGGCAACACTATAAACTCGTATTGTTGTTAGTAAGGACGATCAAACTAAATGGCTTTTTTTTGAGATTTTAAAGTACGAAGTCCAGCAAACGATCTTTGATCAATATGGAGAAAAAAAATTAGTTCACATCAGAAATTTAAAGTTTGGTAAAATATTGAACAACTGTGAGCATTCGCTTTCCGTTGCTGCGTATCTGGTGTCTGCTAGGGATATATAAAAGAGAGTGCAAAATATTATGATTTTTGCGTATTAGTCATCAGTTATACGAATAGAAAACGCATCATTCCTGAGGACAAACATGTGGGTGATCTAACATAGGCAACATCAAATGGGGATGTTTTAGAAAACACATCTTATAATTTATAATGCTTCATCCCATTCATCAATCCATAGCACGCCTAACATTACAATTGCATATTTTGGACGAGATGGAGGTAGACAAGTACAATATTTGGGGATGAATACAAAAGACTGTACCAAAATCCTACATATAGGAATTTTTAATTTCAGAATATTACAAATATTACTGTTGTCATGAACAAGCACTCCATCTGTTATATATCCGAGAAAATTGATTTCAGGGACTTCAGTCTATACCTTTGTAGTATGGCCGTTACCTTTGATGAAACGTTAGGTCAGAGCCCTTTCGTCGAACACCAAGAACCCTATGTGTGCAGTGCACTGACGAACTTAAAACGTAGTTTACAATGAAATAATCTGGTGAAATACTAACATAGACAAATAGTCATCAGAGTGGTGTTTTTAAAAATCGCTGTCTTGATGAAGAATAGTTACCAATATGCTTATGGTAGCAGATCTGCAGTGGGTGGCGCTAGAAAATTGCCCCTAATCATATACACTACATATGAGCCACATACGACTGTATACTATGCTGTTGATTCTACCTTTTAAAATGATCTAAAGCACAATTCTACCAACAAAGCTACGATAGAGGTGAACCATTCCGGCTTGCTTTCATCAATTTTAAGGATCTAGCATCTGGCTTATCAACAACACCTAGTGGTAAATAAATGTAGCGATTACGGATGCTCATATTGCGTATACCGGTTTTTTCTTGACAAAATGCTTTTTTGGGTCCATATTCAAAACAGCGGACAATCCGTGGCCCTAAACTTTTGAAAATTTGCGAAGTCTGCTGTTAAGGAATAAAGTTAATATGTCATAGTATATTGCCACACGCAAGCTGTTACCGTTGTTTGGGTAATAATAGATTGTTCTTGCTTCAGAATATCTATGGCCTGAATTTATGTGTATTGTTTGTCTGAGTAGGACGAGTCTGTCTTATATCTGTATATCTTTACATATCTAAGTCGAACTATATGTTCTGTTGTCTCTAGAGAGGTCAAAGGCTATTCGGCGGATGTGTCGCTAGAGTGTGGTGTGATTTGGCTTCGTCCCGATAGGGACTGTGTTTTCTATGTCGGCTTGTCGCCGGGAAAAAGTGATCTCTGTATTGGTGGGGAAAGTGATAGTCGTCTAGACCTATCGTGTATGCTTTGCCCCAGTGTTTATTCGTATTGCCAAGGAATGGCATTTTCATATTTCTGATACCAAGGTAATAATAGACACTCTTATGAACTCTCGTACGAAGCCACCATTTTCGATAGGTACGATTTGAATGTCTAAGAGAATATATTTGACTCGATGAAAACGACTTCGATTCCTAGCAGCACTATATCCTGTAGAATGCAGTCAATTGTTCATGATCAAATCTACAGAGCAATGAAATGTTTTATGAATGACTAACTTTAGGACAGATTCATTATCTGTATCCAAACGTGAGTGACAGCTCACGAGTGAAGCCATCTTGGAACCAAACATGTAGTGACTTTCAAGAAGAGAAAAGGGATGCCCGTATTATCGCTTGTTTAGTCCAGAGATCACTGCTACACATGAGAACCCGTTATTAGCGGTTCAATATTATTATATGGAAAACTGTGCTGAACCTTATGTTAAAGAATCGTCGCTAAACGAGATTAGGTTTAGAAGCCATCTGAAATATTGTTTATAAGCTGACGTGCTCAGTCAGTGAAGTCAGTTGATATATATGTATGGGCGATACTGAGTGCTTGGCTACTGACAGTCCATTATACAATTATTCTACATGAGTGCCCATGTAACATTGCAAGACCATTTATCCACTGTACTATGATGTATTATGCCAACCTGTGATTTGTCACTATCTGTGCTGTCGAGTGTGTACGTCCAATTAAACTTTAGAAAAGGTACACAGTCGTTGGTGTCGATGACTTCCAGCCATACATGAGTGTGAGAAAAGAACATTTGTCAACACCACGAACCCTTATTAACATTCGCACATTATACACTCAATCCATGTCTACACACCACTGCGTAGGTCAAGTTGACATTCCATACACTACAGTGGAGCAAACAACACCATAGAGATCTTATCAACTGATGATGATGATGATGTCTGCTTCCATCCACTTATATCTATCTTTTGGTGGATATCATTAACGGGAATAAAATAACAACTTTATCAACTGGTGGGCCAGCTTTCTGGGTTTGACCTCGCAGAAGTTCAGAAGTCAACAGAGTACCGATACCAGACCGTTTCCTGTGGCTGATACGACACACTTGCAGTATTGGTTTGCTATTTGTCAACACTTCGTCACGTGACCTGTCAAGTGAATGCAGTATGTAGGTCAGCGTTGTTGACATTTTTACATTAGACATTACAGAGTTTCACAGAACAGTTGGATCAATTCTTGTAATATTAACAGGAAGACAGTATTAGTGAACTAAGAAGTCCTATTTTCATCGATGGATCTTCTTGTTTTCTGTATATGAACTTTAATATTTAAGGCCAGAATGTTTAATTGAATAAAGTGGCAGTTTGTTTATTTTCATAAAAATAACTTTGCCATTACTGTAAAACTGAGCCTATTTTGCAACACATACTATCATACACATAATTTATATATATTTATGTTTACATGTTATTTGTTTGTATAGTATGTTAGTTTCTATGTCAGCGGGTTGTGTTTAAGGTTGGGCGGCGTCCTCACAACAGAATATCCCACGTCATAGAGGGTCCGTTGTGGGCGTTTTCTATAGGTGCAATTTTCTTGATTGAAAATTTGCTGCGACAACTGTTGCTTTTGTGTTAGCTGTGAAGTCTGTAATTATTGTTATTTTTGTAATATTTCTTTGTTCTTTAGTTTTGTTTTGATTTGTTTGTAATTTGTTGGTCTAACCTTTTCTATCTTTCAGTTCTATTCTCAATTTATATTCATATATTGTGACGTCATTTGTGTTGTTATTCTTTGCAGATTCAGTGATTATTTTCATTGATTTCCCTATTTGATTTATTTTGATTTCTGCAAACGTTCTTGTATTGTCAGTCCTTGTAGTGGGTTTGATGGTATTGTATGATGGTGATATTACTAAATGTAATGTATGAGGCCAGCTGTGAAGGCTCCTGAGATAAAATGTAGTTGTGAATTGTCAGAAGGCCTTTCTTGCTACCACTACGACCTCACACTCAATTTTTTTTTTCTTAATGAATGTAGCTATGTAAAATGTCTAGGGTAATGATATGTAATGTGGTGTGATAGTTATAGATACACCCACAGATATTTAAGCAGACTAATAATATTTAACAAATATTATAATACACTGAACTAACTCAAGAGTGTAAAATTTTTGATAGAATTATATTACATTTATTTGTTCTGGATCAAGTTTTATGTTGACCAGAACTTTTTTAAAAAAAAAAGGATTTAAAATTTATGAAAGAAATGCATGGAATGTTACATAATAAATGCAAGAGTGTACATATATAAGTACTAGACTAGTTAGTTTTATTAAAATGTTCTAGTAGTCATCTACTTGGGAGGATAGTTAATGCTTGTGCTGTTGGGGTGGCCTCATCACACCTGTCTATATTGACTACACAGTGTCCAGTAAATTGCAGGAATTTTATGGGGTATTAGCAACTAAAAGGCGTTGGTGAACTTCCAGCAGACCAGAGGCTCACTCAACTTGCATATGTAGCTCTGGTGCTGAAATCTGGTGGTCCCACCTCTCCGTGCTGGCGGGCAATAATAGTGGTCTCTGTCACAACGTACTGCACAGATACACTCGAGTAAAATCACCAACTGAATGGACACCGCCTTGTTGACAACTGAAACTCACAGCTCTGCAATCAAAGTATTGGCTATGTGTCAAAATTCTATTCTCTACCCACGTCTGGACACAACACGGACACAACAACCACATCATACAGACAGGTCAGATCTCTCTGACCAAACAGCACATTTACCATGGTGGTTTTACATCAGATAGGTCCTCCCAGACTATAGATTCTGAAAAATATTTATTAGTTTCCTTCCCTAAAAGTGGATAGGTAATATGTTTCATTATTCTCAACACTTGATCTGTCTTTCCTAACCCTTGCTGGAGTTTATGTATATTGTTGGTCCCTAGACCCTGACTTGGGCGGGGGGTCTAGAGCAAATCCCTACTTGTTTGTAAGGCTAGATTATGATATGGCAGTATCAAATCACTCGAACATTAAACAATATTCAAAATATACAAAGAAATAATTTCAATCTTACCAGATTATGAATAAAGAACACAGAAATGCTAGCAAAACTCAGCTGAGCTGCTGGCTATAGTATGGCGTCCCTGAACTTATTTCACTTTCTTTCATTTGGAAATCACCACACTATAAAATACTGTGTCTATCATCGAACAACTATTGAGGAATTCCCCACTTGCGCGTCTGAGCGCCGATAAAATGATTGTCTGTGGCCAATCACTGCCTAGGTTTATTTCAAATTCAAATTTCCTACCCTAAAGTCATTTCAGTCATGCTTCAGTCAAGTATGGATGTTTATCTGTTAGTCTGTCCGTCTCTACTTGTTTTTTTTCAAAAACGTACTTGATTTTTGAACCAACCTTTCTCTCCCCTCCAAAATTTTGTCGTTAAAAGTTATATTTAGACACAGCTCCCACCAATGTCCCTTCGCTTCCCTACTAAGTAGATTTGAACACCTGCGTCTCAAGGTCGTGTTTTTTTGTGCAAATAGCGACACTTTTTATTCCATACAGTCTGTCGCTGATGTGAACAACACTGTCTTTTGTCATTATCTTCAATATTATCTATCCGTCTGTAAAATTAAGAACATATTAGTTCACTGCTCAGAATGGGCCATCCGGCCAGCTAATTTTTATATTCCTAACATTAATATTACGAAAAAGTTACTTTTTAATTTTTGTAATATTCCAAACATCTGCGTTCTGCCGCTGAATTCAAATCAAAGGCTTGGTATCGCAAAAGCGACCAATAAATGACTGTGGCGTAACATATCCAAGGTCCCTTCTGTCGAGTTCCTTACTTTATGTCAACTTGGGAAACGTGACTTTTCTCCGTTTCCCCCCCAATTGCGTCTCCTTAGCCTTTCTAGTCTCACGCAATCTTTCCAGTCATATTTTTTCCTTTTTATCCGCCGTTCCCCTCCTGTCTAGCAAGTCAATTTTTATGGAGGGTGATGACCCGCGGTCTGGGCGATCATGTACTATCAGCAGCCTACGCATTATGTTTTTATCCTTACATGTTATCTTTGGAGGTATTTTACCGTTGTATCTCTGTCAATTTCACTACATATCTTCCCACTTGAAAACATGCCTATGGCAAGTTCCAAAACCAGCGATACACATAGGTAAAATTACTCCTCACGTCTGCCGCTACTCTAATTAGGCAGTTTGAGAATCGGCTTGCTAGTGAGTTTTTCCTTTAACTCTTGGAACGCTAGTTCACATTGTGCAGTCCAAATAATTTTATCTGGAAGTCCCTTGCGAGTCAGATCAGTCAGAGGAGCACAAATAGCGTTAAAATTCTTGATGTATTTCTGATAAAATCCGCATAACGACACAAATGATCGCACGTCCTTTTTTGTTTGCGGCCTAGGTGCTCTCTGCAGTTTTTCCAAGTTCTTAGGATCAGGGGTCATATTACCCTGATATACAGTGTGTCCCAAGAATTCCAACTCTTTGCATCCAATACAACATTTTGTTGGCCTAGCAGTTAAGTTCGCCTCCCGAAGTCTATCAAACAACATCTCCAGAGCTTCAATGTGTTCTTCAAATGTCTCTGTGGCGACGAGAATATCATCCATGAAATTCGTGATACATGGGTTATTCAGGGGATCCAACAATTTGCGCATCATCCTTGAAAACACACTCGGAGCATTTTTCAGTCCGAATGGTAGCATATTGAATTCATAATGTCCATCCGAAGTGCTAAAAGCCAAATAAGGTCTCACTTCAGGCTTCACTGGGATCTGGTAATAGCCTTTACTAAGATCCACCTTTGAAAAGTATTTTGCCTTGTTCAGTCTGGCAAATAACTGTTTTGTGTCTGGTAATGGATCCACTTGTCCTTCTGTGACAGCATTCAGTTTCCTGTAATCTATGCACAGTCTGTGTTCCCCAGACGGTTTTCTCAACAAAACGACACTAGAACTAAAAGATGATTCACTGTGCGAAATAATCCCCTCCTTCAACAAATACTCTATTTCTTCCTTCAATGCCTTCTCCTTCGCGAACGGAATAGAATAGGCTCTCATACAGATTGGGTTTGAGTCTACCAGTTTCATGTCATACTGTAGCAAATTTGTATGGCCTGGTTTATCTGTTAATACATCTGTATGTTCCTCCAGAACCTGTTGAACTCTCTCCCTCTGGTTTTTAGTCAGGTGCTTACTGACTTTTACCTGTGCTGCGGTTTCACAAGGATGTAATGGGTATTCATGTGAGGTGAGTGGTTCTTTTTGCATCTGGGTTGCAATAGCCAAGGTCAATAAGGGGGTGCTTTCCTGAGTGGTCTGTCCAGATACTTCTTTAACAGGTTTACATGATAAACTTTCTCCTTCCCCTTTTTGTCAATTTTATAGTTTGTTCTAGACACCTTCTCTAGAACCGTATATGGACCTTGCCAACCAATTTGTAATTTATTCTGGCTTCCGGGTAGTAGAAGCAGCACCTTCTCTCCGACTGCCAGTTCCCTGTCCTTTGCCTTCCTATTAAAATATGCTGCATGTTTCTTCCTGGCTTGCTTCAAATTATCATTTGCCAGTTTCCATCCAGCTTTCAAACGAGTGGTCAGTTCGTTCACGTATTGATACGATGAGGTAACAGTCTCTTCCGCCTTCTCATCTGTCCAGGTCCTTAATAGAGCTTCTAATGGACCTTTTATTGGCCTCCCAAATAGCAGAGTTGCGGGAGCCATCCCGGTTGAACTATGTGGTACCTCCCGGTACGCAAACAATGCGGCGGGCAGGAATTGATCCCACAGATCCGGTTTTTCGTGTGCCAGCTTTCTCAGGATAGAAATGAGAGTCCCGTTGAACCTCTCTACCTGGCCGTTCCCTTGTGGATGGTACGGACTACAATGAAAGTGTCTGGCTTGAAATAGCTTAAAAACTTCTTCCGTTAGTTTCCCCTTGAACTGAGAACCATTATCCGTCAAGATTTGATGCGGGAATCCTAATCGGGTAAATATTGTAAGTAGTGCCTCTGCTACATGTTTTGAATCAATTGATGGCAGTGTAGTGGGTTTGATGGTATTGTATGATGGTGATATTACTAAATGTAATGTATGAGGCCAGCTGTGAAGGCTCCTGAGATAAAATGTAGTTGTGAATTGTCAGAAGGCCTTTCTTGCTACCACTACGACCTCACACTCAATTTTTTTTTCTTAATGAATGTAGCTATGTAAAATGTCTAGGGTAATGATATGTAATGTGGTGTGATAGTTATAGATACACCCACAGATATTTAAGCAGACTAATAATATTTAACAAATATTATAATACACTGAACTAACTCAAGAGTGTAAAATTTTTGATAGAATTATATTACATTTATTTGTTCTGGATCAAGTTTTATGTTGACCAGAACTTTTTTTTTTTAAAAAAAAGGATTTAAAAATTATGAAAGAAATGCATGGAATGTTACATAATAAATGCAAGAGTGTACATATATAAGTACTAGACTAGTTAGTTTTATTAAAATGTTCTAGTAGTCATCTACTTGGGAGGATAGTTAATGCTTGTGCTGTTGGGGTGGCCTCATCACACCTGTCTATATTGACTACACAGTGTCCAGTAAATTACAGGAATTTTATGGGGTATTAGTAACTAAAAGGCGTTGGTGAACTTCCAGCAGACCAGAGGCTCACTCAACTTGCATATGTAGCTCTGGTGCTGAAATCTGGTGGTCCCACCTCTCCGTGCTGGCGGGCAATAATAGTGGTCTCTGTCACAACGTACTGCACAGATACACTCGAGTAAAATCACCAACTGAATGGACACCGCCTTGTTGACAACTGAAACTCACAGCTCTGCAATCAAAGTATTGGCTATGTGTCAAAATTCTATTCTCTACCCACGTCTGGACACAACACGGACACAACAACCACATCATACAGACAGGTCAGATCTCTCTGACCAAACAGCACATTTACCATGGTGGTTTTACATCAGATAGGTCCTCCCAGACTATAGATTCTGAAAAATATTTATTAGTTTCCTTCCCTAAAAGTGGATAGGTAATATGTTTCATTATTCTCAACACTTGATCTGTCTTTCCTAACCCTTGCTGGAGTTTATGTATATTGTTGGTCCCTAGACCCTGACTTGGGCGGGGGGTCTAGAGCAAATCCCTACTTGTTTGTAAGGCTAGATTATGATATGGCAGTATCAAATCACTCGAACATTAAAACAATATTCAAAATATACAAAGAAATAATTTCAATCTTACCAGATTATGAATAAAGAACACAGAAATGCTAGCAAAACTCAGCTGAGCTGCTGGCTATAGTATGGCGTCCCTGAACTTATTTCACTTTCTTTCATTTGGAAATCACCACACTTTAAAATACTGTGTCTATCATCGAACAACTATTGAGGAATGGCCCCACTTGCGCGTCTGAGCGCCGATAAAATGATTGTCTGTGGCCAATCACTGCCTAGGTTTATTTCAAATTCAAATTTCCTACCCTAAAGTCATTTCAGTCATGCTTCAGTCAAGTATGGATGTTTATCTGTTAGTCTGTCCGTCTCTACTTGTTTTTTTTCAAAAACGTACTTGATTTTTGAACCAACCTTTCTCTCCCCTCCAAAATTTTGTCGTTAAAAGTTATATTTAGACACAGCTCCCACCAATGTCCCTTCGCTTCCCTACTAAGTAGATTTGAACACCTGCGTCTCAAGGTCGTGTTTTTTTGTGCAAATAGCGACACTTTTTATTCCATACAGTCTGTCGCTGATGTGAACAACACTGTCTTTTGTCATTATCTTCAATATTATCTATCCGTCTGTAAAATTAAGAACATATTAGTTCACTGCTCAGAATGGGCCATCCGGCCAGCTAATTTTTATATTCCTAACATTAATATTACGAAAAAGTTACTTTTTAATTTTTGTAATATTCCAAACATCTGCGTTCTGCCGCTGAATTCAAATCAAAGGCTTGGTATCGCAAAAGCGACCAATAAATGACTGTGGCGTAACATATCCAAGGTCCCTTCTGTCGAGTTCCTTACTTTATGTCAACTTGGGAAACGTGACTTTTCTCCGTTTCCCCCCCAATTGCGTCTCCTTAGCCTTTCTAGTCTCACGCAATCTTTCCAGTCATATTTTTTCCTTTTTATCCGCCGTTCCCCTCCTGTCTAGCAAGTCAATTTTTATGGAGGGTGATGACCCGCGGTCTGGGCGATCATGTACTATCAGCAGCCTACGCATTATGTTTTTATCCTTACATGTTATCTTTGGAGGTATTTTACCGTTGTATCTCTGTCAATTTCACTACACATCTCCCCACTTGAAAACATGCCTATGGCAAGTTCCAAAACCAGCGATACACATAGGTAAAATTACTCCTCACGTCTGCCACTACTCTAATTTTGATCACAGGGGTGCCGACTGAGGAAATCTGCACCGACATTCAATTTGCCTGGGATATATTGGATACTGAACTGATAAGGTTGAAGCAATAAAGACCACCTCAGCAATCTTGCGTTTTCATGCTTAGCCTGAGATAAGAATACGAGAGGCTGATGGTCCGTCTCCACCACAAAAGTCCTACCATACAGATAGATTTGAAACTTCTTTATTGCCCAGATTAACGCTAAACATTCTTTTTTTCGCTTGTGGAGTATCCTTGTTCCGCCTTATTCAATTTACGGCTTGCATAAGCGACTGGTTTCAGTTCCCCATCAGGTGAAGATGATCTTTGCAACAAAGCCCCTCCTAGTCCTACATTACTTGCATCGGTTCTTAAGACAAAGTCCTGTGTCAAATCAGGCAGTTTGAGAATAGGCTTGCTAGTGAGTTTTTCCTTTAACTCTTGGAACGCTAGTTCACATTGTGCAGTCCAAATAATTTTATCTGGAAGTCCCTTGCGAGTCAGATCAGTCAGAGGAGCACAAATAGCGTTAAAATTCTTGATGTATTTCTGATAAAATCCGCATAACGACACAAATGATCGCACGTCCTTTTTTGTTTGCGGCCTAGGTGCTCTCTGCAGTTTTTCCAAGTTCTTAGGATCAGGGGTCATATTACCCTGATATACAGTGTGTCCCAAGAATTCCAACTCTTTGCATCCAATACAACATTTTGTTGGCCTAGCAGTTAAGTTCGCCTCCCGAAGTCTATCAAACAACATCTCCAGAGCTTCATTGTGTTCTTCAAATGTCTCTGTGGCGACGAGAATATCATCCATGAAATTCGTGATACATGGGTTATTCAGGGGATCCAACAATTTGCGCATCATCCTTGAAAACACACTCGGAGCATTTTTCAGTCCGAATGGTAGCATATTGAATTCATAATGTCCATCCGAAGTGCTAAAAGCCAAATAAGGTCTCACTTCAGGCTTCACTGGGATCTGGTAATAGCCTTTACTAAGATCCACCTTTGAAAAGTATTTTGCCTTGTTCAGTCTGGCAAATAACTGTTTTGTGTCTGGTAATGGATCCACTTGTCCTTCTGTGACAGCATTCAGTTTCCTGTAATCTATGCACAGTCTGTGTTCCCCAGACGGTTTTCTCAACAAAACGACACTAGAACTAAAAGATGATTCACTGTGCGAAATAATCCCCTCCTTCAACAAATACTCTATTTCTTCCTTCAATGCCTTCTCCTTCGCGAACGGAATAGAATAGGCTCTCATACAGATTGGGTTTGAGTCTACCAGTTTCATGTCATACTGTAGCAAATTTGTATGGCCTGGTTTATCTGTTAATACATCTGTATGTTCCTCCAGAACCTGTTGAACTCTCTCCCTCTGGTTTTTAGTCAGGTGCTTACTGACTTTTACCTGTGCTGCGGTTTCACAAGGATGTAATGGGTATTCATGTGAGGTGAGTGGTTCTTTTTGCATCTGGGTTGCAATAGCCAAGGTCAATAAGGGGGTGCTTTCCTGGAGTGGTCTGTCCAGATACTTCTTTAACAGGTTTACATGATAAACTTTCTCCTTCCCCTTTTTGTCAATTTTATAGTTTGTTCTAGACACCTTCTCTAGAACCGTATATGGACCTTGCCAACCAATTTGTAATTTATTCTGGCTTCCGGGTAGTAGAAGCAGCACCTTCTCTCCGACTGCCAGTTCCCTGTCCTTTGCCTTCCTATTAAAATATGCTGCATGTTTCTTCCTGGCTTGCTTCAAATTATCATTTGCCAGTTTCCATCCAGCTTTCAAACGAGTGGTCAGTTCGTTCACGTATTGATACGATGAGGTAACAGTCTCTTCCGCCTTCTCATCTGTCCAGGTCCTTAATAGAGCTTCTAATGGACCTTTTATTGGCCTCCCAAATAGCAGAGTTGCGGGAGCCATCCCGGTTGAACTATGTGGTACCTCCCGGTACGCAAACAATGCGGCGGGCAGGAATTGATCCCACAGATCCGGTTTTTCGTGTGCCAGCTTTCTCAGGATAGAAATGAGAGTCCCGTTGAACCTCTCTACCTGGCCGTTCCCTTGTGGATGGTACGGACTACAATGAAAGTGTCTGGCTTGAAATAGCTTAAAAACTTCTTCCGTTAGTTTCCCCTTGAACTGAGAACCATTATCCGTCAAGATTTGATGCGGGAATCCTAATCGGGTAAATATTGTAAGTAGTGCCTCTGCTACATGTTTTGAATCAATTGATGGCAGGGCTACCGCCTCTCCCCACATAGAACAAGTGTCCACCAGAGTAAGGATGTAACTGTTCCTCCTCTTGGTCCGAGTGAGAGGTCCTACAATATCCACTGCAACCCTCTCAAAAGGTGTTCCCACTATGGGCATTTCCCCTAGAGTTGCAGGAGCAGTCCAGTGCTTTGGAGCTACCCTTTGACATTCTGGGCAGGATTTGACATATCTTTTTATATCCTCCGTTATCCCTGGCCAGAAGTAATGACAAGCTATACGCTGTCCTGTGGCGCTGATCCCCATGTGACCACTGAAGGGAATCGCATGCCCGAGTTCCATCACTTTATCTCTATATGAAGTGGGAAGAACCAGCTGGTTGTGACCATTTGTTCCAGTTCCGGCCTTCCTGTATAAGAGTTTGTTCTTCATGAAATATTCCCCCTTGCTCGGAGGTGTGTGGCATTTGGGCAATTTTTTAAAACAGGGCTTTGAGTGTCCTATCCTCAGCCTGCGCCTTCCTCATCTCCTCTGGATGAGCATTTATAGGTTCACCTTCTTCCTCCTTCTTCTGTGACCTGGTCTGCACTGTCGCCATGATCACAGGTTTCTCGGGATTCCCCAAGAAGACGTATCTACACCCCAATATCAGAGGGTAGATTGGTTCATCTATCACTGCTGCTCTGATTTCTCCCTCCACATAGCGAGTTTTCACCGTTATCCTTGCGATGGGAAGTGTCATGAGTGGTATGTCCTTAGTCGCCCCTTGTATTTCCACTGTTTCTGTGGTATACTGACTTGGGTCCACTAGGCTAGACTTCACAACTGAATCATAATCCAAACCTGTATCATAAAGGCACCTTATGGTGACCCCATTACAAATAACATCCTCACAAACTGGGGGGTGATAAGGTTCCTGTTGTCCATTAGGATTAACCTTTAATCTTCGCGTCCCCGACTTCATTGCAGCAATGTTTGAAGGTTTCCTTCTACAAAATTCGGTGTTATGGTTATCCTTCTTGCACCATTTACACCATCTTTTTCCTTGGTTCAACGGTTTTCTTTCATTGAACTTTTGGTCATTGAACTGTGAGTTTCTGTCGCGATAGTCATTTCTTGGCCGCTCAAAGTTTGTCCTACCTTTATTTCCCTGCTCTCTATTATCAAATTTATTAAATTGCTGTGGAGCTTTAAAATTGTCTATGTGCTTCTTTTTAGCACCACTTACCTCTGCCTGAGCTGCCTGATACCTCTCAGCAACATTTAAAATTTCCCCCAACTTCTCTGCACCTTGTTCCATGAGAAATTTTCTCATGTCTGGAGCCATGGACTCTCTCAATTGCTCAATCATGATCATTTCTTTAAGATCTTGGGTCTTCCCCAGAGCCGTCCATTTCTCCAAATAGGTTTCTAGTCTAGCAGAGAATTGGTGGTATGTCTCCCCAGACAACAGTTTGGCATTTCTAAATTTCTTACGATAAAATTCACCATTCTTCTCGTACCTTAATAACAAAGCCTGCTTTAACATGTCATAATTGTCTTGGTCTTCCCTGTTCATTTTGGCAAATACTTCATAAGAAGTACCTCTCAATCCCTGTGATAGCTTTAAACTCCACCTCTCTCTCTCTAACCCATATGTAGTAGCTAATAACTCAAAACGTCCTAGGTACCCCTCTATGTCATCGTCTTTTTCAACAAAATGGTCTAAATGAAACCCCATAGCTGAGTTTGAGGCTCCCAGACTGGGCGTAGCATCTGAGGCAAAAGGGCTGGCACCATTTTCAGGAGCCGGGCCTTGTAATTCCAGCTCCCTTAGTCGTAATTCGTGCTCCCTTTGCAACCTTCTATCTTCTGCCTCCCTTTCGGCAGTCAACCTTTTTTCTTCTGCCTCCCTTTGCTGTCGTTTTTCTTCTGCCTCCCTTTGCTGTCGTTTTTCTTCTGCCTCAATCTGCAGCCTCTTAATTTCTCTATCAGCCTCAATTTGTAACCTCTTCTCTTCAGCTACCTTTCTATCTTCCCTTTCAATATATTTATCACATTCAGCCGTTACATATTGAATTAAAATCTGACCATCCATTCCCATCTCCTTTGCGGTCAGCACAGCAGCTGATCGGAATTTTGCTAGCTCCGCCATACTTTTCAGACAATATAATAATATACAAGCTAAATCTCTAACCAGTAAATACACTAAGTACTTCTTATGACTATAGTCTAACTAATTCTAACTAACCAGTTAACTAATTAATTATCACTGGCTGTGAAGATTCACCAACTTTTATCTGCAGGGACACTTTTAATTTTAAAGGGAATTTCACAATTTTTTTTTTCCCCTAATTTTATTTCTCCAACCAGGAGATCCTAATATTACTGTTGGGCTAATTATCCCTGGACAAGACCCCAATGTATGTAGTGGGTTTGATGGTATTGTATGATGGTGATATTACTAAATGTAATGTATGAGGCCAGCTGTGAAGGCTCCTGAGATAAAATGTAGTTGTGAATTGTCAGAAGGCCTTTCTTGCTACCACTACGACCTCACACTCAATTTTTTTTTTTAATGAATGTAGCTATGTAAAATGTCTAGGGTAATGATATGTAATGTGGTGTGATAGTTATAGATACACCCACAGATATTTAAGCAGACTAATAATATTTAACAAATATTATAATACACTGAACTAACTCAAGAGTGTAAAATTTTTGATAGAATTATATTACATTTATTTGTTCTGGATCAAGTTTTATGTTGACCAGAACTTTTTTTTTAAAAAAAAAAAGGATTTAAAAATTATGAAAGAAATGCATGGAATGTTACATAATAAATGCAAGAGTGTACATATATAAGTACTAGACTAGTTAGTTTTATTAAAATGTTCTAGTAGTCATCTACTTGGGAGGATAGTTAATGCTTGTGCTGTTGGGGTGGCCTCATCACACCTGTCTATATTGACTACACAGTGTCCAGTAAATTACAGGAATTTTATGGGGTATTAGTAACTAAAAGGCGTTGGTGAACTTCCAGCAGACCAGAGGCTCACTCAACTTGCATATGTAGCTCTGGTGCTGAAATCTGGTGGTCCCACCTCTCCGTGCTGGCGGGCAATAATAGTGGTCTCTGTCACAACGTACTGCACAGATACACTCGAGTAAAATCACCAACTGAATGGACACCGCCTTGTTGACAACTGAAACTCACAGCTCTGCAATCAAAGTATTGGCTATGTGTCAAAATTCTATTCTCTACCCACGTCTGGACACAACACGGACACAACAACCACATCATACAGACAGGTCAGATCTCTCTGACCAAACAGCACATTTACCATGGTGGTTTTACATCAGATAGGTCCTCCCAGACTATAGATTCTGAAAAATATTTATTAGTTTCCTTCCCTAAAAGTGGATAGGTAATATGTTTCATTATTCTCAACACTTGATCTGTCTTTCCTAACCCTTGCTGGAGTTTATGTATATTGTTGGTCCCTAGACCCTGACTTGGGCGGGGGGTCTAGAGCAAATCCCTACTTGTTTGTAAGGCTAGATTATGATATGGCAGTATCAAATCACTCGAACATTAAACAATATTCAAAATATACAAAGAAATAATTTCAATCTTACCAGATTATGAATAAAGAACACAGAAATGCTAGCAAAACTCAGCTGAGCTGCTGGCTATAGTATGGCGTCCCTGAACTTATTTCACTTTCTTTCATTTGGAAATCACCACACTTTAAAATACTGTGTCTATCATCGAACAACTATTGAGGAATGGCCCCACTTGCGCGTCTGAGCGCCGATAAAATGATTGTCTGTGGCCAATCACTGCCTAGGTTTATTTCAAATTCAAATTTCCTACCCTAAAGTCATTTCAGTCATGCTTCAGTCAAGTATGGATGTTTATCTGTTAGTCTGTCCGTCTCTACTTGTTTTTTTTTCAAAAACGTACTTGATTTTTGAACCAACCTTTCTCTCCCCTCCAAAATTTTGTCGTTAAAAGTTATATTTAGACACAGCTCCCACCAATGTCCCTTCGCTTCCCTACTAAGTAGATTTGAACACCTGCGTCTCAAGGTCGTGTTTTTTTGTGCAAATAGCGACACTTTTTATTCCATACAGTCTGTCGCTGATGTGAACAACACTGTCTTTTGTCATTATCTTCAATATTATCTATCCGTCTGTAAAATTAAGAACATATTAGTTCACTGCTCAGAATGGGCCATCCGGCCAGCTAATTTTTATATTCCTAACATTAATATTACGAAAAAGTTACTTTTTAATTTTTGTAATATTCCAAACATCTGCGTTCTGCCGCTGAATTCAAATCAAAGGCTTGGTATCGCAAAAGCGACCAATAAATGACTGTGGCGTAACATATCCAAGGTCCCTTCTGTCGAGTTCCTTACTTTATGTCAACTTGGAAACGTGACTTTTCTCCGTTTCCCCCCCAATTGCGTCTCCTTAGCCTTTCTAGTCTCACGCAATCTTTCCAGTCATATTTTTTCCTTTTTATCCGCCGTTCCCCTCCTGTCTAGCAAGTCAATTTTTATGGAGGGTGATGACCCGCGGTCTGGGCGATCATGTACTATCAGCAGCCTACGCATTATGTTTTTATCCTTACATGTTATCTTTGGAGGTATTTTACCGTTGTATCTCTGTCAATTTCACTACAGCAGGGCTACCGCCTCTCCCCACATAGAACAAGTGTCCACCAGAGTAAGGATGTAACTGTTCCTCCTCTTGGTCCGAGTGAGAGGTCCTACAATATCCACTGCAACCCTCTCAAAAGGTGTTCCCACTATGGGCATTTCCCCTAGAGTTGCAGGAGCAGTCCAGTGCTTTGGAGCTACCCTTTGACATTCTGGGCAGGATTTGACATATCTTTTTATATCCTCCGTTATCCCTGGCCAGAAGTAATGACAAGCTATACGCTGTCCTGTGGCGCTGATCCCCATGTGACCACTGAAGGGAATCGCATGCCCGAGTTCCATCACTTTATCTCTATATGAAGTGGGAAGAACCAGCTGGTTGTGACCATTTGTTCCAGTTCCGGCCTTCCTGTATAAGAGTTTGTTCTTCATGAAATATTCCCCCTTGCTCGGAGGTGTGTGGCATTTGGGCAATTTTTTAAAACAGGGCTTGAGTGTCCTATCCTCAGCCTGCGCCTTCCTCATCTCCTCTGGATGAGCATTTATAGGTTCACCTTCTTCCTCCTTCTTCTGTGACCTGGTCTGCACTGTCACCATGATCACCGGTTTCTCAGGATTCCCCAAGAAGACGTATCTACACCCCAATATCAGAGGGTAGATTGGTTCATCTATCACTGCTGCTCTGATTTCTCCTTCCACATAGCGAGTTTTCACCGTTATCCTTGCGTGGGAAGTGTCATGAGTGGTATGTCCTTAGTCGCCCCTTGTATTTCCACTGTTTCTGTGGTATACTGACTTGGGTCCACTAGGCTAGACTTCACAACTGAATCATAATCCAAACCTGTATCATAAAGGCACCTTATGGTGACCCCATTACAAATAACATCCTCACAAACTGGGGGGTGATAAGGTTCCTGTTGTCCATTAGGATTAACCTTTAATCTTCGCGTCCCCGACTTCATTGCAGCAATGTTTGAAGGTTTCCTTCTACAAAATTCGGTGTTATGGTTATCCTTCTTGCACCATTTACACCATCTTTTTCCTTGGTTCAACGGTTTTCTTTCATTGAACTTTTGGTCATTGAACTGTGAGTTTCTGTCGCGATAGTCATTTCTTGGCCGCTCAAAGTTTGTCCTACCTTTATTTCCCTGCTCTCTATTATCAAATTTATTAAATTGCTGTGGAGCTTTAAAATTGTCTATGTGCTTCTTTTTAGCACCACTTACCTCTGCCTGAGCTGCCTGATACCTCTCAGCAACATTTAAAATTTCCCCCAACTTCTCTGCACCTTGTTCCATGAGAAATTTTCTCATGTCTGGAGCCATGGACTCTCTCAATTGCTCAATCATGATCATTTCTTTAAGATCTTGGGTCTTCCCCAGAGCCGTCCATTTCTCCAAATAGGTTTCTAGTCTAGCAGAGAATTGGTGGTATGTCTCCCCAGACAACAGTTTGGCATTTCTAAATTTCTTACGATAAAATTCACCATTCTTCTCGTACCTTAATAACAAAGCCTGCTTTAACATGTCATAATTGTCTTGGTCTTCCCTGTTCATTTTGGCAAATACTTCATAAGAAGTACCTCTCAATCCCTGTGATAGCTTTAAACTCCACCTCTCTCTCTCTAACCCATATGTAGTAGCTAATAACTCAAAACGTCCTAGGTACCCCTCTATGTCATCGTCTTTTTCAACAAAATGGTCTAAATGAAACCCCATAGCTGAGTTTGAGGCTCCCAGACTGGGCGTAGCATCTGAGGCAAAAGGGCTGGCACCATTTTCAGGAGCCGGGCCTTGTAATTCCAGCTCCCTTAGTCGTAATTCGTGCTCCCTTTGCAACCTTCTATCTTCTGCCTCCCTTTCGGCAGTCAACCTTTTTTCTTCTGCCTCCCTTTCGGCAGTCAACCTTTTTTCTTCTGCCTCCCTTTGCTGTCGTTTTTCTTCTGCCTCCCTTTGCTGTCGTTTTTCTTCTGCCTCAATCTGCAGCCTCTTAATTTCTCTATCAGCCTCAATTTGTAACCTCTTCTCTTCAGCTACCTTTCTATCTTCCCTTTCAATATATTTATCACATTCAGCCGTTACATATTGAATTAAAATCTGACCATCCATTCCCATCTCCTTTGCGGTCAGCACAGCAGCTGATCGGAATTTTGCTAGCTCCGCCATACTTTTCAGACAATATAATAATATACAAGCTAAATCTCTAACCAGTAAATACACTAAGTACTTCTTATGACTATAGTCTAACTAATTCTAACTAACCAGTTAACTAATTAATTATCACTGGCTGTGAAGATTCACCAACTTTTATCTGCAGGGACACTTTTAATTTTAAAGGGAATTTCACAATTTTTTTCCCCTAATTTTATTTCTCCAACCAGGAGATCCTAATATTACTGTTGGGCTAATTATCCCTGGACAAGACCCCAATGTATGTAGTGGGTTTGATGGTATTGTATGATGGTGATATTACTAAATGTAATGTATGAGGCCAGCTGTGAAGGCTCCTGAGATAAAATGTAGTTGTGAATTGTCAGAAGGCCTTTCTTGCTACCACTACGACCTCACACTCAATTTTTTTTCTTAATGAATGTAGCTATGTAAAATGTCTAGGGTAATGATATGTAATGTGGTGTGATAGTTATAGATACACCCACAGATATTTAAGCAGACTAATAATATTTAACAAATATTATAATACACTGAACTAACTCAAGAGTGTAAAATTTTTGATAGAATTATATTACATTTATTTGTTCTGGATCAAGTTTTATGTTGACCAGAACTTTTTAAAAAAAAAGGATTTAAAATTTATGAAAGAAATGCATGGAATGTTACATAATAAATGCAAGAGTGTACATATATAAGTACTAGACTAGTTAGTTTTATTAAAATGTTCTAGTAGTCATCTACTTGGGAGGATAGTTAATGCTTGTGCTGTTGGGGTGGCCTCATCACACCTGTCTATATTGACTACACAGTGTCCAGTAAATTGCAGGAATTTTATGGGGTATTAGTAACTAAAAGGCGTTGGTGAACTTCCAGCAGACCAGAGGCTCACTCAACTTGCATATGTAGCTCTGGTGCTGAAATCTGGTGGTCCCACCTCTCCGTGCTGGCGGGCAATAATAGTGGTCTCTGTCACAACGTACTGCACAGATACACTCGAGTAAAATCACCAACTGAATGGACACCGCCTTGTTGACAACTGAAACTCACAGCTCTGCAATCAAAGTATTGGCTATGTGTCAAAATTCTATTCTCTACCCACGTCTGGACACAACACGGACACAACAACCACATCATACAGACAGGTCAGATCTCTCTGACCAAACAGCACATTTACCATGGTGGTTTTACATCAGATAGGTCCTCCCAGACTATAGATTCTGAAAAATATTTATTAGTTTCCTTCCCTAAAAGTGGATAGGTAATATGTTTCATTATTCTCAACACTTGATCTGTCTTTCCTAACCCTTGCTGGAGTTTATGTATATTGTTGGTCCCTAGACCCTGACTTGGGCGGGGGGTCTAGAGCAAATCCCTACTTGTTTGTAAGGCTAGATTATGATATGGCAGTATCAAATCACTCGAACATTAAACAATATTCAAAATATACAAAGAAATAATTTCAATCTTACCAGATTATGAATAAAGAACACAGAAATGCTAGCAAAACTCAGCTGAGCTGCTGGCTATAGTATGGCGTCCCTGAACTTATTTCACTTTCTTTCATTTGGAAATCACCACACTTTAAAATACTGTGTCTATCATCGAACAACTATTGAGGAATGGCCCCACTTGCGCGTCTGAGCGCCGATAAAATGATTGTCTGTGGCCAATCACTGCCTAGGTTTATTTCAAATTCAAATTTCCTACCCTAAAGTCATTTCAGTCATGCTTCAGTCAAGTATGGATGTTTATCTGTTAGTCTGTCCGTCTCTACTTGTTTTTTTCAAAAACGTACTTGATTTTTGAACCAACCTTTCTCTCCCCTCCAAAATTTTGTCGTTAAAAGTTATATTTAGACACAGCTCCCACCAATGTCCCTTCGCTTCCCTACTAAGTAGATTTGAACACCTGCGTCTCAAGGTCGTGTTTTTTTTGTGCAAATAGCGACACTTTTTATTCCATACAGTCTGTCGCTGATGTGAACAACACTGTCTTTTGTCATTATCTTCAATATTATCTATCCGTCTGTAAAATTAAGAACATATTAGTTCACTGCTCAGAATGGGCCATCCGGCCAGCTAATTTTTATATTCCTAACATTAATATTACGAAAAAGTTACTTTTTAATTTTTGTAATATTCCAAACATCTGCGTTCTGCCGCTGAATTCAAATCAAAGGCTTGGTATCGCAAAAGCGACCAATAAATGACTGTGGCGTAACATATCCAAGGTCCCTTCTGTCGAGTTCCTTACTTTATGTCAACTTGGGAAACGTGACTTTTCTCCGTTTCCCCCCCAATTGCGTCTCCTTAGCCTTTCTAGTCTCACGCAATCTTTCCAGTCATATTTTTTCCTTTTTATCCGCCGTTCCCCTCCTGTCTAGCAAGTCAATTTTTATGGAGGGTGATGACCCGCGGTCTGGGCGATCATGTACTATCAGCAGCCTACGCATTATGTTTTTATCCTTACATGTTATCTTTAGAGGTATTTTACCGTTGTATCTCTGTCAATTTCACTACAGTCCTATTTGTACTTTATGTATTCTGTTGGTTGACATATGTTTTATATAGGTATATTTCATAAGACACAATTGCCTGTGCACTGCACTTGGATTATGGTATAAACCAGTACCTGATTATTATTACTATTATACAAGACCTTATTAAAGGCTTGTGACCCACAGATATTGGGATAGTATACTGATTAATCAAGTCATTGAGAACTTGTGGTATTATTATTGGTTCAGGTGATTAGTATTATTGTTAGACATCATGTCTACATTAGAATACTTCATTACACAAGGGAAAGCCCTTGATAAGACTGGTCAACAATTAGAACAATGGGCTGTTGCTCAATATGACAAAGCATTAGCTGCAGAAGAGAGAAGAGCTATGGCAGAAGAGAAAAGATTAGAAAGAGAAGCTGAGGCTGCTGCTGAACAAAAGAAATTGCAGATGCAGGTGGAGGAAAGGAGATTTGAAGCTGAACAAAAAAAATTAGAAAGAGAAGCTGCAGCTGAACAAAAAAAATTAGAAAGAGAAGCTGCTGCTGAACAAAAAAGATTAGACAGGGAAGCTGAACAAAAAAGATTAGACAGGGAGGCTGAACAAAAAAGATTAGATGCTGAAGAGAAAAAAGCAATAAGAGAACATGAATTTGAGTTAGAGAAATTGAGATTGACAAGTATGAGTAATGTTAATCAGGCATCTAGTGGTAATGGTAAACCTTCTACTTACAAGGTTAAGGTTCCACCGTTCAATCAGTCCAGTGACGATATTACATTCTGGCTGGATAGATTTGAACGTTCTTGTCGTACACATAATGTGGATAAATCACAATACGCTAATCAATTATCAGAAAACTTGAAAGGTGAATCTTTGACTAGATTATGCCTTGTAGGAGAAGCAGATAAGGATAATTATGATGTCATTAGGGCGGCTTTGATAAAAAAATATCAGCTAAGTGAGGAAGGCTATCGCCTTTTATTTAAAACGATGGTACCTGAGACGGGTGTAGAATTCTCAGAATTCACTGCAAAGGCACGTCTCACAGTTGATCGTTGGATTGAGCTTTCCAAAACAGAAAAAACGTATGAAGGACTTATGGATATGTTGCTCAGAGATAAGATTATGTCATGTGTGAACAAACCTTTCCTTGAATTTATACATGAGCGTAAACCCAAATCTCTAAAAGAAATGGAAGAATATTGTTCCCAATATGTCACTGCACACCCCGACGTGACTTTTGGCAACACTAAGATTAAGGAGAGTATGCCAGTTGCTTCAGCAACACCATACAATCCCAATTATTCACACAGATTTCAGGGACCTCAAAACAGATTTGATAAAAAAGGTAACCATAATAGTTATCAAAACCAAGGTAACCAATCATTTCAGGGTTCTTCTTCAAAGAACTGGAGACGAGCTGATAGCTCTCGACACAGGGGTGGTCATAATTATAGGAATTTCCGTAGAGGAAGTAATTATAGAAACTATCAGGGTTATCCGTCTTGGAGTCAACAAGATCATAATTACAGAGATACTCATTATAATGAATATGATAATGGTAACCAAGGGAACTATGACTCAAACCCAAATAGGGGTTACAATAGAGGTAACAATAACTACAGAGGTGATAATAACCGAGGTAGATCTCAATACAAAAGACATAAACCACATTTTCAGGCAAACTCTGCACAACAAGAGTCCCATGAAGCCTATAAACAGAGTAAAGATAATAATGATGCTAGTAATATGGCATGTGCCGCTTTTGATTTTGGGAGAGCATCTCAGTGCCCCCAATGCAAAACGTTATTTGAGCCAACCACAGTGTCTACTTTAAGCTGTGGCCATCCTCTTCCTGCTCTTCCGGCATCAGTCGCGCATGATGGAAGAGGTTCTCTTGTCTTACATAAGGGTTTAGTGAATAACAATCCAGTCTCTGTGCTATTTGATTCTGGATGCACCACAATTGGTGTTAGGCAGTCACTCGTAGATCCTTCCCGTGCCACTGGACAAGTAGTCAAATGTGTAACATTTGGCGGCACATTAGAGAAATACTCTACTGCTATCATTAGGATTGCTACTCCTTTCTTTACAGGAGATGTACACGCATGTCTTCTTCCGAATCCGATCGCTGACCTCATCATCGGTCGCATTCATGGAGTCAAGAGAATGCACTCCGCAACAAATTTCCACGTGGGAAAGGCAAAACATGCAGATTGCTAACGCTGTAGTCACTAGAGCTCAGGCTCTTAATATGCCTCAAACTTCATCTACTGAAGATAATGAAGTGCATAACCAAGATAATCCCTTGGTAATTTCTCGTGACTCGTTTATAAAACAGCAAGAAGATGATCCCACTCTGAAGAAATTCTTCATTCTTGCAACTAAAGGTGATCCGAATAAAGACACAAGTCGTAAATCGTGGATTACAAAGAAGAATGGCGTACTTGTACGTATGGTTCAAGACTCCATTACGTCAAGTCATTCTCAAATCCTGGTTCCCAAGAATTTGAGAGTTAAAATTTTGCAGCACGCTCACGACTCTCAGTGTGCTGGACACATGGGTTTTTCCCGTACTAAGTCAAGAGTCCTTGCGGCTTTCTTTTGGCCATTGGTAAACAAGGACATACGGATTTATTGTCGATCTTGTAAAGTATGTCAGGAAGTTAAATCCAAAGGTCCACGGCATGCTGCACCCATTCAGGCGGCGGACATTCCTATTCGGCCGTTCAAAAAATGGCCATAGACATTATTGGTCCATTTAAGATCAAGTCTGCCAGAGGACATCAGTTTATCTTGACGTGTGTTGATATGTGCACACGTTGGCCAGAGGCTATTCCTCTGAAGAGCATTACTACTGCTGATATTGCAGATGCTCTTTGGCTTATATTTTCTCGTCTGGGGTTCCCCGGAGAGATATTGTCAGACCATGGCACCCAACTAATATCAGATACCATGTCTCAAGTAATGTCTACTCTGCAGATAGATAGATCTTTAAGTAGTATCTACCATCCAATGTCTAATGGTATGGTCGAACGCCTTAATAGAACACTTAAAAACTTACTGGGGAAGATAACTGAGGATCATCCTCAAGACTGGGACAGAGTTTTACCTGCGGCCCTCTTCGCTTACAGAGAGGTACCCAATGAACATACGGGATTTTCTCCCTTTGAACTCGTCTTTGGCGCGCGTCCGCGTGGCCCTATGTCGTTGCTTCACGATCTCATAACATCTGACAATATTGACGATGACACAAAGTCATCCTACGAATATGTCATCGCGTTGAGACAAAAAATTATCGAAGCATGCAAATTAGCAACTTCTTCTTCTGAATTTGCGAAACAGAAGGCAAGGCAATTTGCCAATAAGAAGAGATGCTTACGACAACTTTGTCCTGGTTACAAAGCATTTGTATTACTACCTTGTAGGGAAAACAGATTACTTATTTCTTGGAAAGGTCCGTACGATATAATATCGAAAATTTCCGATGTCGACTATATTGTCGATATTGATGGGAAGCATAAAACCTTCCACATCAATATGCTTACTGAATTCCATGAACGTCCGGATTATTTGCAACCCATTTTCCAAGCAACGGACAATTCTCCAGTACAACATGGTCATTACTCATCACTGTCCGTGATACAGGATGAGGAAACAAGTTTTTCAGATGTAAATCTTCCTCTTCCAATGATCCCACTTCATTCCAGTGAATCATGGAAGAACGTTACTGTCTCTCCTGATTTGTCTCTAGGAGAACAGCGACAAGTTTCAACTATGTTGCAAACATTTCAGGATGTACTCACTGACATCCCTGGACAAACGAATGTCATTCAACATGACATTGTTCTAACTGACCATACTCCTATTAGGGTTAGACCTTATCCTATACCTATACATTTTCAAGCACAGGTCGAGAAAGAGTTGGATGAGATGATAGATTTGAAAATAATCGAACCATCCACCTCTGCATATTCTTCGCCGATGGTTATTGTGCGTAAAAAAGACAATAACATACGTCTTTGCGTTGACTATCGAAAATTGAATCAAGTAACGAAGTTCGATGCCGAACCTATGCCTTTACTGGAAGAGCTACTTACTCGACTCTCCAAATCTCATTTTTTCACTAAACTTGATTTGTCTAAAGGATATTGGCAAGTTCCTTTATCTGAACGCGCCAAACCTCTCACGGCTTTTTCAACACCTAGAGGTTTGTTCCAATGGAATTTTATGCCTTTCGGTCTTATGAACGCACCAGCTACATTCGTACGCATGATGCGCCGAATCCTATCTTATCGGTCAGATGTCATTGCATATCTAGACGACATCTGTCTTTTCAGCGATACTTGGGAAGATCACTATTCAGGGTTAGATGAATTGCTGTCTACTTTGCGTGAGCACAACCTGACAGCGAAACCCTCTAAAGCCTATATTGGTTTTAGCGAAATTTCTTTCCTAGGCCACCGAGTTGGTCATGGTTTCCTAAAGACAGAGGACCATAATACTAGTAAGATACTTAACATCTCAATCCCTAAGACTAAAAAACAGGTGAGAAGTCTGTTAGGTCTTATTCAATTTTATGGCAGATTCATTCAGAATCTATCCTCTATCATGGCACCTCTCTCAACACTTCTAAAGAAAGGTTCGCCTAATGTGGTCCACTGGTCTCAGGAATGCCAATGCTCTCTGGATAAGATTAAAACACTGTTTTCAACACCACCTATTTTAGTGCTACCCACTAAAGATAAGACATTCGTTCTTCGTAGTGACGCTTCATCCACTGGGATTGGAGCGGCACTAATGCAAGAGTACTCTGGAACTCTGCATCCTGTAATGTATATTTCCAGAAAACTTAATGCGGCAGAAAGGAATTATTCGGTTTTAGACCGTGAGCTATTAGCTATGGTTTGGTCGATCCTCAAACTACAGAGATTCCTTCTAGGCGCACATTTCATAGTAGAAACCGACCAAAAAGCTCTTACTGCTATACAGAGTAAGAATTTGAAGAGCTCGAGGTCTACTCGATATGCAATTGCTCTTCAACCTTTTCATTTCTCTGTGCGAGCTATTCGTGGATCAGATAATGTGATGGCAGACATTCTGTCAAGATGCCCACATGATTCCACATAACTATTAGGGCTTAGACTTCTTGATATGTCTAGTTCTATAGTAGTTCCTTTTCTATATCATGATAGATACACATTTGTAATTTAATAATATAATGATTGTATCACTACATAGCGGTTCATTGATGTTTATTCACCGCTGTGCTTTGATGATTTTTTCTTCATAAATCATAAATTTAAGATATCTAATACGAAATGATGATATGAATTTTTTAGGCATTGTGTAATTGCCAGAATTGTATTATACTTTGATGACACCTTCCTGGAAAAATATACTTGTAGAGAAATAATTTCTCTCAGTTTATGAGACACATTCTCACCAGTCGCTCCATAAGTCGACTTAGCCTCATATTAGGCGTTATAGGTATTCCTGATATTTTCATCTGCGCATTATTCATGCGTTGTGAGCCTATTGTACGTTGCTCCTAGATGTAATTCAAAAAAAAAAATGTTCCGGGAGGTGTGGTAAGACTGTTACGTGCAGTCTTTGATATCTTACAATATTATACATTGGTATACTTGTTATGTTCGCAAATATTTTGTAAACAAAATAGTGCTTAAGGGAAAGTCATTATTGAGTTACTTCCCTTGAAAGTTGTGCCGTCTCTTCGATCGAACTCCGCGGATGAATCCATTTTACTGCGATTTATTCGTTGTTTGGGTAATAATAGATTGTTCTTGCTTCAGAATATCTATGGCCTGAATTTATGTGTATTGTTTGTCTGAGTAGGACGAGTCTGTCTTATATCTGTATATCTTTACATATCTAAGTCGAACTATATGTTCTGTTGTCTCTAGAGAGGTCAAAGGCTATTCGGCGGATGTGTCGCTAGAGTGTGGTGTGTTTTGGCTTCGTCCCGATAGGGACTGTGTTTTCTATGTCGGCTTGTCGCCGGGGAAAAAGTGATCTCAGTATTTGTGGGGAACGTGATAGTCGTCTAGACCTATCGTGTATGCTTTACCCCAGTGTTTATTCGTATTGCCAAGGAATGGCAGAATCATATTTCTGATACCAAGGTAATAATAGATACTCTTATGAACTCTCGTACGAAGCCACCATTTTCGATAGGTACGATTTGAATGTCTAAGAGAATATATTTGACTCGATGAAAACGACTTCGATTCCTAGCAGCACTATATCCTGTAGAATGCAGTCAATTGTTCATGATCAAATCTACAGAGCAATGAAATGTTTTATGAATGACTAACTTTAGGACAGATTCATTATCTGTATCCAAACGTGAGTGACAGCTCACGAGTGAAGCCATCTTGGAACCAAACATGTAGTGACTTTCAAGAAGAGAAAAGGGATGCCCGTATTATCGCTTGTTTAGTCCAGAGATCACTGCTACACATGAGAACCCGTTATTAGCGGTTCAATATTATTATATGGAAAAAGATGTGCTGAACATTATGTTGAAGAATCGTCGCTAGACGAGATTAGGTTTAGAAGCCATCTGAAATATTGTTTATAAGCTGACGTGCTCAGTCAGTGAAGTCAGATGATATATATGTATGGGCGATACTGAGTGCTTGGCTACTGACAGTCCATTATACAATTATTCTACATGAGTGCCCATGTAACATTGCAAGACCATTTATCCACTGTACTATGATGTATTATGCCAACCTGTGATTTGTCACTATCTGTGCTGTCGAGTGTGTACGTCCAATTAAACTTTAGAAAAGGTACACAGTCGTTGGTGTCGATGACTTCCAGCCATACATGAGTGTGAGAAAAGAACATTTGTCAACACCACGAACCCTTATTATCATTCGCACATTATACACTCAATCCATGTCTACACACCACTGCGTAGGTCAAGTTGACATTCCATACACTACAGTGGAGCAAACAACACCATAGAGATCTTATCAACTGATGATGATGATGATGTCTGCTTCCATCCACTTATATCTATCTTTTGGTGGATATCATTAACGGGAATAAAATAACAACTCTTATCACAAGCATATAGCCATTGTTATTTGAGGAGATATGTCAGTTTGTGATAATGCATGTTTTGCACATCTTCAACTTGTATTGAAAGCCGTATACTTTTGATACGTCACCGGGTTGTCAATGACGTAACGCGGTACGGCTAATTTATTCTAACGGTTAATATTCAGGGCCTTTCGTATGTTTCATTCGTCCAAGCAAGACCTATTTTTTGAGCTCCCAGAGTTGTGAAGAAATTGAGTAATTTTTATGTGGCATTATTATATTCTCGAAGGCCGCCACTTGTTTTTCAACTATAGTTAAGATGGTCCCGAAGTTATAAAGAAGTTCCGCACCTTAAAGAGAAGTATTTTTATTTAAAAAACATAATCACGTTTTTGGTCGCATTACTTGGGTGGGTGTCCGTGATTGGCACGCACCTCTTAGTCAGAACGGCCAGAACTGAATAGAGAAGACGAAGATATATATGATTTCAACATGCATGCTTATTGACTTATGGACTGACCACATTTATTGAGGCGACAGATATTGAAGATTCTCCATTGCTTGTATTGTGAAGGAATTTAATAAATATGTACTACATGTATATTGTGGACCTGCTAACCGCCGACTTGTATTGTTCAGCAAGTATTATGTACTGTATGACCAAACCCTAACGCATTCGACAACATAGCACGATGGGCTCTCTGTGATAAACATCTTCACACATTCTAAGAGAAACAAAAATCGTAACAGCTGCTTCATAGACTGTCACTGAGATGCATTGCTTTCTTATTCGCAGTATGGCCGCATGATCCAGAGTTTTAACATCTTTTATTGTCATGTTCCGGCAGCTGGTAGAGTGAGCGCTTAATATGAGACAACTTTTGTTTCCTTTTTTATTGGTTGCACATGTGTACTCCTAGTCCCCAGCGATACTATGGAACTGGGGTCTACGATGTGGCTCACGATACAATCAATTTTTAGCGATACTCATTGCGAAGCGATCTGTAATGAATTCCTAATGCACACCTTTACTGGAAGTCATTTATGAAAGAATGCAACTACGTCCTTCAACATAAGATCCATCAAGCAGTCAAGTTCTAAGTAATACTGAATATATAAATCGAATGATGTAACAATACCTTAATGTTGGGGATGAAATCTCTGAAGTCATGAACTTTATTGAACATAGCATTGTAAATCCGCAAAAAGTACCCAACTGAAGTGATTCCCATATTTCCGAAGAATTATATCAAAGTTCGATCACTTATTTACACAAAAATGAAAATACTTCCTGCAGAGCTGAATCTGTCAAAAAGTCATTCAATATGGCCTTTAAATTGTACTTTCTTTGTTTAGGTAAACGTGCTTTCGTTTAAACACCTTCTCATTGAAGACAGACAAATGAACAGCCTCAATATATTATTGTTGCCATACTTAGTATGTAGCAATTCCACTACGAAAAGATTCCAAACAGGAGGATTCCAATTTCAAAACATGAAATGGTGGACTTTTTCTGTTCGGCATCTTTGTCTCTTCGTTCTTTCTTTTATTTGTCAGCATCTATTTGTTGACCTCAGCTTCTAGTTTAATATTTTGTAGTTCTTTTTCAGTATAATTGTCTCTCCTTTATTTTATTTTATTTATTTATTTATTTTTGGTCGATTGATTTTGGTTTTTTCCCCTGCCACTCTTAAATGTGCTTGTGCCAAAAGCTCTAGAACGTATTGTATGATGAAGAAAAGGGAAACACGCCTGTCGTGAGAAATTCTAATCCACATATATAAATTAAAAGTAAATGTAAAGCCTAACAAATAAATTCTATAAAAGGAAGAAGAATGGTAAAGAACAGTGCTGTCACAATGACAGTACTCGAAATCCCCTTTGTTTTATGCTTCGTCTGCAAATTGTAACGTTTCCACGTTAAATATAAGCCACTGCATAATACAAGCGTTTCCACAACACATTAAAACGGGTATTGCATTTCTAAGAAAAAACATTGAGAGGCACACTGCGTATGACCTAAATTAATTACACTACGAATGGACAGATGGATGTAGGATGGAAAGAAGGGAGGGCTGAAAATCAGGAACGCATGCAACACTAAACACGCGTCTCGCTATTAATGCCACCCCCAACAAGCGTAACGCGATATACAATTACTACTATCACGCGTGTAAGGCCACATGCACTAACTTTTTTTCAGACGGACAGTGATAAAAACACTACCCTTCCCAGAGTTAGGTTTTAAAAAACCTGGAAAACGCTTATTAGGAAAGATGACATTAGATGGATTTACGTTTGAAAACATGACAGTACCCAGACACCACATGGGGATTGAAGTGAACAGGAGGTGGTAGAAAATGCACATTTTAAACGCAGCCACCTAGCTGCCTTAGATTGAGATATTTGGATTCCTTAGGGCTTGCTGACACAGAATATGTTAAGTGTTACGCAAATAGTCCAGGAATTAATAAATTATAGGCAAAAGAAAATAATGAGGGTGTCAGACAACCTAAAAACTCGGAGTCGCTCAGTGGCAGAATTTTAAACCACCATTGTACGGAAATAGGCCACAAGTTACATTTGAATTGATTGGATGGAATGATATGTAAGGCTAAACACGATTAGTCGGACTATAAATGCTATCTTTTGTTGTCAAGGGAGACGGAAGTAAGAGTACTTTTTTTCAAACGATTGGGTAGAGATGGCCTGATTGGTTAGGTCTGTTAATATAGTTAATTGATAGCGTTAGTTCGAGACCACTAGTTCAAATAAGCTTGATAAAGCAACAGTGCGTTGAAGCCAGCTCATATTTTTGCTAAATAAAAGCCTGGAACATAAGCAGATGGGAATTTGTGCCAGTATTTGTGCCTACATTCAGTGCTAGTCAACGTATCTGTGTTTATTTCCTTGAATTTTGGTAGGTTGAAATATTTGATCTCTTTTTAATGAAAATTGAATGTACATTGATAATTTATGTCTGTATATATGTGCAGTTCAGTAGCGAACATGAGACAAGGCCTATATCTATATATATATTGCTCCAACCTGAACAGAAGGTGTCGGAGAAAAGTCAAACTACATGGAATTACCACATAGTACACTGACACCTACCTTATGATATGGAAGGACTTATAGCTGAAAGTGCAGAGGCGTAGTAACCATTAAGGAGGTTAATACTGGAGTAAGCTGCTTCAGAAGAAGATAGCAGTTAAACTAAAGCTCTGAACTCTGTGTTTGTGATGTATTGTGCTCAGTCTAGCCAGATAGTATAAATTGGTTCTGAAGTAGGAGGTACATCCTTCTTGTTTCAGGGACTGTGGTCCTAGTTATTGAAGCCGCACCTGGTCTGAGCGTTTGCTGAATCCAGAGGCTACAACATACTCTTGGGTCCCTATAGTAACCAGTGAGGTGTCTTCAGAAACAGTGAATAGTCGAGCAGAGGAGTCCTTGCCTGCCGCCATCACGAAAGTTAAGCCCACTGTGGCCAAAAGAGCTCAACACTATGTACCCCTCGTAAATGACACTAACTTAATTAAAGAGGGGCAATTAATTGTTTTAATGTTCGGAACTGAGACCATCTCCAATACTAGTTCCAAACATACACAAGCACATGCAGTCATGATGTCTAATAAGAATCTATCTTGAAGAACAAAACCAGTATTACCTCATATTACCACATCACAACTCACACACATAGAATACTAATATTGTATGTCAATGCAAAGACCACATTTATATCTGTGTACATAATATTTGAAATTACATGTTATTATATTGCCTGGTTCACTGTGTAGTTGAATCAGGATCACTATTGTAGAGAAAATCAATACATATGTATATATCTGAAATTTATCATTGAATCTTTTAAGATAGTCTTCTAGAGTGTTGACTGTTTGTGAGTGTCACAGTATTGTCAAGTGTGGTGGAATAATTAAATTGTTTATCTGTTGTTGTTGTGGTGACTTACACTTCATCATTTGCATAACCCTAGACATATAACGTTGCCAACACAATATTCCAGAATAATTCTGACTGAGATATAAATATGTGGCAGTAAGTAAGGTTATCTGTAAAACACTACACATATTAGATACAGATACCTTCACAGCTGATCTCAGTCAGTACACTAAGTCCCTATAAATATTTATATCATCCCACTTTACCACATATATTGGGGGTCCGGTCCGGGATATTGAATCCTTTACTAGTATAAATATTGGGGGTAATTCACTTCAGGGAATATAAAAAGTTAAAAGGTATCCTTGGGTGGAATTAAATAAGGTTGAGCTCTTGGTGCCTGTTTTGTCCATTGGATATATAATTACAGATTATATTGTTTAGTTAGATATTTTATTTAATTACCTGATATAAAATGGCGGACCTGGCCAAATTTCGATCTGCGGCTGTACAGACTGCAAAAGAGTTGGGATTAGATGGGCAAGTTATGATTACCTATGTCACTACTGAATGTGACAAATTTATTGAACGCGAAGAAAGAAGGTTTGAGGCCGAAAGAAGGTTAGAGGCTGAAAAAGAAATTAAGAGGTTGCAGATTGAGGCTGACAAAGAGGCTAAAGCATTGGAGGCTGATAGGGAGATTAAGAGGCTCCAAGTAGAAGAACAAAAGGCAGAAAGGGAAGAGAAGAGATTAGCTGCAGAAAGGGAAGAGAAGAGATTAGCTGCAGAAAGGGAAGAGAAGAGATTAGCTGCAGAAAGGGAAGAGAAGAGATTAGCTGCAGAAGGGAAGCAGAAAAGGAGGAGAAGAGATTACAAAGGGAACATGAGCTACGACTAAGGGAGTTTGAGTTTCAGGGCCATGCTCCTGAAAATGGTGCCAGTCCCTTTGCCTCTGATGCTACTGCTACTCAGGGAGCCTCAACCTCAGCTATGAACTTTCATTTAGATCATTTTGTTGAGAAAGACGATGATATTGAGAGCTATATAAATAGATACGAATTATTAGCTACCACATATGGGTTAGAGAGAGAAAGGTGGAGCTTAAAGTTATCTCAAGGACTTCGTGGGGCAGCTTATGAAGTTTTTGCCAAAATGCACAGAGATGATCAGGAAAATTATGACATGCTAAAGCAGGCTCTTTTGTTAAGATATGAGAAGAACGCAGAATTTTACAGAAAAAAATTTAGGAATGCTAAACTACTGTCAGGTGAAACCTATCACCAGTTCTCTGCACGGATAGAGACATACTTGGAGAAATGGACTTCTCTGGGGAAAACCCAAGATCTTAAGGAAATGGTCCTTATAGAACAATTAAGAGAGTCCATGGCTCCAGACCTGAGAAAGTTTCTCATGGAACAAGGTGCAGAGAGACTGGGTGAGTTGCTAAATGTTGCAGAAAGGTATCAAGCGGCCCAAGCAGAAGTATCAGGTAATAAAAAGAAACAGGTGGATAATTTTAGGGCACCACAGAACTTTAATAAATTTGATCATAGGGATCAAAACAAAGGTAAGCACCAATTTGATAGGCCACGGTATGAAAATAAAAATAAAAACCCACAATTCGATGAAAGGAAATATGATGAAAGAAAATCTTTCAACCAAGGGAAAAGGTGGTGTAAGAATTGTCAGATGAACAATCATGACACTGACCATTGCAGAAGGAAACCTGTGTATATGGCCACCCTTCAGGTCAGGTCGACCTCAAGACAGGAGGAGGATATTATGTTGGATACCACTCCAGAAGAGATGAGGAAGGCACAGGCTGGGGACAAGACCCTCAAGCCTTGTTTCAGGAAATTGTCAACTTGTCATACAACTCCAGGCAAGGGAGATTTTTACATGAAAAACAAGTTGATGTATAGGAAGACTGGAGCTAGATCCAAAGGTCAGGGACAGCTGGTACTTCCTAAAAGATATAGGACAGACTTAATAAGGAGCCTACATGTGAAACCAGATGGGGACCATGAGAAAATAGGTACCATCATCCAAAAGGTGGCTCACAATTATTATTGGCCCAAGGCAAGATGGGACATTGAGAATTTTGTAGAAAGGTGTAGCATAGCACATGAGGGAACACCCACAAGTGGGAACATTGATCAGGACCTGGACACGCCACGGGGCAAAATTAGGCCTGATAATAAAAAGAAAAATAAATTTGATAAAGTGGACCAAAGGGAATGGGAAGCCCCTTTTCACGGACAAGCTTCACTTAACTGTTTTACAATGGCCACTATGCGGAGAGTGCAAAAAGATGTCTTACCCCAGGATAAGCCGAAAATCCCTCAATCGGACTTAAACAAACTGGAGGAAGAAGATGTAGAGAGGAAATCTCTCATCAAGAATTTTAAGTGGGGAGACAGCCCCAAGAAAAGAATTGGTAGCGGTCGTTTTGTGACTGATAATTCTGGGAAGAAAAATCATCACTATAGCGCTTCAAGTGGAAGAGACCATACCGGTGCATGGACAAATAGGTCCACAGAATAAAAGGTCCACTTGAAGCTCTGTTACGAACGTGGACGGATGAAAAAGCAGAGGAAAATATTACATCCTCATACCAATATGTAAATGAGCTGACCACTCGTTTAAAAACTGGCTGGAAACTTGCCAATGAAAATTTAAAACAAGCCAGGAAGAGACATGCTGCTTATTATAACAGGAAGGCAAAAGACAGAGATTTGGCTGTGGGAGAGAAGGTACTGCTTCTTTTACCCGGAAATCAGAATAAGTTACACATTGGATGGCAAGGTCCATATACAGTTCTAGAGAAGGTGTCTAGAACCAATTATAAGATAGATAAGAAGGGGAAAGAAAAAATCTATCATGTGAATCTCCTGAAGAAATATTTGGAAAGAGATCATCAGGAAGAGACACACTTGCTAACCTTGTCCATTCCAATGGAGATGAAGAAGGAACCACTTTCATCATTTGAATATCCATTACACCCCTGTGAGACAGCGGCACAGGTGAAAATCAGTACGCATTTAACGAAAAATCAGAAGGAGAGAGTGCAACAGGTTCTAGATAATCATACAGAGGTGTTAACAGATCGACCGGGGCATACAAACTTATTGGAATATGATATGAAACTGATAGACCCCACACCTGTCTGTATGAAGCCTTATTCGATTCCTTTTGCTAAGGAGAAAGCTTTGAAGGAAGAGATAGACTATTTGTTGAAGGAAGGAATTATTTCACACAGTGAATCTTCGTATAGTTCCAGTGTTGTACTTTTAAGGAAACCCTCTGGAGAACATAGACTCTGTATAGATTACAGGAGACTGAATGCTATTACAGAAGGACAGGTGGATCCATTGCCGGATACAAATCAGTTGTTTGCCAGGCTAAATAAAGCTAAGTATTTCTCAAAGGTGGATTTGAGTAAAGGATACTATCAAATTCCAGTAAAGCCTGAGGTTAGACCATATCTAGCTTTTAGTACCTCAGAAGGACACTATGAGTTTAACAGATTGCCATTTGGATTGAAGAATGCACCTAGTGTCTTCTCTAGAATGATGAGAAAATTATTGGACCCTCTGAATAACCCATGCATTACAAATTTCATGGATGATATCCTTATAGCAACAGAAACCTTTGAGGAACACATTGACTCTCTGAACATGCTGTTTAATCGACTTAGGGAAGCGAATTTAACAGCCCGACCAACCAAATGTTGCGTTGGATGTAAAGAATTGGAATTCCTGGGACACACAGTTTATCAGGGAAATATGACCCCTGACCCAAAGAATTTGGAGAAACTAAAGAAAGCCCCGAGACCACAAACCAAGAAAGACGTGAGATCCTTTGTCTCATTATGTGGTTTCTACCAAAAGTATATCAAAAACTTTAATTCCATATGTGCACCGTTAACTGATTTGACACGTAAAGGAAACCCAGATCGAATTACATGGACACCACAATGTGAAATGACTTACCAAGAATTGAAGGAAAAGCTCACAAGTAAACCTATTTTGAAACTACCTGACTTAAGTCAGGAATTTGTAGTAAGAACGGATGCAAGTAATATTGGGTTAGGTGCAACTCTGCTATAGAAATCAGATGCATTGGATGGGGAATTAAGCCCAGTGGCATATGCTAGCAGAAAGTTGAATAAAGCTGAAACCAACTACTCAACTAGCGAAAAAGAATGTCTTGCAGTAATATGGGCGATAAAGAAATTCAATATTTATCTGTATGGGAAGGCATTTAAGTTGCAAACGGATCACAAACCCTTGTCGTTTCTACCACAAGCTAGGCATGAGAACACTAGATTACTCCGTTGGTCATTATTGCTACAGCCATTTGAGTTTAGCATAGAGTATATAAGTGGAAAAACAAATCTGGGAGCGGATTTTTTAAGCCGCCATCCGTGTGATGAGAATCACCGTAAGCCCCAGAAATAATAATAAATTTCTCTATGTGTATATAGAATTATAGACTGACATATAACGTCTGTTTTAAGAGGGGAGGATTTGTCGTGAGAAATTCTAATCCACATATATAAATTAAAAGTAAATGTAAAGCCTAACAAATAAATTCTATAAAAGGAAGAAGAATGGTAAAGAACAGTGCTGTCACAATGACAGTACTCGAAATCCCCTTTGTTTTATGCTTCGTCTGCAAATTGTAACGTTTCCACGTTAAATATAAGCCACTGCATAATACAAGCGTTTCCACAACACATTAAAACGGTTATTGCATTTCTAAGAAAAAACATTGAGAGGCACACTGCGTATGACCTAAATTAATTACACTACGAATGGACAGATGGATGTAGGATGGAAAGAAGGGAGGGCTGAAAATCAGGAACGCATGCAACACTAAACACGCGTCTCGCTATTAATGCCACCCCCAACAAGCGTAACGCGATATACAATTACTACTATCACGCGTGTAAGGCCACATGCACTAACTTTTTTTCAGACGGACAGTGATGAAAACACTACCCTTCCCAGAGTTAGGTTTTAAAAAACCTGGAAAACGCTTATTAGGAAAGATGACATTAGATGGATTTACGTTTGAAAACATGACAGTACCCAGACACCACATGGGGATTGAAGTGAACAGGAGGTGGTAGAAAATGCACATTTTGAACGCAGCCACCTAGCTGCCTTAGATTGAGATATTTGGATTCCTTAGGGCTTGCTGACGCAAAATATGTTAAGTGTTACGCAAATAGTCCAGGAATTAATAAATTATAGGCAAAAGAAAATAATGAGGGTGTCAGACAACCTAAAAACTCGGAGTCGCTCAGTGGCAGAATTTTAAACCACCATTGTACGGAAATAGGCCACAAGTTACATTTGAATTGATTGGATGGAATGATATGTAAGGCTAAACACGATTAGTCGGACTATAAATGCTATCTTTTGTTGTCAAGGGAGACGGAAGTAAGAGTACTTTTTTTCAAACGATTGGGTAGAGATGGCCTGATTGGTTAGTGTTACGCACAAATAATTACTTTTTCCAAAGTCTTTGTATGATCATTTTTCGTATGTATGATCACTTTTTGACTGAAGTGTGTATTATGTTTTTTTACAGTCAAAGGGACATAAACCGAGTTATCGAGACTACAATTTTTTATGAGTTTACCTTCTCTTGTATAGAGACACGTTCGGTCTATAATTTCTTGAACGAAGCGTGACCATATCTCCTTATTTGGTAGTATCAGTCAACTGTTGTAGATGTCTGAAACCTGTCTTAACGCTTCTGTTCATGACCATAAAAGGCGCGACTGTGTAACACTTTTAGCTCGAATGTTCTTAGAATTGCTTTGTGTGAATTGATACTCATGTAGATGAGTTCTGCGCATGTCAAAAAACTGGGAGTTCGTTCTGTGTGTTCCGCCCAGCTGGGAGTTTAGAAATGGTCTGAGTAGCGAGCGGACGCAACCTGCGTCTTGTGATTTTCTGAGGGAAATACGTTGTCTTTGTGAGTTAGTTAGCTAACTAGACTATTTCCCAGTATTATTCAAGCCTGCCTGGAGGCATATGTTCGTGGTTGATTTCCGAAGAAAGGTAATTCCTCTTGTATCGAACTTTTTGCTATCATCTAGAAGTTCGTCATTTTGTCGCTCCTTGCTCGCCTGTGTGATTCAAAATGGAGAGGTACTTTGACTAGGTTTTTCGCCACCGGTATCTTTATACCTGAACTAGTTATATATATATATATGGGTCGCTCTAGACCAACAAGACTATTGTCTGTGTTCCAGGATTCGTTATATCAGAGATCACGTCCAAGTCAGATGGTTAGACTTAGAAACGTTATAAAGGTCGGTATGACCTGTATGCCCAGTATGCTATTCACGTGCAGACAGTAAACGGACTTATTGTATACATCTGATCTGCTAGCATCAGAAAGGGAGCATTTATTGTTGTCTATGAACATTGAAGATCTGCAGCTGACACTGTTGCAGAAGTTATATATATTATTTATACAGCTTCACGAACCAGAACTTTATGATATCTGTTTACAATACAACTATTGAGTATTGAATCCCACATGACTATCAGTTAATATGATTTTGAATGCTGCATTCGTTATACTATGCTGTTGATGACATAAATATCATGACTGTTTTGTGGCGTGCAATAAATGGTATAAAACTAAAGCAAAGTTAGCATTTCTATGACTCTACACGTCATGTTGCCTGTGGTGTACCCTGTGAACTGTTCTACTGCAACACACACAGCAACATTCTAAATCAGAGAAGACACCTACATCTTGTACTTTAATACCAGGTGTCGATAGGGGTGGCAAGTGGTCGTCAATCTTATAACGGAGCTAACGTACCTGGCATTTTTCTGGCGCACCATTATCATTTCAGCTCAAATCCACCCTTATCATTTTTGGTGGCCATAGGTTGGTTTACTCTGATACCAGCTATCAAGGGGGTCAACAAACCCAGACATCATCATCAAGCTTTCAAAATTACAGTTCAACTCACTTCCTTCAAGAAAAGCTACTTTTGATGAAAGATTTTGAAAGTACCCAGCGTTGCTGAAAGATTTGGAAATTGTTTCAAAATACCCGGCGTTGCTCGTCAAGTTGGCAGTTTTCCTGATCTGTTAAGAAGGACAAGTGCCGTAACAACTGTTCCGGTCTCAGAGGTACTGTTGCAGATTCAGAAGGTCAAGTGCTCAAGTCAATTCAGAAGGTCAAGTTCAGAAGCTGTTTCCTGTCAGAAGCTCATTTCCTTCGTCATGGCAGTTTATGAGAGCAGATATGGATCAACGTTGGATCATTGTCCTAAGAATGCTGATCACATCCTGTTCTGAACTGTGCTGACGTTGTGGATACATAGAAGTTAAGTGGCCTGTTTTGTTTGTGAACTGTGCCCTTATGTTCTAGCTGAGCCTTCTAAATTCTTTCACACTTTTTGCTGTTTGTTACATGTTATATGTTATTTGTATTTGTATATTTATATGTTTATATTTCAGCGGGTTTTCTCGGTTGGGCGGTGTCTTTCAGTAGAAGATACCACGTCACAGAGGTTCTACTGTTAGCGTTTTCGTTAGGGACTGTGCGAATTTCCTACTGTGAAATTTGCTAGCGACAATCGTTGCTATATCTGTTTAGTTGTGACGAGTTGTGCTTTATTTTCGTTTTTGTATATTTTTTTTTCTCTCTTTCTTTCTGTTTTTAGTTTTGATTTCATTTGTTTGTATTTGTAGGTCTCCTCTTTTCTATTATTCAGTTCTTTACGTAAATTTTTGTGTATACACTGTAGCGTCATTTGTTTGTCATATCTTCGCATTTTGTCATCATATTCTTTGTGATATTTCTTTTTAGTTTCGCTGTTTATTTATTTGACTTATGCGAATGTTTTCGTATTGTTTGATCTTTGTTATTGTTTACATTGACTCTGATCTTTGTTATTGTTTACATTGACTTTGTTCTTTGTTGTTGTTTACATTGACTCTGATCTTTGTTGTTGTTTACATTGACTTTGATCTTTGTTATTGTTTACATTGTTGGTGACCTTTGTTATTGTTTACATTGTCTTGTTATTGTTTGCATAGTTCTTGCATAGTTAGCTTTCACTATTGTTACATATATGCTCATGCACTATTGGTCTATAGTGCACTTATCATAACTAACTGGTGGTTTTTTGCTTATGCACTATTGTAGTGCAGTTATGATAAATAACTGATGGTTATGCACTGATTTGTGTAGTGCACTGATAATTAAGAGGTGACTTGTGATATTATTATACATTTGATAATACAAGTTGGTGTCAAGTCTTGTTTCCCACAGAGATTGGGTTAAACATAGTGATTATACAAGCACTTTATTAAGTCTTGTTGCTATTAAGATTGAAATAAGATAATTAATTATTTCAGGTTCTGTACTCACATTTTAGACATCATGTCTACATTTGAGTACTTTATTGAGCAGGGTAAAGCCCTTGGGAAGACAGGTGATAAATTAGAAGAATTTGCGACTGTTCAATATGCCAAGGCATTGAAGTCGGAGGAAAAGAAAATGAAAGAACAAACTGAACAAAAGAGAATAGATGCTGAAAATTTAAAACTGCAGATGCAGGTAGATGAAAAAAGATTACAAATGGAAATGGAAAAACAAAAAAGAGAAGCAGAATCTCAGGAGAAGAGGCTTGAAAAAGAAGCTGAAAATAAGAGACTTGAAATAGAGGCTTGAAGAAAAAAAGTTACAGGCTCAGGCTGAAGAAAAAAAGTTACAGGCTCAGGCTGAAGAAAGAAGGTTACATTCTGAGGCTTAAGAGATAAGGTGACAAAGAGAGGCTGATGAGGGAAAAGCAAAAATGGAACATGATGAAAAAGTCTTAGCTATAGAGTTAGAGAAGTTAAAGTTATTGAACACTGGTAATGCTAATGATGCAAATAAGGTGTCAAATAAGACTAATGCTAAGGATTTCAAGCTTAATCTACCAGCATTTAATCCCTCAATCGATGATATAACATTTTATCTAGATAGATTTGAAAGTGCATGTAATGTGCATAATATAGATAAAACATTATATGTTTATCATCTGTCCAAGATACTTAGAGGTGATGCTTTGACTTTGTTGAGTATGGTAGATGTGCCTGACAAAAACAACTATGAGGTTGTCAGGGCGGCATTGTTAAAGAAGTACCAACTTAACGAGGACGGATATCGTCTTAAATTTAAAAACATGTTACCAGAAACTGGAGTTGAATTCTCTGAATTCATCTCAGGCATACGTCTTACTTTTTTACGATGGGTTGAGTTGTCTAAGACAGAAAGTACATTTGAAGCCCTTATGGACTTACTACTTAGAGACAAGGTTATGTCTTCTGTTAATGAAGCTTTTCTTTCTTTTCTTCATGAGCGTAAGCCTAAAAACATAAAAGAAATGGAAGAATACTGTAGCCAGTATGTTACTGCGCATCCGCACATAACCATTAGCAACTCTAAGGTGAAAGAAGGTCTGCCAGTTGCTTCGGCAGCACCTTATGGCCCAAATTTTATGCGTAAATTTCAGGGTAGCCAGCAAAATTTCAATAAAAAGAGTAACCGTAATTATGCCCAGAACCATAGTGATCAATTCCAGGGTGATTCTTCTTCCCAGAACTGGAGACAACCTAATACTACACGTTATTCTACTCCGGTTAACTTTAGAAATTTTCACAAAGGTAATCGGTATTGAGGGAAATATTTTTTGCAGAGACCTCAATACCAAGATAATAGAGGTTCTCAACAGCATAGAGATGGTAATGACAGTTATGGAAACTGGAACTCAAACCAGGATAAAAATTACAGTAGGGACTTTAATGATAATTGCAGAGGCAATAATGGTCGTGGTAGATCGCAACATAAGAGAAAAAGATATCAACAGACAAACTCTGTTCAACAAGAATCTCAGGGAGCAGATAAACAGGTTAATAATGATAAAGACCATAATGCTATCGGATGCTCATCTTTTGATTTTGGTAGGGCAAATAAATGTATCCAATGCAGTACTTTATTTGATCCGAAAACCGTTAGTACTCTAAGCTGTGGTCATCCTTTGCCCGCTCTTCCTGCTAATGTTGCTCATGATGGGAGAGGTTCTCTTATATTACATAAGGGGCTTGTAAATAGTAATCCAGTCTCAGTGTTGTTTGATTCTGGATGTACTACTGTCGGCGTTAGGCAATCTCTTGTAGATCCATCCTGTGCTACAGGAAAGGTCATCAAATGTGTCACATTTGGTGGCACGTTGGAAAAATATCCTACTGCCATAATACATATTGCTACTCCTTTCTTCACGGGAGAGGTCCACGCGTGTCTACTTCCAAACCCTATTGCGGACCTTATTATTGGTCGTATTCACGGAGTTAGGGAATGTACCCCACAGCAGATCGCTGTTTGGGAAGAGCAAAACATTGAAGCTACCAATGCGGTGGTCACAAGAGCACATGCTCTGGATCCACCTCAAACTTCATTAACTAATAATGATGAAGTAAATGACCAAGATAGTCACTTGACTATTACACGTGACTCATTTATCAAATTGCAAGAAGAAGATCCTTCTTTACAAAAATTCTTCATTCTAGCAAAAAAAGGTGATCCTAATCAAAATACTAATAGAAATCTTGGATTTCTATGAAGAACGGCGTACTTGTACGTATGGTACAAGACTCGACTACGTCCACTCATTCACAAATTCTTGTGCCTAAGAGCATGAGATTGCAAATATTGCAACATGCTCATGACTCGCAATGTGCTGGACATATGGGTTTTTCCCGTACAAAGTCGAGGGTTCTTGCGGCTTTCTTTTGGCCATTTGTGAGCAAGGACATACGAATGTACTGTCGCTCTTGCAAAGTATGTCAGGAGGTCAAATCTAAAGGACCACGACATGCTGCGCCTATCCAGGCTGCTGACATTCCTATTCGCCCTTTTCAAAAAATGGCAATAGATATTATCGGTCCTTTTAGAATTAAGTCGGCTAGAGGACATCAATTTATTCTTACATGTGTCGATATGTGCACACGTTGGCCAGAGGCAATACCTCTCAAGAGCATCTCAACTGCTGATATCGCAGACGCTCTTTGGCTGATATTTTCTCGCTTGGGTTTTCCCGGAGAAATATTGTCAGACCATGGCACTCAACTTATATCAGACACTATGTCACAGGTAATGTCTATGCTACACATTAAAAGGTCTCTCAGCAGTATCTATCACCCAATGTCTAATGGGTTGGTCGAACGTTTAAATAGGACTCTGAAAACTTTACTTGGTAAAATAACTGAGGATCATCCTCAGGATTGGGACAGGGTCTTACCCGCGGCTCTCTTTGCGTATAGAGAGGTCCCCAATGAACATACGGGGTTTTCCCCTTTTGAACTTGTCTTTGGCGCGCAACCGCGCGGCCCTATGTCTTTACTTCACGATCTAATCACTGCCGATAATATTAGCGATGAGACTCAATCTTCTTATGAGTACGTCATTGCTCTTAGGCAAAAGATCATCGAGGCATGCAAACTAGCAACTTCGTCTTCCGAATTTGCTAAAGAAAAGGCAAGGCAGTTTGCAAATAAGAATAGATGTCTACGACAACTTTGTCCAGGTGACAAAGCTCTCGTTCTACTTCCTTCAAGGGAGAACAGACTTCTAATTGCATGGAAAGGTCCATATGCAATAGTCTCCAAAATTTCTGATGTCGACTATGTTGTCGATATTGATGGAAAGCATAAAACTTTCCACATAAATATGCTCACGGAATTTTATGAAAGACCTGACTATTTGCAGCCTATTTTCCAGGCAACGGACAATTCTCAAGCACCTCATGGTCAGTACTCATCTCTGTCAGTTATACAGGATGAGGAAACTACTTTTTCTGATGTCAATCTTCCTCTTTCTATGGTCCCACTTTATTCTACGGAATCTTGGAAAAACGTGACCGTTTCTCCAAATCTTTCCGCTGAGGAACATCGACAAGTTTCTTCGATGTTGCAAACATTTCAGGATGTTCTTACAGACATCCCGGGACACACACATGTCATTGAACATGACATTGTGCTAACTGATCATAATCCTATCAGAGTCAGACCCTATCCAATACCTATCCATTTCCAGTCTCAAGTCGAAAAAGAATTGGATGAAATGATACGTTTGGAAATCATTGAACCATCCACTTCAGCATACTCTTCGTCTATGGTTATTGTTCGAAAGAAGGATAATAACATTCGCATTTGCGTAGATTATCGCAAATTGAACCAAGTTACGAAGTTCGATGCTGAACCTATGCCTTCATTAGAAGAGCTACTCAATAAACTTTCTAATTCTAGATTCTTTACCAAACTAGATTTGTCTAAAGGTTATTGGCAAGTCCCGCTAACTGAACGTGCCAAACCTTTTACAGCTTTTTCTACACCTAGGGGTTTATTCCAATGGAATTTCATGCCTTTTGGTCTTATGAACGCCCCTGCTACATTCGTACGCATGATGCGGCGAATTCTCGCATATCGTACAGATGTCATAGCATACCTAGATGATATCTGTCTATTCAGTGATTCCTGGGAAGATCACTATTTGGGTTTATACGAATTACTGTCTACTCTTCGCGAGTATAACTTGACTGCAAAACCCTCTAAAGCCTTTATAGGATTTAGTGAGATTTCTTTCCTAGGTCATCGTGTTGGTCATGGTCTTTTAAAGACAGAGGACCACAATGTTTCAAAAATACTTAACATTTCGGTCCCTAAGACGAAGAAACAAGTAAGGAGTCTATTAGGTTTGATCCAATTCTACGGACGATTCATTCCGAATCTGTCCTCCATTATGGCACCGCTTTCTACTTTATTGAAGAAAGGGTCGCCTAATCTGATCCGCTGGTCTAAAGAATGTCAATCCTCATTGGACCAGGTTAAAGCCCTATTTTCATCTCCACCTATTCTTAGGTTACCTACTATTGAGAAGACTTTTGTTCTTCGAAGTGACGCCTCGTCAACTGGGATTGGGGCAGCACTAATGCAGGAGTATTCTGATACTCTGCATCCGGTGATGTATATCTCTAGGAAATTAAATGCTGCAGAAAAGAATTACTCGGTTTTAGACCGTGAGTTATTGGCTATGGTATGGTCTATTCTGAAGTTACAAAGATTTCTTCTAGGCGCACATTTCATTGTGGAAACCGACCAGAAAGCGCTTACTGCTATTCAGAGCAAAAACTTGAAGAGCTCGAGGTCCACTCGTTATGCCATAGCTCTTCAACCATTTCATTTCTCGGTTCGAGCTATCCGTGGTTCGGACAATGTAATGGCAGACATTCTGTCCAGATGCCCACACGATTCCACATGATTCTTCTGTCATATATATATATTTCCTGATATACAGTCCAATATTATAATGACATGTTAGTAGATTTTTTCTCACTTTTTTTTTGAGGGAAATTTATAACATTGTACCATGTAATTATCTAAGAAGGCTTAGTTAGTGATATACGGGCCAAAAGATCACTCGGCCACATTTACATAATATATTTGCATAATTGTATTAAGAGATTTACCAGTTGTCTTTAAGATTTGTGTTATTGATATTTTCGCAGCACATCATTGAAGTCTGCGAGATTATGTCCATTGTGGAACTTTGAGGATATCAAGTCCTGTCCTAGATTGGGAGCGGATGATGTCCACATCTTCTATTGCTTGTTTATGTCAACAAAGAACAACATTGTATTACTTATTAGTTACTGATGCATTATATAATGTAATAAAATAGTGCGGTATATTAATATATTACACCGCTGTTTGCACAACACATTATATGATATCATAATAATATATTTAATTTCATATATTGGTATGAGAGTAATTTGACTTTTATTATGATGTTGCCATCATTGTGGCTTGTGTTGGTGGCACCTTCCTGGAATATATACGCGAATACTTAGATAAATTTTTTCTCTAAGGACCTGGGATATGATCTCAGTTTCGCTCCATGTGTTGAGCTAGTTTGTTAGGTATATATCCGCGCATCATACGTGCGTTAGGAGCCTAGATTTTTCCGGCTCCAGGATTTAAAAAAAAAAAGTTTCATTTTTTTTTCCCGGGAGGGTGCGGTAATGTTACGCACAAATAATTACTTTTTCCAAAGTCTTTGTATGATCATTTTTCGTATGTATGATCACTTTTTGACTGAAGTGTGTATTATGTTTTTTTACAGTCAAAGGGACATAACCCGAGTTATCGAGACTACAATTTTTTATGAGTTTACCTTCTCTTGTATAGAGACACGTTCGGTCTATAATTTCTTGAACGAAGCGTGACCATATCTCCTTATTTGGTAGTATCAGTCAACTGTTGTAGATGTCTGAAACCTGTCTTAACGCTTCTGTTCATGACCATAAAAGGCGCGACTGTGTAAGACTTTTATCTCGAATGTTCTTAGAATTGCTTTGTGTGAATTGATACTCATGTAGATGAGTTCTGCGCATGTCAAAAAACTGGGAGTTCGTTCTGTGTGTTCCGCCCAGCTGGGAGTTTAGAAATGGTCTGAGTAGCGAGCGGACGCAACCTGCGTCTTGTGATTTTCTGAGGGAAATACGTTGTCTTTGTGAGTTAGTTAGCTAACTAGACTATTTCCCAGTATTATTCAAGCCTGCCTGGAGGCATATGTTCGTGGTTGATTTCCGAAGAAAGGTAATTCCTCTTGTATCGAACTTTTTGCTATCATCTAGAAGTTCGTCATTTTGTCGCTCCTTGCTCGCCTGTGTGATTCAAAATGGAGAGGTACTTTGACTAGGTTTTTCGCCACCGGTATCTTTATACCTGAACTAGTTATATATATATGGGTCGCTCTAGACCAACAAGACTATTGTCTGTGTTCCAGGATTCGTTATATCAGAGATCACGTCCAAGTCAGATGGTTAGACTTAGAAACGTTATAAAGGTCGGTATGACCTGTATGCCCAGTATGCTATTCACGTGCAGACAGTAAACGGACTTATTGTATACATCTGATCTGCTAGCATCAGAAAGGGAGCATTTATTGTTGTCTATGAACATTGAAGATCTGCAGCTGACACTGTTGCAGAAGTTATATATATTATTTATACAGCTTCACGAACCAGAACTTTATGATATCTGTTTACAATACAACTATTGAGTATTGAATCCCACATGACTATCAGTTAATATGATTTTGAATGCTGCATTCGTTATACTATGCTGGTGATGACATAAATATCATGACTGTTTTGTGGCGTGCAATAAATGGTATAAAACTAAAGCGAAGTTAGCATTTCTATGACTCTACACGTCATGTTGCCTGTGGTGTACCCTGTGAACTGTTCTACTGCAACACACACAGCAACATTCTAAATCAGAGAAGACACCTACATCTTGTACTTTAATACCAGGTGTCGATAGGGGTGGCAAGTGGTCGTCAATCTTATAACGGAGCTAACGTACCTGGCATTTTTCTGGCGCACCATTATCATTTCAGCTCAAATCCACCCTTATTAGTTAGGTCTGTTAATATAGTTAATTGATAGCGTTAGTTCGAGACCACTAGTTCAAATAAGCTTGATAAAGCAACAGTGCGTTGAAGCCAGCTCATATTTTTACTAAATAAAAGCCTGGAACATAAGCAGATGGGAATTTGTGCCAGTATTTGTGCCTACATTCAGTGCTAGTCAACGTATCTGTGTTTATTTCCTTGAATTTTGGTAGGTTGAAATATTTGATCTCTTTTTAATGAAAATTGAATGTACATTGATAATTTATGTCTGTATATATGTGCAGTTCAGTAGCGAACATGAGACAAGGCCTATATCTATATATATATATATATATTGCTCCAACCTGAACAGAAGGTGTCGGAGAAAAGTCAAACTACATGGAATTACCACATAGTACACTGACACCTACCTTATGATATGGAAGGACTTATAGCTGAAAGTGCAGAGGCGTAGTAACCATTAAGGAGGTTAATACTGGAGTAAGCTGCTTCAGAAGAAGATAGCAGTTAAACTAAAGCTCTGAACTCTGTGTTTGTGATGTATTGTGCTCAGTCTAGCCAGATAGTATAAATTGGTTCTGAAGTAGGAGGTACATCCTTCTTGTTTCAGGGACTGTGGTCCTAGTTATTGAAGCCGCACCTGGTCTGAGCGTTTGCTGAATCCAGAGGCTACAACATACTCTTGGGTCCCTATAGTAACCAGTGAGGTGTCTTCAGAAACAGTGAATAGTCGAGCAGAGGAGTCCTTGCCTGCCGCCATCACGAAAGTTAAGCCCACTGTGGCCAAAAGAGCTCAACACTATGTACCCCTCGTAAATGACACTAACTTAATTAAAGAGGGGCAATTAATTGTTTTAATGTTCGGAACTGAGACCATCTCCAATACTAGTTCCAAACATACACAAGCACATGCAGTCATGATGTCTAATAAGAATCTATCTTGAAGAACAAAACCAGTATTACCTCATATTACCACATCACAACTCACACACATAGAATACTAATATTGTATGTCAATGCAAAGACCACATTTATATCTGTGTACATAATATTTGAAATTACATGTTATTATATTGCCTGGTTCACTGTGTAGTTGAATCAGGATCACTATTGTAGAGAAAATCAATACACATGTACATATCTGAAATTTATCATTGAATCTTTTAAGATAGTCTTCTAGAGTGTTGACTGTTTGTGAGTGTCACAGTATTGTCAAGTGTGGTGGAATAATTAAATTGTTTATCTGTTGTTGTTGTGTTGACTTACACTTCATCATTTGCATAACCCTAGACATATAACGTTGCCAACACAATATTCCAGAATAATTCTGACTGAGATATAAATATGTGGCAGTAAGTAAGGTTATCTGTAAAACACTACACATATTAGATACAGATACCTTCACAGCTGATCTCAGTCAGTACACTAAGTCCCTATAAATATTTATATCATCCCACTTTACCACAACGCCATAATTAAACAAACCAGAAATAGCAGACCAATTGATATTGCAGGACAACAAACGATAGTTGTAAACAAAGTAGTGTCTAAAAAAAGCGAACAATCGCATTGGAACTGACAACAAATGAACTTATTTCCTGATAGACAACACATACAGTTATATACGATCTTAACTGACAAAGAGAGAAACTTTAAACGAATGTGATATTATGTAACGAACCAAACTATTGCAGCTAACGTATAATATAGCAAATGAATTCACCCTAATCGCTTCCAGAGCTAATCCGATCAAACAAGAAAAATAAGAGAATGAATAAAAAAAAAAAAGGAAAGAAATGTTAATGGATTCGAAAGGAAAGGAGAAAGTGGCTGATGTCTACAGCACACCTCCCAACATTTTATAGGAAACGTGAAAGTAACACACGATGCAACAAAGGACAAATACGAAAATAACAAACAATGAAGGAAAACAATTGCACAATTTCTGAATTATTTGTTAGAATGTCTGTGGTGCAATGTTTAGTTCAATACTTGTCGTCAGGACAACGAGAAGTGGATGCTGCAATGTAGAGTGGTGATAATTCCAAATGCAGAGAATAATGCTGATGCATCGGTTGCATGCAATGATGTATGTTACCGTGTGCGATTCGCATGTAAAGGCATCTTGATAACAAACGTAGCTTAGGAAATGTCATCATACCTTACGTTCCACACTGTGGTGAAGTGGGATGTTATAAATACTTATAGGGAACTTAGTGTACTGACTGAGATCAGCTGTGAAGGTATCTATATCTATTAAGAGGAGTGTATTATAGATAACCTTACTTGCTACCACATATCTATATATCTCAGTCAGAATTATTCTGGAATAGTGTGATGCTACGTTATGTGTCTAGGGTATGAGTATGGTGAAGTGTAAGTCACAACAACAGACAGATAAACAATTTAATTTAATCCACTACTCTTGACAACACTGTGACACTCACATACATATAACACTCTACAAAGATATCTTAAAAGAGTCACTGATAAACTTTCAAATAACAATATGTATTCATTACTGGCATGAATGAATATGTGTCCTGATTCAACTACAAGGGAACCAGGAATCACAATCAATTTAAATTACAAGTTATGTACAGAATGTATTTAATATGAATATTGTAGTGACATATATTATTACAAATGTTCTATGTGTGTCAGTTGTGTAGTAGTAAAATGAGGTAATACTGGTTTTGTTTTGTTCAAGCTCTGTTGGTATTTGTCATCATGACTTCAATAGTTTGTCTTTAGGGACTAGTATTGGAGATGTTCACAGTTCCTGATTTTAAGACAAGTAAATTCCCCTCTTAATGTTAATTTTACAAAGTCAGTTCAAGATGAGGGGACATAATGTTGAGCTCAGCTGGCCAAGTTAGCTTATCTGGCGTGATGGCGGCAGGAAAGGACTCCTCTGCTCGAATTCTCCTCTGGGCTCTGGAGACACCTCACTGATAGCTAAAAGGACCAAGGAGTATGCTGTCCGACACTGGATTCAGCAAAGCTCTGACCAGGTGCTGCTCAGTACCATCAAGACCACTGTCCCTGAAATCAAGAAGGATGTACCTTCTACTTCATAACTAACTTAAACTCTCTTGTTACACTGATCACAATACAGCACAAACATTGAGTTCAGAGCGTTAGGCCAACTGTCAGCTTCATTTGAAATACTTTATTCCAGTATTACCCTTCTTAATGGTTACTACGCCTCTGCACTTCCAGCATTATTTCTTTCTAGTCAATCATCCAGGTGTCAGTGTACTGTTTGGCCATTCCATGCCGTTTTACTTCTCTCCGACACCCTCTGTTCAGGCTGGAGCATTACAGGCTTTACCTCACGTTTGCCACTGAACTACACATATATATACAGGCATAAATCAACAATTCACATTCAATTTTCATTAAAAGATATTGAATGGTTCAAGCTTACCACAATTCATACGAATAAACACAGATACGTTGATTAGCAATGAATTCTGGCACAAACTGGCACAAATTCCCATCTGCTTATCTTCCAGGCTTTTATTTAGCAAAATATATGCTGGCTTCAACGCACTGATGCTTTATCAAGCTATTTTAAACAAGTGGTTTCGAACTAACGCTCCCAAGTGTGTATATCAGCGAGTCTGACCAATGAGCCCCGTTTCGACAAGTGTTTGAAAAAATGTTACCTTTCCCCGTTTCCCCTAACAACCAAGATAGTATTTATAGCCCGACCAATCGTGGTTAGGCTTTCATTTGTTGCGCTCCAATCAATTTGGAGTTTACATGGTAGGCTATTTCTGTAACGTAAATTTTTTTCAAACACGTTAAAAAAAAATCTTATGAGCAGAAATGATTTTATGCTGTCAGGCACCCCCAATATTTTATTTTGGGTATAATTTATTAATTCCTGGACTATTTGCGTAACGTTTTACATATTATTTGTCAGCAAGCCCTAAGGAACCCAAAAATACAAATTTAAAGGAGCTACGTGGCTGCGTTCAAAATATGCAATTTCTTCTACCTCCTGTTTCGAAGATGTGCTGTCTGGGTACTGTTATGTTTTCAACCGTAAACCCATCTAATGTTATCTTTTCTAATAAGAGTTTTTTATGATTTATAAACCTAACTCTGGGAAAGGGTAGTGTATTTTATCACTGTCCGTCTGAAAAAAAATTAGTGCATGTAGACTTACACGCGTGATGCATGCGTTCCTGATTTTCAGCCCTCCCCTCTCTCTTTATCCTTTTGTCCATCTGTTCGTTCGTTTTGGTAACGCAGTATAATTAATGTTAGGATTAATTTAGGTCATTACGCAGTACGTCTCAATGTTTTTCTTAGAAATGCAGCACACGTTTCATTGAAGAAGGCGGGTAATAATACAGTAAGCTTTTATATCAACGTGAAAGCGTTACAATTTGCAGACGAAGCAGAAAACAAGGGGGATTTCGAGTACATTCTTTGTGACAGCACTGTTATTTTACCATTGCTCTTCTCTTTATTAATTTTATTTGTTAGGCTTCATATTTACCTAATAATTTATATATGTGGATTAGAATATTTCATGACACCTCCCCTCTTAAAACAGACATTATATGTCAGTCCTTTATTCTATATACACATAGAGAAATTTATTATTATTTCTGGGGTTTACGGTGATTCTCATCACACGGATGGCGGCTTAAAAAATCCGCTCCCAAATTGGTTTTTCCAGATATATACTCAATGCTAAAATTATATGGAGCCAGAAGCAAAGACCATCGGAGTAACCTAGAGTTCTCATGCTTAGCCTGTGCTAAAAACGATAAAGGTTTGTGGTCTGTTTGCAACTTAAATGCCTTCCCATATAGATAAATATTGAATTTCTTTATTGCCCATATTACTGCAAGACATTCTTTTTCGCTAGTTGAGTAGTTGATTTCAGCTTTATTCAACTTTCTGCTAGCATATGCCACTGGGCTTAATTCCCCATCCAATGCATCTGATTTCTGTAGTAGAGTTGCACCTAACCCAATATTACTTGCATCCGTCCTTACTATGAATTCTTGACTTAAGTCAGGTAATTTCAAAATGGGTTTACTTGTGAGCTTTTCCTTCAATTCTTGGTAAGTCATTTCACATTGTGGTGTCCATGTAATGCGATCTGGATGTCCTTTACGTGTCAATTCAGTTAACGGTGCACATATGGAATTAAAGTTTTTGATATACTTCTGGTAGAAACCACATAATGAGACAAAGGATCTCACGTCCTTCTTGGTTTGTGGTCTCGGGGCTTTCTGTAGTTTCTCTAAATTCTTTGGGTCAGGGGTCATGTTTCCCTGATAAACTGTGTGTCCCAAAAATTCCAATTCTTTACATCCAACGCAACATTTGGTTGGTCGGGCTGTTAAATTTGCCTCCCTAAGTCGATCAAACAGCATGTTCAGAGAGTCAATGTGTTCCTCAAATGTTTCTGTTGCTATAAGGATATCATCCATAAAATTTGTTATACAGGGATTATTCAGAGGATCCAATAATTTTCTCATCATTCTAGAGAAGACACTAGGCGCATTCTTCAATCCAAATGGCAATCTATTAAACTCATAGTGTCCTTCTGAGGTACTAAAAGCTAGGTATGGTCTAACCTCAGGCTTTACTGGAATCTGATAGTATCCTTTACTCAGATCCACTTTTGAGAAATATTTAGCTTTATTTAGTCTGGCAAACAGCTGATTTGTATCCGGCAATGGATCCACCTGTCCTTCTGTAATAGCATTCAGTCTCCTGTAATCTATACAGAGTCTATGTTCTCCAGAGGGCTTCCTTAAGAGTACAACACCGGAACTATACGAAGACTCACTGTGCGAAATAATTCCTTCCTTCAATAGATAGTCTATCTCTTCCTTCAAAGCTTTTTCCTTAGCAAACGGAATCGAATATGGTTTCATACAGACAGGTGTGGAGTCTATGAGTTTCATATCATATTCCAATAGGTTTGTATGCCCTGGTCGGTCTGTTAACACCTCTGCATGATTATTTAGAACCTGTTGCACTCTCTCTTTCTGAGTTTTCGTTAAATGTGTACTGATTTTCACCTGTGCTGCTGTCTCACAGGGGTGTAATGGATATTCAAATGATGAAAGTGGTTCCTTTTTCATCTCCATGGCGATGGACAAGGTCAACAAGTGTGTCTCTTCCTGATGTTCTCTTTCCAAATATTTCTTCAGGAGATTCACATGATAGATTTTTTCTTTCCCCTTCTTATCTATCTTATAATTTGTTCTAGACACCTTCTCTAGAACTGTATATGGACCCTGCCATCCAATTTGTAACTTATTCTGACTCCCAGGCAAAAGAAGCAGTACTTTCTCTCCCACAGCCAAATTTCTGTCTTTCGCCTTCCTGTTATAATAGGCAGCATGTTTCTTCCTGGCTTGTTTCAAATTTTCATTGGCAAGTTTCCAGCCAGTTTTTAACCGAGTGGTCAGCTCATTCACATATTGGTATGAAGATGTAATGTTTTCCTCTGCCTTTTCATCAGTCCACGTTCTTAACAAAGCTACATATGGACCTTTAATTGTGTGGACCTATTTGTCCATGCACCGGTATGGTCTCTTCCACTCGAAGCTTTATAGTGATGATTTTTCCTCCCAGAATTATCATTCACAAAACGACCGCTACCAATTTTTCTTTTGGGGCTTTCTCCCCACTTAAAATTCTTGATGAGAGATTTCCTCTCTACATCCTCTTCCTCCAGTTTGTTTAAGTCCGATTGAGGGATTTTCGGCTTATCCTGGGGTAAGACATCTTTTTGCACTCTCCGCATAGTGGCCATTGTAAAACAGTTAAGTGAAGCTTGTCCGTGAAAAGGGGCTTCCCATTCCATTTGGTCCACTTTATCAAATCTATTTTTCTTTTTATTATCAGGCCTAATTTTGCCCCGTGGCGTGTCCAGGTCCTGATCCATGTTCCCACTTGTGGGTGTTCCCTCATGTGCTATGCTACACCTTTCTACAAAATTCTCAATGTCCCATCTTGCTTTGGGCCAATAATAATTGTGAGCCACCTTTTGAATGATGGTACCTATCTTCTCATGGTCCCCATCTGGTTTCACATGTAGGCTCCTTATTAATTCTGTCCTATATCTTTTTGGAAGAACCAGCTGTCCGTGACCATTGGATCTAGCTCCAGTCTTCCTATACATCAACTTGTTTTTCATGTAAAAATCTCCCTTGCCTGGAGTTGTATGACAAGTTGACAATTTTCTGAAACAAGGCTTGAGTGTTTTATCCCCAGCCTGTGCCTTCCTCATCTCTTCTGGAGTGGTATCTAACATAATATCCTCCTCCTGTCTTGAGGTCGACCTGACCTGAAGGGTTGCCATATACACAGGTTTCCTTCTGCAACGGTCAGTGTCATGATTGTCCATCTGACAATTTTTACACCACCTTTTTCCTTGGTTGAAAGATTTTCTTTCATCATATTTCCTTTCATCGAATTGTGGGAATTTATTTTTATTTTCATACCGTGGCCTATCAAATTGGTGCTTACCTTTATTTTGATCCCTAGGATCAAATTTATTAAAGTTCTGTGGTGCCCTAAAGTTATCCACCTGTTTCTTTTTATTACCTGTTACCTCTGCTTGAGCTGCTTGATACCTTTCAGCAACATTTAGCAACTCACCCAGCCTCTCTGCACCTTGTTCCATGAGAAACTTTCTCAGGTCTGGAGCCATGGACTCTCTTAGTTGCTCTATAAGGACCATTTCCTTAAGATCTTGGGTTTTCCCCAGAGAAGTCCATTTCTCCAAGTATGTCTCTATTCGTGCAGAGAACTGGTGATAGGTTTCACCTGACAGTAGTTTAGCATTCCTAAATTTTTTCCTGTAAAACTCTGCATTCTTTTCATACCTTAACAAAAGAGCCTGCTTTAGCATGTCATAATTTTCCTGATCACCTCTGCTCATTTTTGCAAAAACTTCATAAGCTGCCCCACGAAGTCCCTGAGATAACTTTAAGCTCCACCTTTCTCTCTCTAACCCATACGTGGTAGCTAATAGTTCATACCTATTTATATAGCTCTCTATATCATCGTCTTTCTCAACAAAATGATCTAAATGAAAATTCATAGCTGAGGTTGAGGCTCCTGAGTAACCGTAGCATCAGAGGCAAAGGGACTGGCACCATTTTCAGGAGCATGGCCTTGAAACTCAAACTCCCTTAGTCGTAACTCATGTTCCCTTTGTAATCTCTTCTCCTCCTTTTCTGCTTCCCTCTCTGCAGCTAATCTCTTCTCTTCTCTTTCTGCAGCTAATTTCTTCTCTTCTCTTTCTGCAGCTAATCTTTTGTCTTCTCTTTCTGCTTCCAATTTCTTAGCCTCTTTGTCAGCCTCAATCTGCAACCTCTTAGTCTCAGCCTCAGCTTCAAATTGTAACTTCTTAATTTCCCTTTCAGCCTCTAACCTTCTTTCGGCTTCTTTTTCTAATCTTCTTTCTTCGCGTTCAATAAATTTGTCACATTCCGTTGTGACATAGGCAACCATAACTTGCCCATCTAATCCTAACTCTTTTGCAGTCTGAACCGCAGCAGATCGAAATTTGGCCAGGTCCGCCATTGTCTATCAGGTAAATTTATATAATGTCTACCCAACAATTCAATTTCTAACTATATCTAATGGACAACACAGGCACCGTGAGCTCAACCTTATTTAATTCCACCCAAGGATACCTTTTAATTCTTATATTCCCTGAAGTGAATTACCCCCAATATTTTTAATAGTTAAAGATTCAAAATCCCAAGAGCGAGACCCCAATATATGTGGTGAAGTGGGATGTTATAAATATTTATAGGGAACTTAGTGTACTGACTGAGATCAGCTGTGAAGGTATCTATATCTATTAAGAGGAGTGTATTATAGATAACCTTACTTGCTACCACATATCTATATATCTCAGTCAGAATTATTCTGGAATAGTGTGATGCTACGTTATGTGTCTAGGGTATGTGTATGATGAAGTGTAAGTCACAACAACAGACAGATAAACAATTTAATTTAATCCACTACTCTTGACAACACTGTGACACTCACATACATATAACACTCTACAAAGATATCTTAAAAGAGTCACTGATAAACTTTCAAATAACAATATGTATTCATTACTGGCATGAATGAATATGTGTCCTGATTCAACTACAAGGGAACCAGGAATCACAATCAATTTAAATTACAAGTTATGTACAGAATGTATTTAATATGAATATTGTAGTGACATATATTATTACAAATGTTCTATGTGTGTCAGTTGTGTAGTAGTAAAATGAGGTAATACTGGTTTTGTTTTGTTCAAGCTCTGTTGGTATTTGTCATCATGACTTCAATAGTTTGTCTTTAGGGACTAGTATTGGAGATGTTCACAGTTCCTGATTTTAAGACAAGTAAATTCCCCTCTTAATGTTAATTTTACAAAGTCAGTTCAAGATGAGGGGACATAATGTTGAGCTCAGCTGGCCAAGTTAGCTTATCTGGCGTGATGGCGGCAGGAAAGGACTCCTCTGCTCGAATTCTCCTCTGGGCTCTGGAGACACCTCACTGATAGCTAAAAGGACCAAGGAGTATGCTGTCCGACACTGGATTCAGCAAAGCTCTGACCAGGTGCTGCTCAGTACCATCAAGACCACTGTCCCTGAAATCAAGAAGGATGTACCTTCTACTTCATAACTAATTTATATTCTCTTTTACACTGATCACAATACACCACAAACATTGCGTTCAGAGCGTTAGGCCAACAGTCAGCTTCATTTGAAATACTTTATTCCAGTATTACCCTTCTTAATGGTTACTACGCCTCTGCACTTCCAGCATTATTTCTTTCTAGTCAATCATCCAGGTGTCAGTGTACTGTTTGGCCATTCCATGCCGTTTTACTTCTCTCCGACACCCTCTGTTCAGGCTGGAGCATTACAGGCTTTACCTCACGTTTGCCACTGAACTACACATATATATACAGGCATAAATCAACAATTCACATTCAATTTTCATTAAAAGATATTGAATGGTTCAAGCTTACCACAATTCATACGAATAAACACAGATACGTTGATTAGCAATGAATTCTGGCACAAACTGGCACAAATTCCCATCTGCTTATCTTCCAGGCTTTTATTTAGCAAAATATATGCTGGCTTCAACGCACTGATGCTTTATCAAGCTATTTTAAACAAGTGGTTTCGAACTAACGCTCCCAAGTGTGTATATCAGCGAGTCTGACCAATGAGCCCCGTTTCGACAAGTGTTTGAAAAAATGTTACCTTTCCCCGTTTCCCCTAACAACCAAGATAGTATTTATAGCCCGACCAATCGTGGTTAGGCTTTCATTTGTTGCGCTCCAATCAATTTGGAGTTTACATGGTAGGCTATTTCTGTAACGTAAATTTTTTTCAAACACGTTAAAAAAAAATCTTATGAGCAGAAATGATTTTATGCTGTCAGGCACCCCCAATATTTTATTTTGGGTATAATTTATTAATTCCTGGACTATTTGCGTAACGTTTTACATATTATTTGTCAGCAAGCCCTAAGGAACCCAAAAATACAAATTTAAAGGAGCTACGTGGCTGCGTTCAAAATATGCAATTTCTTCTACCTCCTGTTTCGAAGATGTGCTGTCTGGGTACTGTTATGTTTTCAACCGTAAACCCATCTAATGTTATCTTTTCTAATAAGAGTTTTTTATGATTTATAAACCTAACTCTGGGAAAGGGTAGTGTATTTTATCACTGTCCGTCTGAAAAAAAATTAGTGCATGTAGACTTACACGCGTGATGCATGCGTTCCTGATTTCCAGCCCTCCCCTCTCTCTTTATCCTTTTGTCCATCTGTTCGTTCGTTTTGGTAACGCAGTATAATTAATGTTAGGATTAATTTAGGTCATTACGCAGTACGTCTCAATGTTTTTCTTAGAAATGCAGCACACGTTTCATTGAAGAAGGCGGGTAATAATACAGTAAGCTTTTATATCAACGTGAAAGCGTTACAATTTGCAGACGAAGCAGAAAACAAGGGGGATTTCGAGTACATTCTTTGTGACAGCACTGTTATTTTACCATTGCTCTTCTCTTTATTAATTTTATTTGTTAGGCTTCATATTTACCTAATAATTTATATATGTGGATTAGAATATTTCATGACACACACAAACACGACTTAAACTGTTGCAATCTCTGGTGTTTAACTATTATCATTGAAATAGTCATCCAGCTCTGGACCAGGAAGTAATTTACATTTCGGAACGTCTGTTAGCAGCAAGCCTGCATCGTTAAGTCCGTTCCAGGCTTCTAAATCATTTCAGAGGAGTGTGTGTTAGTGAAAACAGAATCTTTCTAGCAGAGTAACAGATGAAGTAAACAGAAAGAGACCGAACAGATAAGACAAAGGCAGGACACAAAGAATGTGTACAGAATGTGCAGAACTCTTTATGTACAGAACTCTTTATGTACAGAATGTGCAAAGACGGACGCCATAGCATTTGAAGTGGAGCTTATTAGAAAGCATACATTTGCGTTTTCATTAAATAATGTTAACGACTCCGAATGATAACACAAAAAAAAATGTAGCCAAAGTTAAGCAGAACAAATGAATGAATAAATGTAAAAGAAAGAGAAGAGAAGAACGATACAATTCAAATTCATTGAAAAGGAGTGAGAAGACGAGGAGGACGAAGAGAAAGATGGAGAAGAACAATCAAACAAGACAGACGAAATGAAAGAGCCAATGAATGGCAAGGAAAAGAAATATTTTATGAAAAAAAGCTAAGCAAAACATTAGACAGGAAGTGGATGAAAGGAATACAATGCAGGAAAGAAGAGGAGACAGAATATGAATTTCAAGAAGCTGAAGAGAAAGAGAAGTAGGATATGGAAATAAAACAGAAAAGAGAAGAGTTTATGAAACCAAAACAAACAGAGACGAAGGGTGTAAAGATAAAAGAGAAAAGGGAAGAGTTTGTGAAACCAAAACAAACAGAGAAGAAGGTTGTAAAGATTAAAGAGAAAAGAGAAGAGTTTTTGAAACCAAAACAAACAGAGACGAAGGGTGTAAAGATAAAAGAGAACAGGGAAGAGTTTATAAAACCAAAACAGAGTCGAAGAGTGTAAAGAGAAAAGAGAATAGTTTATAAAACCAAAACAGAGTCGAAGAGTGTAAAGATAAAAGAGAAAAGGAAAGAGTTTATAAAACCAAAACAGAGTCGAAGAGTGTAAAGATAAAAGAGAAAAGGAAGCGTTTATGAAACCAAAACAAACAGAGTTGAATGGTGTGAAGATAAAAGAGAAAAGAGAATAGTTCATGAAACCAAAACAAACAGAGAAGAAGGTTGTAAAGATTAAAGAGAAAAGGGAAGAGTTTATGAAACCAAAACAAACAGAGACGAAGGGTGTAAAGAGACAAGGGAAGAGTTTATGAAACCAAAACAAACACTGAAGAAGGGTGTAAAGATAAAAGAGAAAAGGGAAGAGTTTATAAAACCAAAACAGAGTCGAGGAGTGTAGAGAAAAGGGTAGCATTTATGAAACCAAAACAAACAGAGTTCAATGGTGTAAAGATAAAGGAGAAAAGGGAAGAGTTTATGAAACCAAAACAAACACTGAAGAAGGGTGTAAAGATAAAAGAGAACAGGGAAGAGTTTATAAAGCTCAAACAGAGTCGAAGAGTGTAAACATAAAAGAGAAAAGGGAAGAGTTTATAAAACCAAAACCGAGTCGAAGAGTGTAAAGTTAAAAGAGAAAAGGGAAGCGTTTATGAAACCAAAACAAACAGAGTTGAATGGTGTAAAGAGAAAAGAGAAGAGTGCATGAAACCAAAACAGAGAAGAAGGTTGTAAAGATTAAAGAGAAAAGGGAAGAGTTTATGAAAACAAAACAAACAGAGACGAAGGGTGTAAAGATAAAAGAGAAAAGAGAATAGTTCATGAAACCAAAACAAACAGAGAAGAAGGTTGTAAAGATTAAAGAGGAAAGGGAAGAGTTTATGAAACCAAAACAAACACTGAAGAATGGTGTAAAGATAAAAAAGAAAAGTGAAGAATTTATAAAACCAAATAGAGTCGAAGTGTATAAAGATAAAAGAGAAAAGGGAAGAGTTTATGAAACCAAAACAGAGTCGAAGGGTGTAAAGATAAAAGAGAAAAGAGAAGAGTTCATGAAACCAAAACAAACAGAGAAGAAGGTTGTAAAAGTTGAAACAGAAAAAGTTCGAGGGTATACTTATAAAACAAAAGATAACAAGTGTGTGAAGATAAAACAGAAAGAAGAGAAGGAAATGAAGATGAGACAGAAAGGGGAGGAAGACAAGAGATAAAGAAGAAAATTCAGATTGGATTTGGTATTTCGATTTAAACACCAATGTCATTGCACACGGACAACTTCATCATTGCTCCGATCTCCCACCTTAGATCACACAAGGAAAATCTCAGCACAGTGCACGAACTCCGTAGCTCCGGCGAGGATCACAATGCATGCGTGCATAAATCAGACATTCTATAAATATTTTTCTGGTGGATAGATTTCGCTATTTTTGTAAATTTTGCCCGGGCACCGGTCGCATGGTTTACTCTTTACGATTTCCAATTGTCGAGGGATTTTTAACGTGCGCAACTTGCACACCTCCTATTTCTTCGTCCTTATCCGAGATGGCTAGACATACGGTCAGACTGCCCATGAGATCAGGGGGGACAGGACATAATAGGACCCACTGGTTCTGAAACAATGTTAATAAAACATATTGGCACCTTTAGAATTGCATGCGAACCCCATACCTCTTAGCCACTCCTAACCCCCCTACCCCCCACCTCCCACCCCTACCCCCCCCACCCCCCACCCCCAAAAAAGAAAAGAAATCATGTGAAAAGGAGAAACATCATGACACAGAAGACTGAGGCAGAAGAAGACGTCGAGAAGAAGATTTTTAAAATATTTAATTTAATATAATTAAAATTTAAAAAAAAAAAAAAAACAGAAGAAAACACATGGACTGGTTCTTTAACCCTTCATTGCTGTAAAACTTTCGAGAAAAAATATTAAATTTAAACGAAATAAGTAAAGTCACTAAAATGTGCAGTTGCTGCAAAAATTAAAATTGTTTAAAAAGCGATCTTTTTCCTTAGTGCTTTCAAACTGAACTAAAAACCCGGTATCCTAATTTGAATGGTTATATGACCTTCAAATCGCCAGACATTTCTTGATACATATGAAGATAAGTTTTTAGGCCATCTATTGTCTAATATTTCTTACCTCAGTTATAGTTTTATGACCTTTTAAGACAGCTTATCGGTCAAGAAAAGTTACATATGGAGAAATCACGATTATTTTTTGGGTCGATCCAATTAACCTATGAAAAACTGAAACAGTAAACAGAAGAGGGGGTAAAAAAGAAAGGTGGGGCAGGTCTTCTGAATCTTCCAAACAGTTATTATAAATTATATCATTATTGTACACACTCAAGCTAAGATACAACAATGACTAGTCTCTACTTCTTGACAGTTGCTCTGCTTGTAACAGTTGGTAAGGACTTCATCAGCGATTCTAATATGTCAATCAACTTTAGTCATCGTCATTACGACATTTAAAGAAATAATTATGATCGTTAATTTATTATCATCTCCGTCTTTATATTCGTTACAATATCATTATAATCCATCATCACCATCTTCTTCCTGAGGTATTATGCCTGGTGGTCTAGGCGATCAAGTCTGTCCACAACATACTGTTTTTATTACAGTCTATCAATTCTTGTTGTTAACTTATTTCAAAGCAATGATGTCATACTGTCCAGAATCATCTTTTCCTCTCTCTCTCTCTCTCTCTCTCTCTCTCTCTCTCTCTCTCTCTCTCTCTCTCTCTCTCTCTCTCTCTCTCTCTCTCTCTCTCTCCCCCTACGTGTCATTCTCTTGTTTTCCTTCAACCATTCACATTGTCACGACATGTTCCATTTATCTTCTTCTCACATCAACTATCATATTATTAATCATTATTATTACCCTAAACATCATCAACATCATCTTAACCACATCATCTTAGTCAATATATCGTTTAATTAACTCAACATCATCGTTAGCACCATCACCTGCATCATCGCTGTATCATTATTTTATGAGATCATTAACCATTAGCTATTTTATAACCGTCAACTCTGTGATTCTGTTATTATCTCTACGTCATCACTATCATAATAAATAGCATTATGATTATTTTATTCATCATCATTATAATCAGCTTCATCATTGCTTTACTCTTCATTGCATCATCTACCTCACTCCTATTCCTAACCTCCCTCTTTAATCCTCTTCCTCACTGTCCTCCTATGTATCCACCCTTGTGCATGTGTTATTCACATTGTACGGTTCTATTAATTAGTTCGGTAAACAAAAATAGCTCCTGAGTTTTACTAGAACACAAAGAAAAAGAAAATTGCCTAGGTTACGGATCATTGACTCTTCGTCAGGTAAATACGAACGAAAACAGAATAAGAAAATCGGGAGAATTAAGCTAAGTTAAAAATGAATGCGCCGAGCTCGCAGTGTTTGTAATAAGCGATGATAAAGATAGTAGTGACGATAGTAATTTTGATAATGATGATGTTATGGTGATGATGATGGTAATGTTGAATGCATTGGTGTTTCAGTGGCAGGTGAGGAATGCTACCAGGGGTGGGTTTATTTTGAAGGATCCTGCTACGGCTACAGTGACACACAGGTTTCTTGGGGTGAAGCTGCGGTAAGTTGTTATCTACTTACTTGTGACTATATGCAATATTTTCGTCAATCAATCAATCAATCTATCAATAACCTTTAGCTCCCCAAGGAGCATAGACCTTCAACAAACACATGCCAAGTCTTCTTGTCCCGTTCAAGCTTTTTCCATGTTTTCCTCATCATTTTTACCTCTGTATCCAGTTTTCTCCATGTTTTTTTTGGTCTACCTCTGCCTCTCTTTCCCTGTGGATTCCAGATCAAGGTCTTGTAATGTTAACAACAGGCTTCATCAATGTATGTCCTACCCATCGCTGTTGTCTTCTTCTCTACTCTTGTTCTACAAATATTCTATTTTCGTTGTAAATTTGACAAGTTTCTTAGTCTTTTCATTTTTAGTTTTCTTCTATTTTAGTTCTTCTTCGTGTGACGTGTACACCGTCATAGGTGACTAAGTTGCTGCTACACTTACTGTTCCTGATATTATTTCATTGCTACAATTAACCGTTCCATTGCGTCCGATTGGCTAGCGGTTAGAATGCCTTCCTCTCGCGGCGTTGTTACTGGGTTGCACAATCTAAACCTGGTTGAGCTTTAAATGAGTACATAACTCTGCTCTTGAGTTAGGGAAGGCAAAAGGCAGAAAGGATGGAATTGGCTGAACAATTCATAAGAAATCTGGACCCAGTATGGGGACATCTTTAACCCTTCACTCCCTTACGGCAGTATCTGCTGTGATACTATATTTACCCTTACCTTTAACCAGCCCATTATGTGATTTACAACTGTTGTAAGTGTTTTACCATTGCCCAAGAATATCTTTATTTTAAATACGCTGCTTGCTAGATACATTTAGTGTGTAATAAAGAAGGTCTTATTTATAGTTACATTTCTCGTTCTATTCTGGCCATAACATTGTTCTTGTTTAACAAGGGCTCCTGAGATTTTCGCTCTTTTGCACCCTGTACCAAGTTGAAGATTCTTTGGTATTATCTACACTGTAGATTTATACTTTTCCTGTGGTTTTCTACCATTCCGAAACGTGTTGAGTGGAAGTCATAAGCTCCAGTTTCTTCAACGTGGCTGGCATTTAAAGGATCATCATATCTGGTCCCAAACAAGGAGGAAGAAGCATATTTCATACTGTGCATTCTCCGCCATCCATGGGGGCTCTCAAAATATGCAGAGCTAAAATAATGTGCTCTAGTTCTGGGCTCTCCCAAGGAATCATCACGTCCTGCACAGAGCGACTTCTTAGGTCTCTTAGCCTATCATGGGGTCCATAGTAAGGTCTTCCTGCATGCAGGCAACCAGGTATAAGCCAGAGTTGCGTTTGGGGCTCAAGTGACTCACCTATCTCACGGTAGAAGAAGAACGAATAAGTAAGTAAGTGACTCCTCCACGTTTAATGTGCAATACCGGGTTCTTAAAGTGTTTCACCACAGGGCAAATCCCTGGAAGTGTGACAATAATTTCAAGAGTCAATGAGGAAGTGATTAGCCTCACATTCAGAGGTTCACGTTAAAATCTATACACTATAGCATTGTGCATAGCTGGTGGTCATATAAGGTTGACTGCAGATATGCCTCTATGCATGGGCCAATCTGAAAAGCGTTCTTCACGCGTGTGCAAAACATGTAATTATTCATCTATCTATGAGCCTTCTATTCTATGAAATACTAGGTTACATTATAATTCTAGTAAACAATTGGATACTCTAAAATTATTATTTTTTTTTTACCAGCGGCACTTGGGCTTTCAACCCTTCGGCCCAATGACATATCATTGCGAGGCTGGGGAGCCTGTGGACTTTCCTTTCAACCTAGTCAGGAGCTTCGCTCTTTCCCATCCACATAGGGTTACTCTCAGGAGCCGTTCAGGTTATTCAGTCAAAATCCCGGTCGATGACACTCTTTCAAATGCTCACGCCCGGGCTTGAACCTTGAACACCTGATCGCCAGCGCAATCTGGTAACCAATACACCAGCGCGGCTCCCCTAAAATTACTTTAGTTAATTGGTTATTCTAAGAATCCTGCACCGTACAGTACCTGGGTGTCTGAGAGGAGACAACGAAATAATAAGACTGCTGGACTCTCATGCAAGTCGTAAGATGTGTCTAATGTGGGTTGTGCATGTTGCTGACAACTTCATCAAGAAAACACATTGCAATAGAAACTACCAATACAAGAATACATGAATGCGTGAGATGACCTGTAGTCATGGTTCCAGGCTATATAAGGAGTGAAAGGAGAAGAAAGAAGAATCCTAGTTAATATTTGGTTACTCTAGAATCTTAGTCAAAATTTGGTTACTCTAGAATCTTAGTCAATATTTGGTTATCGTACAATCTTAGTCAATATTTGGTTATTCTAGAATCCTAGTCAATATTTGATTACTCTTGAATGATAGTCAATTTTCGGTTACTCTAGAATCCTAGTCAAAATTTGGTTATTCTAGAATCCTACTCAATATTTGAATACTCTTGAATGATAGTCAATTTTCGGTTACTCTAGAATTCTAGTCAATATTTGGTTACTCTAGAATCCTATCAATATTTGATTACTCTAGAATCCTAGTCAATATTTGGTTACTCTAGAATCTTAGTCAATATTTGGTTACCCTAGAATCATAGTTAATATTTGGTTACTCTAGAATCAAAGTCTCTTCTGTGCCTGTCATCATCCTAACTTCTAGTGGCCTACCTAGTCAATATTTGGTAACTCTAGAATCAAAGTACCTTCTGTGCCAGGCATCATCCTAACTTCTAGTAGCGCTGCTGGATCTTTCCAGCAACAAGATGTTTCCAGAACCGAAACATGTTTTATTTTGTTTTAATTTGTTCCTGTTTTTAGTCTTTTATTTTACGTCATCATATTTACGCTTTTTGATAATAAAAGATCTTGCATTATTCCAGACATAAATAACTTATTTAAAAATAACTTTGTAACACATGACATGACAAAAAAATGTTGTGATGTTTTCTTTAGAGAGTGTGTCAAATTTACGATGGTCACCTGGCTGAAATTGACTCTGAGGAGGAAAATGAGTTTGTAAAGGAGCTTGTTGCTAGCAAAGACGGTAAATATTTATAATTCTTCATTGTCATAATCTTCTATATCTTTAACTGTCGTCAATATTATCATCTACATCTTCTTCACCTCAGCCGTTCTTCTTTTCATGGCTTTTGTTTTCTAATATTTCTTTTCGTAATAATTGTTTCTTGTTTTCTTTCTGCACCTTCTCTTACCCATCCCCCCCCCCCCCTTTTCCGATTTAATTTCCTTATTTTCTTCGTTTTCTTTTTTTTTTCTTTACATTAATTATTGTCATTTTCCTCATTGTCGAACACATTTTTGCATATTTTAGATCTTCCCTTCAAACATAACTACTTTTTATTCCTTTCTACAATCATGGTCTTTCACCACTTTTTCCCGTATTCGTACCTTTCAAATTTTCAATTATTGTACATTCATATTCAAATGACAATATGTTAATGTTGCCGACGAGTTAATGTCGGTCGATGAAGATGGGGCGAACTGCAGTATGGCGTGGAGTACGGTGGCTGGATATGAAAAATATTTTTTTTAAAGTGATTCGTCGGGATGAAACGAATAATCTTTTTCGATTCGTTTCGTATCCATCTACCGATGAGATAAAAGAGAATAGGAAAGAAGAAATAAAAAAAGCTATAATAAATCATTCATCACCTTTCACCTCCCTGAATAGAAGAGACCTTCAACAAGTTATGTCTCCTGTCCTGCGCCACCAGCTCATGCTCTCTCCTTTTCTTCTTTATACCTTCCATATCTAATTCCATTTCTTCTACGAGTATATACCTCCCATTTCTAATTCCATTTCTTCTATATACCTCTCATTTCTAATTCCATTTCTTCTATATACCTCCCATTTCTAATTCCATTTTTTCTATATACCTCCCATTTCTAATTCCATTTCTTCAATATACCTCCCATTTCTAATTCCATTTCTTCTATATACCTCCCATTTCTAATTCCATTTCTTCTATATACCTCCCATTTCTAATTCCATTTCTTCTATATACCTCCCATTTCTAATTCCATTTCTTCTATATACCTCCCATTTCTAATTCCATTTCTTCTATATACCTTCCATTTCTAATTCCATTTCTCATTCTTCGTGTGTTTTTCGGTCTCCGTGTGCGTCTCTCACCCTGGGAATTTTGAAACATGGTCTGCCTTGTAATGCTATCAGCTTGAGCCCCATCCTTTAGAAACTTTGTGCTAAAAAACCTTCAACAAATATTAATAAGTCAACCAAAGCTATAATAATACTCGATTTAATTTTAAATGTATGCTTTCCCCGAGAGACATAGTGTCAAAATGGAGTTTAAGCGAACATGGATGTGGCATCCAAGACCTTGTCAACGTTTACTTTTGATAGTTATTCTGTTGGATGTTTAAATTTGTGTATATGTTTGTAGACCAGAGGTCGGTAACCAGTCAATCCCGATATACCAATAGATCATGGTGGATGATTTAGTATTTCTTCAATCAGTCGCCTAAACATCTACAAAATCTCCCCCTGGCATCTATCGGTAGATGAGGATGGACTACTTGCCGACGACCTAGATCTCCTGTCCCATAACTGTAATCAGAGCAAGACAAATGAAAATACTTGAGAGGTCACATCAAATGAGAGGAAAAGTTACGGATAACGAAAATTAATGCAGGAAATGATTAACGAATGTACTTGAAAAAAAAAAACACCTTACAAAAGGTAGAATCATGCATGCACCTACTACATGATGAAGAAATATATAACTTGGCAGCTATACAGGTAAAGTTGGAGGGACAGACAATGATATCAACATAAGAATACAAAAGGAAATGACATTTTTGGAAATAAAGAGAAATCAAATCCAACATAAAAATCAGAATTTTATACTCAAACATCACATCAGTATTATTCTATGGCTCTGAAACATGAAGCACAGCGAAAACAGCAACCAAAAAGCTACAGACTTTCATAATTGGGTCCTGGTGTAGAATAAACAGATTGAAATTGTACGACAAGGTTACCAATGTAGAATTCATGACAAGAGCCACACAAATGCCAGTGGAACAAGGAATAAAGAAATGACGTTGGTGACAGATAGGGTACACCCTGAGGAAACCAACTGATAGCATTACAAGGCAGTTCTTGTTCTGGACTCCGCAGGGCAAGAGAGATAGAAGGAGGCCAAGGAGCACAAGTACAAGAGAATTGGTGACAGAAATAAAAGCAATGAAGAAGGCAAGGTGAGATGTTGAGCTGATAACATGGGACTGGAGGACCTAGCATAGGTTTCTTGACGACAGATGCTCCTCATGAATGAAGAAATTTTAAAACCCACAAAAACTATAATAACAATGAAATGTCATTAAATGCTTTAACAATATTTAAAATACTTTTAAATGAAGGGGGTGGTTCTTTCGGACGTGAGAATGTAAAATTGACCAAGAACTTACATAGTCGTCATTTCTTCTACACAGGGGTGTATAGGTTTCCCAGAGAGAGCGCCATGCTATCCTTTCAACTGATTGCCTTCTAGCCTAGTTCCAATCTAGTCTTCGGTCTTTCAGAGATTGTCTAATGTTTTCATCCCAGCGAACTCTGGGTCGCCCTGGATGTGTGGATCCCTAGCTTGTAGTTTCCCATTTTTGTCGTGGTAGCCGATCTTCTGTCATTTTGCAGACATGGACAAGTCATCGCAACTAGGACTGCACCACTCAGGTCTGCAGAGGCCGGGTCGTGAAGCCATGACGTATCGTCGTCTGGTGGCCAACAAGAAAAGTATTAAATATTATGTTTCCAGGATAGTATAGGAGTAATAACTATTTCTTGTAAACAACAGAGTTGTACTGAGCAATTTTTTTCCTCCTTTATTTGTTTAGCCGAAAAAGTCTGGATTGGTGGAACAGATATATTTAATGAAGGCACTTTTGAGTGGCTATCAAATGGAGGGCGCCCCTTGAACTTCACAGACTTTCACCAGGGACAACCTACAGACGGTGGTAGTCACGGTAAGTTGTAGTGTGTGGACATTTAAGACAGATTTAGTCCAGTGTGGTTCCTGGGAGACATCTGAGACAGAGAAGGAATACAACCACTGCAAATTCAAACAGGTCACATGATACGACTAATATGACTTTATTTTTGGGACTATGTTTTAAGTACCGACAACGCGAGCTAGGGACCAGGGAGCCAAACACTGGAGGGCCCCTTGTAGCATGTCGTGAAACATTTAACATAGACCGTGTGAAGACATTTGCGAATATGAAGTCAAGAATATCATTATTTAGTCTGGATTACTGATGTTGTGGGTTAACTAGGACTGCTGAGCTTCTCGATCTTTAGCAGCCACAACCAAGTTGAAGAGTCCTTGGTATCATCTAGACTAAAGATCTAGATTCACTTCTACATTTGAATACTGTAGCATTATGCCAAACTGGTAGTCGTATAATAATGACTCTAGATATTACTCCATGCATAGTTTGGTGATAATTAATCATATTGCAAAGGAAAATGATAAACCTAATTTATTAATGTGTATGCAAACACATTCCGTATAGAACTATAAATAATAATTATTTACTTGGAAATGTAATAAATAAGACACATTATTGTGACAATTCATGAGTGTTGCCACCATGTTCTTGTCTTCTGTTTTTGCTCTTTTAGACCTTTTAATTGAAGAATGTTCCTTTTTCAATATATTGTTATTGAAGTACTTTCACTTGATCTTCAATTGTGTCTTGAGCCGAGCGAAGGTGCTGATTTGATGGTTTACGCGAATGATGAGCATGATAATCAACCAACTGGATTTAAGCAAACAAAGATGCGGTTTCTTCGAGTCCACGACAACAGTACTGTAAAGTTTCTTTTCTTCTTTCCACTCTGTAAAGTGTCAGTCGGTGTGCTCTGTAAGGAAGAGTGGTGTGTTGTTGAGATCAGGCATGCTCCAGTCTACCCAGCTGTAAATGGGTAACTCACCCTAGTCCTGAGTTAGGGAAGGCAAAGGCTCCAGGGGAAGCAGGCCCCAAACTTGGTCACTCCAACCGACGCAGGATGGTGTATGTATGAAGTAGAAGTGTAGAGTGTGATTACCGCGAATGGTGTACTGTTCGTGTGCTGACCAATATAACCACTCATACACTTGTGTCTACAAGGCACCAATGCAGACTGCTGGAATCTTTGTTTACTCAATTTATTCAGACGTACACACTGGGACATACGAGTACATCATGGTATGTTGACATATCAATTTGTAGGTATACATAGCAGATCTGAAGTCATGACACATTCAGAAATAATGGGCAGTACATCAAAAGTTCAATGTCATGACACATTATGGCCGCATCCCCCTATCTGACTAAACGCGTCAGTGAAGGCAGATCGATAAATAACTAAAGTTACTTGACGTCCATAGTTTGTAGCATATATTATGAAACCACGAAAGAGGGGGTTTCTAGCAAGATTGAGATCTCCCTGTCACTGTCCGATAATAGGATAAATAATCTGTTCTCTTGGCAGTGATCAAAACATATGATGACCGAAATCTAACATGGCTGCCTCCCTGAGTTGTCGTTCACTCATTCATAGGAAGGAGAATATAAGCCAGAGTTAATTTATAATGGGTATATAAATGATTTCATAAATGTTTCCATACAGCTCTACGGTGATCAGGTTAATTCACGTAGCCATAACCGCTGCAGGAAAGTCTGTCATCTTCGTCGATACAAAACACGACCCTAGCGATACGAAGCACAATGTTCCATCTAGGTCGAATCGACATGAGATCATCAAAATAGGGTCTGGCAATACATGGAGTCCGAATTATACATTGTACCGTACCTTAGGAGAGTCTCTAACATAAACTATAGTAGAGATACCATCTCCTTTAGAAGAAAACCACTTCATGAATCATATTTCCTTAAGAATCTACCAGCCCTTTGAAAAGTGCGTACCCGCCATTATCACGGTACATCGGAACTCATCACGACTTGTCAAGACAACTCATACTTCCGCTAGACCGGAATAACAAGAATCTAGTCCCTCCTACCCATCCAAAATATACAATATAGGACTGATTCTACTTGTACTAATAATATGTAATACATATGAATTCAGGCCATAAACACAATAAGCAAATTAATATATTTTCTGGCCCTAAAAAATAAGTACAAACGTAAGCGCAATATCCTTGCGCCGGATCAATATCCAGAACGATTACTCCTATAATCAAAAGTGTGAATCAAACATGGATTCTCTCGCTTTTACCATAGACAGCATTTTCATACACAAATGAATGAATGTCTATATTTTTCCCATATTAAATAGCCATATCGATTTTTGTAATATGTGCGTCAAAATATGCACGCAACAGATTACCACACCCCTCGGGAAAAAAAAATGGTACTTTTTTTTTTTGAAATACATCTAGGAGCAACATACAATAGGCTCACAACGCACCAATAACAATGCGCAGATGATACGCATAAGTTTTATGACCTTAGAGAAAGTACTTCTCTAAGTATAAATATTTCCAGAGAGGTGTCACCAACGCATACTACAATATTAGCAATGACACAATTTCCACATTAGTTTATACATAAATTTCATCTAAGATATCTTAACATCATGATCATCAAAGACGAAAAACATTGAAAGATCAGCGGTGAATAAATATCAATGAACCGCTAAGTAGTGTTACAATCAATATATGATATATTACATATGTGTACACATTTCAACATAGAAACAACTGTATCAAAGTTGTATAACAGTTATGAATCATGTGGGCATCTAGACAAAATATCTGCCATCACATTTTCTGACCCACGGATAGCTCGCACCGAAAAATGAAATGGCTGTAGAGCAATCGCGTATCGCGTTGATCTCGCGCTCTTCAGATTTTTACTCTGAATAGCCGTAAGAGCTTTCTGGTCAGTTTCCACAATGAAATGCGCGCCCAGAAGAAATCTTTGCAGTTTAAGGATTGACCAAACCATAGCCAATAATTCACGGTCTAGGACCGAGTAATTCTTCTCTGCGGCATTTAATTTCCGAGAAATATACATCACAGGATGCAGAGTTCCAGAGTACTCTTGCATTAGTGCAGCTCCAATCCCGGTGGATGAAGCGTCACTACGAAGAATAAATGTCTTATCCTTAGAAGGCAATACTAGGATAGGTGAAGTAGAAAACATAGTTTTAACCTTATCCAAAGAGGATTGACATTCTTGAGTCCAATGGACTACATTAGGAGACCCTTTCTTTAGCAAGGAAGAAAGAGGTGACATAATGGAGGACAGATTCGGGATGAATCGTCCATAAAATTGTATTAGACCTAAGAGACTTCGTACTTGCTTTTTAGTCTTAGGAATAGAAATGTTAAGTATCTTACTTGTATTATGGTCTTCTGTTTTTAGGAACCCATGACCAACACGGTGTCCTAAGAAAGATATTTCGCTAAAACCAATACATGCTTTCGATGGTTTCGCTGTCAGGTTATGCTCGCGTAAGATAGACAATAGTTCATTTATACCATTATAGTGATCGTTCCAAGTATCACTGAAAAGACAGATGTCATCAAGATACGCAATGACATCTGAGCGATGAGATAGGATTCGACGCATCATGCGTACAAATGTTGCAGGGGCGTTCATAAGACCGAAAGGCATGAAATTCCATTGGAATAGACCCCTAGGCGTCGAAAAAGCAGTAAACGGTTTGGCGTGTTCGGATAGTGGAACTTGCCAATATCCCTTAGACAAATCGAGTTTAGTAAAGAAGTGAGAATTCGATAGTCTCGTAAGTAGCTCTTCTAGTAAAGGCATAGGTTCAGCATCGAATTTAGTCACTTGATTCAATTTGCGATAATCCACGCAAAGACGTATGTTATTGTCTTTTTTCCGTACTATAACCATCGGCGAAGAATATGCTGATGTGGATGGTTCAATAATTTTTAACTCTATCATCTCATCTAACTCTTTCTCTACCTGTGCTTGAAAATGTATCGGGATAGGATACGGTCTGACTCTTATAGGACTATGGTCAGTAAGAATAATGTCATGTTGAATGACATCAGTTTGACCAGGAATGTCAGTAAGGACATCCTGAAATTGTTCTAACATAGTAGAAACTTGTTTCTGCTCTCCTGGAGATAATTCTGGAGAAATTGCAACATCTTTCCATGATTCATTAGAGTGAAGAGGAATCATTGGAAAAGGTAAATTTACATCCGAGAAACTCGTTTCCTCATCCTGTATTACTGACAGAGATGAGTACTGTCCATGTTGGACTGGAAAATCGTCCGTTGCCTGGAAAACAGGTTGTAAATAATCAGGACGTTCATGGAATTCCGTGAGCATGTTGATGTGGAAGGTTTTACGCTTCCCGTCAATATCGACGATATAGTCAACATCGGAAACTTTTGATATTATATCGTACGGACCTTTCCAAGAAATGAGAAGTCTATTTTCCCTACAAGGTAGCAAGACAAATGCTTTGTCACCTGGACAAAGTTGTCGCAAACATCTCTTTTTATTGGCAAATTCCCTTGCCTTTTGTTTCGCAAATTCAGAAGAAGCAGTTGCCAATTTGCATGCTTCAATAATCTTGTGTCTAAGTGCGATGACATATTCATAAGAGGATTTTGTGTCATCGACAATATTATCAGCAGTTATAAGATCATGAAGTAAGGACATAGGACCTCGCGGTTTCGCGCCAAAGACAAGTTCAAAGGGAGAAAATCCTGTATGTTCGTTGGCGACCTCTCTATATGCAAAGAGAGCCGCGGGTAAAACCCTATCCCAATCCTGAGGATGATCTTCTGTTATCTTACCTAGTAGGTTTTTCAGAGTTCTATTCAAACGTTCCACCATCCCATTGGACATAGGATGATAAATACTACTCAGCGATCTCTCTATCTTCAGAGTCGACATTACTTGAGACATGGTATCCGATATGAGTTGGGTACCATGGTCGGATAATATTTCTGCTGGAAACCCCAGACGAGAAAATATTAACCAAAGAGCATCTGCGACATCAGCAGTAGTTATGCTCTTTAGAGGAACAGCCTCCGGCCAACGTGTGCACATATCAACACACGTCAAAATAAATTGGTGTCCTCTAGCAGACTTTATCTTAAATGGACCAATGATGTCTATCGCCATTTTTTGAAATGGCCGAATGGGAATGTCTGCAGCCTGAATAGGTGCATCATGGCGTGGACCTCTGGATTTAATCTCTTGACATACTTTACAAGATCGACAATAGATTCGTATGTCCTTATTCACAGCAGGCCAAAAGAAAGATTGAAGAACTCTAGCTTTAGTACGGGAAAAACCCATATGTCCAGCACACTGCGAATCATGAGCGTGCTGTAAGATTTTAACTCTCATATTTTTAGGCACAAGGATTTGAGAATGAATGGACTTAGCGGAGTCTTGTACCATACGTACAAGTACGCCATTCTTCATCGTAATCCAAGATTTACGATTTGTATCCTTATTCGGATCACCTTTTGTTGCCAGAGTAAAGAATTTCTTTAGAGTAGGATCATCTTCCTGCTGTTTGATAAAGGAATCGTGGGAAATCTCCAAGGGATCATCTTGGATCTGCGCATCATTATCTTCAGAATGTGAAGATTGTGGCATATTAAGAGCTTGAGCCCTAGTGATTACTGCATTAGCAGATTGCATATTAACATTTTCCCAATTAGAAATTTGCTGTGGAGTGCATTCTTTCACTCCATGAATGCGACCGATGATAAGATCAGCGATCGGATTCGGCAAGAGACATGCTTGCACCTCTCCTGTAAAGAAAGGCGTAGCAATATTGATAATGGCAGTGGAGTACTTCTCCAATGTGCCACCAAATGTTACACATTTGACTATATTGCCTGTAGCTCGAGAAGGATTTACGAGTGATTGCCTCACTCCAATGGTAGTGCACCCCGAATCGAAAAGAATTGATACCGGAGTACCATCTATTAGGCCCCTATTAAAGACAAGAGCACCCCTTCCATTATGCGCAATTGACGCATGGAGAGCGGGAAGCGGGTGACCGCAGCTTAAAGTAGAAACTGTGGTTGGATCGAATAATGTTTTGCATTGCGAACACTCAGATGCTCTAGCAAAATCGAAAGCGGAATTTGCTACACTGTTGGAGTCTTTTTTATCATTATTCTGATTATCGGTGTCGTGGAACTCCTGTTGTGCAGAGTTAGCCTGGTAATAAGATTTACCATGTCTTTTGTGTTGTGATCTACCTCGGTTATAATTGTCTCTATAATTATTATTGCCTCAGTTATAACCCCTATTTGGGTTTGAATCATAATATTCATGATCATAATCATCATGCTCATTATATTGAGTATCCCTGTAATATTGTTTCTGTTGTCTCCATGAAGCACTTGGGTAGTTCCTATAGCTACTCCCTTTTCGAGAATTTCTAACATTATGGGTACCCCTCGCCCGTCGAGGACTATCAGCCTGATTCCAGTTCTTCGAAGAAGAACCCTGATTTGAGTGGTTATCTTGGTTTTGATACTTATTCCAATTAACCTTTTTATCAAATTTATTTTTAGCTCCTTGGAATTTGTGTGAGTAATTCTGATTATATTCTGTTGCCGAAGCAACTGGCATACTCTCTTTAATGTTAGAGTTACTAAGAATCATGTCAGGGTGTGCCGTGGCATACTGGTCACAATATTCTTCCATTTGCTTTATTGTACCAGGTTTACGCTCATGTAAGAACTCTAGGAATGATTTATTTACAGAAGACATGACCTTGTCTCTTAGCAATAAATCCGTAAGACCATCAAATGTTTTCTCTGTTTTGGATAATTCAATCCATCGTGAAAGTGTAATTCGTGCTTTTGAGATGAAATCTGAGAATTCTACACCTACCTCAGGTCTCATTGTTTTAAACAAAAGACGGTAACCTTCCTCAGACAGCTGATATCTCTTTATCAAAGCTGCCCTAACAGCATCATAATTATCTTTGTCGGCCTCTTCAACAAAATATAACTTACTCAGAGACTCCCCTTTTAGATTTTCAGACAACTGATTCACATACTGTGATTTGTCAACATTATGAGATCGACAAGCCCGTTCAAATCTAGAAAGCCAAAATGTTATGTCATCACTGGTAGGGTTAAACGCTGGTACCTTGACCTTGTACACAAAGGGTTTACCATTACCACCAGATGCCTGATTAACATTACTCATACATGTCAATTTTAATTTCTCTAATTCAAACTCATGTTCTCTTATTGCTTTTCTCTCTTCAGCTTCTCTATCTAATCTTTTCTGTTCTGCAGCAGCAGCAGCTTCTAATTTTTTCTGTTCTGCAGCAGCAGCAACTTCTAATTTTTTCTGTTCTGCAGCAGCAGCAACTTCTAATTTTTTCTGTTCTGCAGCAACTTCTAATTTTTTCTGTTCTGCAGCAACTTCTAATTTTTTCTGCTCTGCATCAGCTTCTAATTTCTTCTGTTCTGCCTCAAATCTCCTTTCCTCCACTTGCATCTGCAATTTCTTAAGTTCAGCAGCAGTATCAGCTTCTTTTTCTAATCTTTTTTCTTCAGCTAGAGCTTTCCTTTCTTCTGCAGCAGCTTTTTTTTCTTCTATTTGAAGTTTTCTCTCCTCAGCCGCAGCTTTTTTTTCCTCAGCAGCAGCTTTTCTTTCTTCAACAGCAGCAGCAGTTTTTTTCTCTTCTGCAGCTAATGCTTTGTCATATTGAGCAACAGCCCATTGTTCTAAGTCTTTTCCAGTCTTATCAAGAGATTTTCCTTGTGCAATGAAATAATCTAATGTAGACATATTGTCTTCTTAAATCAGAAACCTGAAAAAGTAAATAAATTACCCTATTTCACTTTAATGGGAGACAAGTCTATACCATAGACTTAGTCTTAGTCCAAACTTGTATGGTTTATAATAACCAATGATAACTTGAGTACCTGTGGACAACAATAACTGTATCTCAAATACTGTGGGAGACAAGCCTTACAAAGGTCTTGTATACCTCAATGTAATCAAAGATCACTTGAGTACCTGTGGAAAAAATATTTCCCTTTACCAATCACTTTGGGAGACAAGCCTTACAAAGGTCTTGTACATTTTGTTTTATAACAATAACAATCATAAAGTACTGATCTGTACTATACTATCAGTGTATACCACTATACGTCATATGTCAACTAAAGACATTACAAAGGACAAACAAGAAAAGACAATATGAACACATTTGCAGAGATCAAATTAAATTAAATAGGAGAAATGAAAAAAAATGATCACAGAAACCGTGATGATAACTGCAATAAGATAACAAGACAAATAACGCCACAGTGTATAAACATAAGGGTGTAAAAAACTGAAATGAAAGGAAAGATGAGACCTACAATTATACAAACAAATCAAACAAAACTAAGGAACACAAAATTATTAACAAAAACAACGAAGAAAAGAACACCTCATCACAACTAACAGAAATAGCAGCAAATTGTTGCTAACAAATTTCCAATTAAGAAAATGTGTACCTATAGAATACTAGTACCAGACCAATGTCACTCGGCATACCTTGTACTAGTCACACAGAACATAAACTAATTTAATACATAACAAATAACATGTAAGCATAAATAGCATATAGCATACAATATAATTTATGTCATGAATGGAATGTGTTGCAGGTATAGTGTTGTAAAGCAGGCACAGTTTATTTTAATACTAATAACTTGCCACTTTATTCAGTAATAGATTTAATTTTAAACTATTACACTGTCAATTTTTCTCTGTTGAGCATATGAAGATCCAACGATGAACTATGCACTTTATGTTCAACAACACTGTGATTCTTCTGTACGTTGAGAAATGTCAACAATACTGCTCCAGATATTTTCTACACTTGATACCACTGTCCTGTGTAATACTGTCTGTACAGCGAAAAACTGTCAACAAGCGCTGACCTAGATACAGCATCCTATCGGTAATACAGGTCAAGCTGACATCGACTGTATAGCTGTCCTACTGGTGTTGATGTGTTCAAACAAATGTTCTTTCAGCTGTAAACTGTGATTCTCAACACAAAACTGCGTAAGCTGGACCCAGGAATCTGGCTCGCCACTGTAAAGTTTCTTTTCTTCTTTCCACTCTGTAAAGTGTCAGTCTGTATGCTCTGTAAGGAAGAGTGGTGTGTTGTTGAGATCAGGCATGCTCCAGTCTACCCAGCTGTAAATGGGTAACTCACCCTAGTCCTGAGTTAGGGAAGGCAAAGGCTCCAGGGGAAGCAGGCCCTAAACTTGGTCACTCCAACCGACGCAGGATGGTGTATGTATGAAGTAGAAGTGTAGAGTGTGATTACCGCGAATGGTGTACTGTTCGTGTGCTGACCAATATAACCACTCATACACTTGTGTCTACAAGGCACCAATGCAGACTGCTGGAATCTTTGTTTACTCAATTTATTCAGACGTACACACTGGGACATACGAGTACATCATGGTATGTTGACATATCAATTTGTAGGTATACATAGCAGATCTGAAGTCATGACACATTCAGAAATAATGGGCAGTACATCAAAAGTTCAATGTCATGATACAGTATGGCCGCATCCCCCTATCTGACTAAACGCGTCAGTGAAGGCAGATCGGTAAATAACTAAAGTTACTTGACGTCCATAGTTTGTAGTATATATTATGAAACCACGAAAGAGGGGGTTTCTAGCAAGATTGAGATCTCCCTGTCACTGTCCGATAATAGGATAAATAATCTGTTCTCTTGGCAGTGATCAAAACATATGATGACCGAAATCTAACATGGCTGCCTCCCTGAGTTGTCGTTCACTCATTCATAGGAAGGAGAATATAAGCCAGAGTTAATTTATAATGGGTATATAAATGATTTCATAAATGTTTCCATACAGCTCTACGGTGATCAGGTTAATTCACGTAGCCATAACCGCTGCAGGAAAGTCTGTCATCTTCGTCGATACAAAACACGACCCTAGCGATACGAAGCACAATGTTCCATCTAGGTCGAATCGACATGAGATCATCAATATAGGGTCTGGCAATACATGGAGTCCGAATTATACATTGTACCGTACCTTAGGAGAGTCTCTAACATAAACTATAGTAGAGATACCATCTCCTTTAGAAGAAAACCACTTCATGAATCATATTTCCTTAAGAATCTACCAGCCCTTTGAAAAGTGCGTACCCGCCATTATCACGGTACATCGGAACTCATCACGACTTGTCAAGACAACTCATACTTCCGCTAGACCGGAATAACAAGAATCTAGTCCCTCCTACCCATCCAAAATATACAATATAGGACTGATTCTACTTGTACTAATAATATGTAATACATATGAATTCAGGCCATAAACACAATAAGCAAATTAATATATTTTCTGGCCCTAAAAAATAAGTACAAACGTAAGCGCAATATCCTTGCGCCGGATCAATATCCAGAACGATTACTCCTATAATCAAAAGTGTGAATCAAACATGGATTCTCTCGCTTTTACCATAGACAGCATTTTCATACACAAATGAATGAATGTCTATATTTTTCCCATATTAAATAGCCATATCGATTTTTGTAATATGTGCGTCAAAATATGCACGCAACAAGTACATTTTAATCATTACATACAAGTTATATTGAATTCATTTGCATCAAATAATTATACCAGAATCTCCTGCGCAGTCCGTTAAACTTTCATATGTATTACTTGCTCTGTCGTCAACAGGTCCGACTATTTACACGCGAAGTCATATGTCGACATTCCGGTAACGAACAGCCGTCGCTGTGGCGAAGATAAATATTATAATAATATTACATTTGTACTCCCTGTTTATTCCTAGTTCAGGAAAACTCATTCCTCGAAACTAATATTCCGAATAGTTGTAGCAAAGTTAGATTTTGCTGGGGAGGTTATGATGGTATCCTAAAAGAACGAAATCCGTGTATGTATTTACCGTGTGAGGTCAAGCACATGTAGGCCCTGACTCTATAAATGATGATGAAGAATTATGTGCAGGGATCCTAACGCTACCTCCCTAGATCTCACACGGTCACTATTTTGGCTCTAGTGTCTGGTGTATGATGTACCTAGTGTCTAGGGGAGAAATGAAATGATGGTACACAACACAAAAACACTTTAAGTTTCTATGAGGAAGTGAATAAAAACCTGTGGTTAAGTTTTTCTTTAAATTTGATAATTTTTTGTACAATTTATTTTGCCTGTCCAGTCATATCGTTTGGACAGGTCTTTGAAAATGAGGACAAGATAGTTTACAGAAAAGATTAACTAAAAATGTGTGGACAATCTGCCCAAATAACTACAAAGTTAATATCTGTCTTTCCTGTTGGAATGTTCACAGCTTACACTTTATTCATCTAAGAGGGAGAGTCACTGTGTATGAGGGGCTGTATTATCGTCATACCCCACAAACTTCCTGAGTATGATTTGAAATACCAGTGTTTATTTAAAACGAAACTGTCAGATATACCCAGGTCCTTAATATATCACCTGGGGTTTCTTGTTGGATGATAAGATAGTGTGTAGTTGCAGAAATATCGATATCACATCACACGCCCAAGCTCCTGCTGTTATCTCTTGACAGCATACATGAATTTTCGGAGACTTCTTGGCGTTATCGTCACTCCTCAGGTTTCCTGTTACCAGCTGGCAACAGGAAACAAAACCTCACAAATCGAGAAATATAAACAAATGACGCTGACTTGCAAAGAAATGGCCTCCGTTTCCTCTGCTCCGTCCAGACTGTGAAATACTTATTTAGTTATTTAATTTACTTTTAAATTTATCATAGCTGTTCTCAGCGTATCTGAATAAAAGTTTTGTTCAACTGGCAATGAATAGTGAAAGCTTTTTGCTAATATTTAGTAGCACTGGCCAATCGAAAGCTTGCGACTACTAGAATTCAAATGCAGTTTTTGAAAAACAAAATAATTCCAAACATACTCTGCGTCTGGTAGTCGATTGGCCAGTCTGCTTTAGTTATGCCAATACAAAACGATGTTAGTTTTTGGTAACATCTTTCCTACCGCTCCCCTCTCCTCCTATACTTTTGTTACCCAAGCGAATTTGAATTTACCTCACTGCCTCCATTCTAAGCTGGTGTCCCCACTAACGTTATGAAAAAAACAAGCAGGAACAACAGTCTATCTGGTCGTGCGTCCGTAGACATTTAGTATTTTCTCAATAACTTGGCTAATACTGGGGCTATCATATTACTTAAAACACATTCTTGCTCAGTGGACTCTAAGCTAAACTACCATATGATTTTTATGGTCAGATTCATGATGGTTTAGATTTTCAATTTTCTCACCGGCAATCGTCAAATAAAATGTTTACACAAGACGGCCATCTTCCCCTCTCGCTGGCATGTATTTTTCAAATAACTAACTTGTTTTTGTGACGTCAGAAACATTACCGCGAGTAGGCAATAAAATTGTCTGCGTGTTTGCTTCTGTTGGCTTTGTCGCAGCGTGTATATATGCATGGCAGAATGTGTCAAGCGAAGCGGGGTTGTGCATGGCGGGTTAAGAATAGGCGTTAAATATTTGGAGTGTCTCGTGTTACACTGCCAAATTTGTAAGGATTATTACTTATTACCAGCATTAAAGTCAAAATTTTACGTTAATTCAGATAGTTATTTTGCGGCACACTTCCGCAAAATCGTTAATTATAAGGCTAGGCTGCATTGTGTATGCAGCAGATCTGGCAAAATGTTAAATATTGGTAGTACGTTTTCGAAACCGAAACTAAAACGCGTGTTAGATTTTTACCGTGGGATCGTTCTATAGGCTTTAGCACTGCGCAAATTTCAGCGCTATGCTGGCGTGTGAGAGGATCACCGTCAGACACAATAGGGCGGGTTTATTTATTATCATTTTATGACTAAACTCTTACTGAAATGAGCGATTATTCTCGCAGATTTTACTACAATAGTGTATATATAACACCAGATAGTAGACCCTGTAGACTATCTGTAAAGGACTTCAGCGCAATACAATCTATATTGGGAATAATCAAAAATACGTCCGACTTGGATCAAGTTCGGAGCTTGAAGGTTACAAATACAACGTTGTCATGTGTTAGCATACCAACGCTACACATCATCATAAACCTAGACAACTATACAAATTCGCGTTCAATACCGTGAAGCGCGAAATATAATATATATTTATAGCATCTCAACCCCTTAACGCGTAACTTTCAAAATGCTCACTATACTAGTGGCTATCATCATAAAACATGTCGTAACAATGAGTGCTCACCAACTGACATAAAGTTGTCAAGGTTATTCACGTGAATGAAGAGCTTACAAGAATAAGTGATTCAGTACATAAAGCTTCATTTCTTATTTCTTTTTACCTGCAGCGTTTGGTTAGCATTTACCTAGTTAAATTTATATAATAATAGAATGAAAATTAAAGTGGACATAGCTCCATTAACGTCGAGATGCTAAGATATATGACATAATTAACAGTAAATATAAAATTCTATTCTTTCTGAAGGGGCCAGCGTTATGGTTAGACACACACACACACACACACACACACACACACACACACACACACACACACACACACACACACACACACACACACACACTCACACACACACACACACACACATATATATATATATTTAAAGATATATATATACACTAGCAATAACCCGTCAATAATTCCGGAAGTAAATCAATAAAAATTTAACACATTTTAAAAATATTTTTTAACTCACTATAAAAGTTCTTTCATGACATTTTTTGTGAAAGTGCATGGATTTGTTTCAAAGAATGTTCCCTGATAAAAAGTGTTTTAAACAAAAACTTTCAAGTTTTCATGATTTGTTCCTCGGGTGAGGGCGACATAGAGCTGGCAGTGTCCGAAAACAGTTTCAGGAAGAAAAACTCGTACGTGATCAACAAGGTTGCCACTCACATTCTAGAGATAAACCCAGATTTTCTTCTTAAAATAACCCAGAAATACCCAGTTTATTTTATGCCTCAAATACACGAGATAGACGATGCTTACACAATCTTTTAGTGCAACTTTAGCACAAATAAGCTGTGGGCTAACAATTTTTATTTATTTCTTCATTTTTATTTTATTTTTTATTACCAAAAATTCGCAATTATATAAAAATGATTTTATTAACACTCCAATATATGAACTCTTGAAAATGAGATATTTAATCAGTCAAATACTTACAGTAGTTACATTAAGAAAATAACTTGTTACTGTTGAAAAGTGTCACTTGTCAGCGACTCGGCATCCATGTCGACACCTTCTCCTTCGTCAAGATCATATGCATGAATTGACAACGTGGAATCTTGATTGTGGAGTTCCAAAATCTTTGCATATCTCTGTCGACAACCTCTTTCACGTACATCTTCAACCACGCTTTTACTAGGATTAAACTTATGACAAATTCCATCTTTGGCAACTGCTTGCTTGGATAGTATTCGATTGGAAACTGTTTCACACAAAAGCTTGTTGGTTTGTTTCGTTTTAACTAAGTTAACCTTCAAAAACACTCTTTCGACGCATGCTGAGGAGTGAGGTGGCGTATGTGTCGTCATGCTGCTTCAACTGCCTAGCGTATCTTCATCATCGCTCATTTTATAATCTTTTAATAACAAAAAAAACAATATGCTGTTTATCTGCTTAAGTCTGTAATATAAAAAGATTTTTTTTTTCTATAACCAGCGGCACTCGAGCTTTCCAGCTCTTTTGGCCCAATGACATGTCATTGCGAGGCTGGGGGGACAGTATACTTTCCTTCCAACCCGGTCAGGAGCTTCGCTCCTTCCCATCCACACAGGATTTATGTACAGGAGCCGTTCAGGTTACTCAGTTAAATTTCCGGTCGTAAACATTCCTTCAAACGCTGACGGCCGGGTTTGAACCATGAAAACCTGGTCGCCAGTACAACGCCGTAGCCATTACACCAGCGCGTTCTTTAAAACGCAACGCAAATATGACTGACTATTGTAGATGACAGCCATTAACAGAATAACAGGAAATAGATAGTTCATGTAAGCGAGTAAAAAAACAAATGTCATTGATATGGTTAAAAGCAAGAATTAAATTTAAGTGGAATAAAAAATATATGGCACATAATTTTTTACATTTAATTATAATATAAATATAATGTATAATGTTCAGTGCACAGAATATACATACATTGTAAATGTCAATTGTCAAATATACCCAGATTAATGCAGATGTAAAGAAAAAAAATACCCAGATACCCAGACTTCTTTTCTTCTTTGATCCTTAGCCGCCGACCGTCAAAGCAGTCAGTGGCCATCACGCCTAGGGGCGTCTTGTAGGGCAACAACAAAGTGATTCCACTTTGCTCGGTCGGTGGCCATCCTTCATACAGTGCCCCAACTCTGGTTCATTCTTTGCATCTCAGCCTCCACAGTCCTCCGCCAGGTTGTTTTTGGTCGGCCTCTCTTTCGCTTTCCTTCAGGGGTCCAAAGCATAGCTGTTCTTGTGATGGCATCGGGGTCTCTTCTGAGGACATGGCCAACCCAACTCCAGCGTCTGCCAGCTATGATGGTGTGCATGTCCTCTTGCTTGCTCCGAGTAAGCAGATCTTGGTTGGTGATGGTATTCGGCCAAAAGATTCGGTTAATTTTTCTTAGGCATGTTGTGTGAAAAGAGGACAATTTCGACATTTCCTTCTCTGTAACTCTCCAGCATTCTGCACCATAGAGATACCCAGACGGAAGCCAAAAAACCCAGATCTAGTGGGAAAAAAAAATAACCAGCTGTGGCAACACTGGTGATCAAAAGATTGTCCGTGTGCCTTACTGATCGTTATCGCAAACGCTAAAATCACTCGGAATTGACGTAGTCGCAATACTTTAAATTAAAATTTTGTCTTGAAAAAACAACCAAAACTTTCATTTTAAGGATATTTTTAACAAAATGATGAGTTAAATCCATTTCCGGAATGAAACTGGTCTTCTATACCGACTTTTCTTCATTGAGTGTTGCTATTTTCGGGAGAGTACATATAAGGGAAACAATATAATTAATGTCTACCTTTCAACCACAGTTGCATCCCTTAGATGTGACCGACGTACAAACGGCGAGAATTATGGAGTTAGATTATATATATATATATATATATATATATATATATATATATATATATATATATATATATATATATATATATATATATATATATATATATAATTCCTATTATTAGTCCTATTATTATTATTTTTTTCTGTACGATTTGACGAATTACCTATACATGATGATAGCTTACCATCCATATTTATTACAAGCATTAGAATATATAGAATATTTATTTTCTCCTTTTCCGTGAATTTCAGAATAATAAAAAAAGTGGTTCCTAAATGTCTGCTTCTTCTTTTTCTTCTTTCTTTTGATCCTTAACCGCCGACCGTCAAATCAGTCAGTGGCCATCACGCCCGGTGGCGTCGTGTAGGGCAACAACAAATTGATTCCACTTTGCTCGGTCGGCGGCCATCCTTCGTACAGTGCCCCAACTCTGGTCCTTTCTTTGCATCTCAGCCTCCACAGTCCTCCGCCAGGTTGTTTTTGGTCGGCCTCTCTTTCGTTTTCCTTCAGGGGTCCATAGCATAGCTGTTCTTGTGATGAGTAAATAAATATTAGAGAAACATAAAGGTATGTTTTCAGGCACTCGTAAGAAATAAAGAGGTAGAAAACTAGATAAAGAAAAACAACAGACGTGAGTGGCTTACCCAGGACTCGAACCTAGGACCTTAAGTGCGACAACCCCGCCTAGGTCCTGGGTAAGCCACTCACGACGGTTGTTTTTCTGTTGTCTAGTTTTCTACTTCTTTATTTCTTACGAGTGTCTGAAAACATACCTTTATGTTTTTCTAACATTTATTTACTGTTTACAGGCCTCGGGTTTCCCTTCCTTATGTGTTATAACTCTTCTGAGGACATGGCCAACTCAGCTCCAGCGTCTGAAAGCTATGATGGTGTGCATGTCCTCTTGCTTGCTCCGAGTCAGCAGATCTTGGTTGGTGATGGTATTGGGCCAAAAGATTCGGAGAATTTTTTTTAGCCATGTTGTGTGAAAAGAGGACAATTTCGACATTTCCTTCTCTGTAACTCTCCAGCATTCCGCACCATAGAGAAGCACAGAAAGCACACAGCTCTGATCTACGAGTAATCTTAATTGTGTGCTTGTGCTGTAATGAGAGGACTTCCAGATGTTGTTTAGACTAAAAAATGCTGTTCTTGCTTTGTTCATTCTGTTGTTGATGAATTTGCTTGCTCCGCTGTCTGGTGTTACTATGCATCCTTGGTATGTGAAGGTGTCTGCCTGTTCCAGTTGCTGATTCCTTACTGATATGGGCTCAGGGTTGCTCACATTGAGCGTCATGACCTCTGTCTTCTTTAGATTGATGTTCAAGCCAACCTGTTGGCTATACTTATTAAGTCTATCCGTTTTTTCCGGATGTGTTGATGTGAATGTTATCGTAGTGCAATGTCATCTGCATATTCCAGATCTTCCAATGTAGAAAATGGAGTCCATCTTATTCCTCGTGGGCTGCCCTCTGTTGTCTAGCGCATCACCCAGTCTATGACTGTTAAAAATAGAGTGTTGATAAGGGGCATTCCTGTCGTACTCCTGTCTTCACCTCAAATGTTAGGTCGCTCTGCCCAACGCTACACGTAAAGTTGGCAAAGGGGCTTTTTATGATTGTCACTATGCAACTTGGAATTCCATAAGCCCTCAGTATTTTCCATAAACTGTCCCTATGTATTCTGTCAAAAGCCTTTTAAAAATCAACGAAATTAATGTACAGCTGTCTTTGCCATTCTGAGCACTGCTCTATAATGTTCCTGAGGGTAAATATATGATCTACACATCTTCTGTTCTTTCTAAATCCTGCTTGTTCTTTCCTCAGTTTGTGGTCTACTGGGTTTGAAATTCTCTGTATAATTATCCTGCCTAGTATTTTGCTGGGAACTGGAAGAAGAGTTATTCCTCTCCAATTATTGCAGTTTGCAAGATCTCTCTTCTTGGGCAATTTGACAATTATTCCTTTGTTCCACTCCGTTGGTGTTGTCCTTGTTTTCCAGACCTGTGCAAATAGGGGTTCTAATAGTTCTGCTGCTAGCTCAGGGTCTGTCGTAAATAGATCTGCATTTAAGTTATCATGGCCAGGAGCTTTTCCATTCTTTAACCCTTTGATTGCTGTGATGATTTCTTCTTTTCGTGTGATGTCTGTATTAACATCTAGATTATTTTCAGCCTCAGGAACATTCAATTGTGTTTCTGGTGGTTCCTTGTTCAGAGTTTCTCTGAAATGCTCTGCCCATCTTGTTTCCTGTCCCTCTGCTGTTGTGATGAGATTTCCTTGCTTATCTCTTACTAATGTAATATTGTTTGCACCTCGTTTTTTCGCTGATGATTTTAGTAATAACTAATGTGTATACGGTGCTTTGTTCATTTCTCAGTGCTGCCTCTTCTGCCTGTCTTGCAAAATCTTCTAGGAAATTCGTTTTGTTGGCTCGGGTTTGGCGTTTAACTTCTTTGTCCAGCTGACTGTACTGTTCGCTATATAGTTGCCTTAACCTGGGGAACTTCGATTCTGTTTTCTTTCTTTTCATGTCCTTTCTCGTCGTTATAGTGTTTAATGTTTCTTGTGTTATCCAGTCTTGCTTCTTGGTTCCTAAATGTAATGTGCAGTATTTACTCACATGCCTTGGAGTCATCACCGGAGTGTGGAAATAAACTTCTCCTAGTGTAGCGGAGCTTAAATATCGGCTTTTGGGACTTAAAGAGTTAACGAAACATAAAAATGTGGTGCTTTCTCTGGTAATAGGAGAGTTTGCGTACTTCTTCACTTATTTTCTTCGTTGGTCCTTTGCCGCTGACTGACAAAGCAATCAGTAACCATCACGCCTGGTGGCATCTTGTAGGACAGTAACGAACTGTCTCCACTCTGCTCGGTTGGAAACCATCCTTTGTGTGGATCCCCAACTCTGGCCACGCTTTGCACCCCGGCCTTCACAGCTCTCAGCGAGGTAACCCATGGCTGGTCTCCCTTTCGCTTTCCGTCCATAATATGTCAACAAGTTCACGGGCAAAAGCTTAATTTTACTTTTTGCATAAAAGTGCACACAACCTTAATTTCTTTCCTTCTTTCTGTTTTCTTGTGTCTGTAACACAGGTCAGGATTGCTTGGACCTGATTCAGAACAATAACTACACCTGGGCTGACGACTCTTGTGTTTCAAACTACAACTTTGTGTGTGAGGTAGGGTAAGTATCCAAGGTCATTGTTTAATTAAACATCTATTGAAAGTACAGACAACACACACAAAAAAGAAAGGCACCCATAAAGTGACCAGTTTTAAACGAATACGCATTCTTCATATTAAATAAATGTTTACACGCTATATAAATTAAATAAATGTGTATACGTAGTCTGTACATGAGATAAAAGATATTTTACTTTTTTTAGATGTTATGAGAACGTTGAAAGGTGCAGCGCCTGGACACTACAAGCAAAAATAATGCAAACAGATATAAATGACAATTAAGAGAAAGAGGTTGAACAGCAGAACAAAGCTACATTAGCAGAGCAACAGAATCTATAAAAAGCACCAGTGGACAGCAATAATACCAACGCAAAAAGAAGTGATTCCTTTGTTTAAAAAAAAAAAAGTATTGTTGGAGCTCTAAGCTCTGACTGTAGATTATTTTTCTCTCAAAAATGTATTGTCTGTAGAATAAACATGATGATTAACGGATGAGCACAACAATAAACACTTAACTCATTTGTTTATTATTTCAATGCTTCATATTTCAGTGTCCTTGAACCTGGAGAGGGAGAGGCCTAAGAAAAGACCTACTACCAACTGGAATCACTTTAGTTACCTGGTAACAACAATGTTCCAGACAACGTACCAAGGACGGACAGTTGTTTATGTCTTTCGGTCTTTCTTGTCTAATCTTAGATGACAAATTCTTTGTATTGTTACTTAATAAAAGATCATTAATAATTGTTGCATATGATTTTGTTTTGTTTATTAATGGATGTACCTCCCGTAGATCCCGGGGGTAGCTGAAGAGACAAAGAAAGAATTGAATTACCACACCCTCAGGGATGTCGTACAAGGTTGCAGATATGACGGTGTGCACGGGGTTGGCTACCTTATCATGTAAAACAAGTTGCTTCAGAAACTACTGATGTAAGATCACGTGAGAGCTTGGTGCTAGTTTCATGTAAGAGGACCAGATGCAATTATGGATTGAGGCTCTGTAGGGAGCGCAAAATAACATGATGAAAAGGATGATGACGATGATGATGAAGCTGATGAAGATTGTTATTATCACGATGAAGATGATGATTATTATGATTATGATAATGATGATGATTATAATTATGATGCTGATGTCGATGAGGAAGACGATGATGATGACAACGACAATGATGATTATGATGAGGAAGTGATGACTGATGATGATTATGAGTACGATGATGATGAGAACGATGATGAGGAAAAGGATGAGACTGATGATGACGATGATGATGATGAGGATAATTATGATGATGAGGACGAGGATGATGATTGTGAGGATGAGGATGATGATGATACTTATTCGTTCCTCTTCTACCATGAGCTGTAGAGTTTTGTAAGAGAGAGCGCCGTATTATTATCTCAGCTGTCTTCCTCCTGCCCTAGATCCCTTCTAGTCCTCGGTCCTTCAAAGATTGTCTAATGTTGTCCTCCCAGCGGACTTTGGGTCATCCTGTAGTTCTGGATCCCTGGCTCTTTGTTTCCCATGCTTGTCGTGGTAGCCAATCTTCTCCCATTCTGCAGACATGGCCAAACCATTGTTGCGTGCATATTTTGACGCACATATTACAAAAATCGATATGGCTATTTAATATGGAAAAGATATAGACAGTCATTCATTTGTGTATGAAAATGCTGTCTATGGTAAAGCGAGGTAATCCATGTTTGATTCACACTTTTGATTATAGGAGTAATCGTTCTTGATATTGATCCGGCGCATGGATATTGCTCTTATGTTTGTACTTATTTTTTAGGGCCAGAAAATAGATTAATTTGCTTATTATGTTTATGGCCTGAATTCATATGTATTACATATTATTAGTACAAGTAGAATCAGTCCTATATTGTATATTTTGGATGGGTAGGCGGGACTAGATTCTTGTTATTCCGCTCTGGCGGAAGTATGAGTTGTCTTGACAAGTCGTGATGAGTTCCGATGTACCGTGATAATGGCGGGTACGCATTTTCAAAGGGCTGGTAGATTCTTAAGGAAAAATGATTTATGAAATGGTTTTCTTCTATAGGAGATTGTGTCTCTACTAGAGTTTGTGTTAGAGACTCTCCTAAGGTACGGTACAATGTATAATTCGGACTCCATGTATTGCCAGACCCTATTTTGATGATCTCATGTCGGTTAGACCTAGATGGAACATTGTGCTTCGTATCGCTAGGGTCGTGTTTTGTATCGACGAAGATGACAGGCTTTCCTACAGCAGTGATGTCTACGTGAATTAACTTGATTACTGTAGAGCTGTATGGAAAACTTTATGAAATTATTCCTATGCACATTATAAAGTAACTTTGGCTTATATATACCTTCCTATGAGTGAGTGAACGACAACTCAGGAAGGCGGCCATGTTATATTCCTGTCATCATATTTTTTGATCACTGTCCAAAGAACGGGGCATGTATCTTATTACTCGGACAGTGACAAGGAGATCTCAATCTTGATAGAAACCCCCTTTTCGTGGTTTCATAATATGCTACAAACTATGGACGTCAAGCAACTTTAGTCATTTACCGATCCACCTTTACTGACGCGTTTAGTCAGATAGGGGATGCGGCCATAATGTATCATGACATTGAACTTTTGATGTACTACCCATTATTTATGAATGTGTCATGACTTTGGATCTACTATGTATGCCTGCAAATTGATGTGTCAACATACCATGATTTACTCGTATGTCCCAGTGTGTACGTCTGAATAAATTGTGTAAACAAAGATCCCAACAGTCTGCATTGGTGCCTTGTAGACACAAGTGTATGAGTGATTATCTTGGTCAGCACACGAACAGTACACCATTCGCGTTAATCACACTCTACACTTCTACTCCATACATACACCATCCTGCGTCGGTTGAAGTGACCAAGTTTAGGGCCTGCTTCCCCTGGAGCCTTAGAGGGAAACTACTGTTGACAGCCGCCTTTGCCTTCCCTAACTCAGGACTAGGGTGAGTTACCCATTTACAGCTGGGTAGACTGGAGCATGCCTGATCTCAACAACACACCACACTTCTTTACAGACTGACACTTTACAGAGTGGAAAGAGAAACTTTACAGTGGTGAGCCAGATTCCTGGGTCCAGCCTACGCAGTCTTGTGTTGAGAATCACAGTTTACAGTTGAAAGAACAGTTGTTTGACCACATCAACACCAGTAGGACAGTTATACAGTCGATGTCAGCTTGACCTGTATTACCAATAGGATGCTGTATCTAGTCAGCGCTTGTTGACAGTTTTTCGCTGTACAGACGGTATTACACAGGACAGTTGTATCAAGTGTAGAAAATATCTGGAGCAGTATTGTTGACATTTCTCAACGTACAGAAGAATCACAGTGTTGTTGAACATAAAGTGCATATTTCATCGTTGGATCTTCATATGCTCAACGAAAAAAAAAATTGAACTGTGTAATAGTTTAAAATTAAATCTGTTACTGAATAAAGTGGCAAGTTATTAGTATTAAAATAAACTGTGCCTGCTTTGCAACACTATACCTGCAACACATTCCATTCATGATATAAATTATATTGTATGCTATATGCTATTTATGTTTACATGTTATTTGTTTATATGTGTAGGTGTTGATATGTTGCGGGCCTGGATGGGAGGTGACTAGAACAGGAAATACCGAGTGATATTGGTCTTGTTCTGGCGTTCTATAGGGAGCAATTTCTTAATTGAAATTTGCATGCAACATAGTTTGCAAATATTTGGTTAGTTGTGACGACTGTGTTCATATTTGTATTTGTAACATTTTTCCTGTTCTTTATTTTTGTTTGATTTGTTTGTATAATTGTAGGTCTCATCTTTCCTTTCATTTCAGTTTTTTACACCCTTATGTTTATACACTGTGGCGTTATTTGTCTTGTTATCTTATTGCAGTTATCATCACGGATTCTGTGATCATTTTTTTCATTTCTCCTATTTAATTTAATTTGATCTCTGCAAATGTTTTCATATTGTCTTTTCTTGTTTGTCCTTTGTAATGTCTTTAGTTGACATATGACATAGGAGGTATAGTAGTATACACTTATAGTATAGTACAGATCAGTACTTTATGATTATTTTCCACAGGTACTCAAGTGATCATTGATTACATTGAGGTATACAAGACCTTTGTAAGGCTTGTCTCCCACAGTATTTGAGATACAGTTATTGTTGTCCACAGGTACTCAAGTTATCATTGGTTATTATAAACCATACAAGTTTTTCACTAAGACTAAGTCTATGGTATAGACTTGTCTCCCATTAAAGTGAAATAAGGTAATTTATTTACTTTTTCAGGTTTCTGATTTAAGAAGACAAGATGTCTACATTAGATTACTTTATTGCACAAGGAAAATCTCTTGATAAGACTGGGAAAGACTTAGAAGAATGGGCTGTTGCTCAATATGACAAAGCACTAGCTGCTGAAGAGAAAAAAGCTGCGGCTGAGGAGAGAAAACTTCAAATAGAAGAAAAAAAATTAGAAGCTGCTGCTGCTGCTGAAGAGAGAAAAGCTGCTGCTGCTGCTGCTGCTGAAGAGAGAAAAGCTCTAGCTGAAGAAAAAAGATTAGAAAAAGAAGCTGATACTGCTGCTGAACTAAAGAAATTGCAGATGCAAGTGGAGGAAAGGAGATTTGATGCAGAACATAAGAAATTAGAAGCTGCTGCTGCAGCTGAACAGAAAAAATTAGAAGTTGCTACAGAACAGAAGAAATTAGAAGCTGCTGCAGAACAGAAAAAATTAGATAGAGAAGCTGAAGAGAGAAAAGCAATAAGAGAACATGAATTTGAGTTAGAGAAATTAAAATTGACATGTATGAGTAATGTTAATCAGGCATCTAGTGGTAATGGTAAACCCTTTGTGTACAAGGTCAAGGTACCAGCGTTCAACCCTACCAGTGATGACATAACATTTTGGCTTTCTAGATTTGAACATGCTTGTCGAGCTCATAATGTTGACAAATCACAGTATGTGAATCAGTTGTCTGAAAATCTAAAAGGGGAGTCTCTGAGTAAGTTATATTTTGTTGAAGAGGCCGACAAGGATAATTATGATGCTGTTAGGGCAGCTTTGATAAAGAGATATCAGCTGTCTGAGGAAGGTTATCGTCTTTTGTTTAAAACAATGAGACCTGAGGTAGGTGTAGAATTCTCAGAATTCATCTCAAAAGCACGAATTACACTTTCACGATGGATTGAATTATCCAAAACAGAGAAAACATTTGATGGTCTTACGGATTTATTGCTAAGAGACAAGGTCATGTCTTCTGTAAATAAATCATTCCTAGAGTTCTTACATGAGCGTAAACCTAGTACATTAAAGCAAATGGAAGAATATTGTGACCAGTATGCCACGGCACACCCTGACATGATTCTTAGTAACTCTAACATTAAAGAGAGTATGCCAGTTGCTTCGGCAACAGAATATAATCAGAATTACTCACACAAATTCCAAGGAGCTAAAAATAAATTTGATAAAAAGGTTAATTGGAATAAGTATCAAAACCAAGATAACCACTCAAATCAGAGTTCTTCTTCGAAGAACTGGAATCGGGCTGATAGTCCTCGACACGCGAGGGGTACCCATAATTTTAGAAATTCTCGGAAAGGGAGTAGCTATAGGAACTACCCAAGTGCTTCATGGAGACAAAAGAAACAATATTACAGGGATACTCAATATAATGAGCGTGATGATTATGATCATGAATATTATGATTCAAACCCAAATAGGGGTTATAACAGAGGCAATAATAATTATAGAGACAATTATAACCGAGGTAGATCACAACACAAAAGACATGGTAAATCTTATTACCAGGCTAACTCTGCACAACAGGAGTTCCACGACACCGATAATCAGAATAATGATAAAAAAGACTCCAATAGTGTAGCAAATTCCGCTTTCGATTTTGCTAGAGCATCTGAGTGTTCGCAATGCAAAACATTATTCGATCCAACCACAGTTTCTACTTTAAGCTGCGGTCACCCGCTTCCCGCTCTCCATGCGTCAATCGCGCATAATGGAAGGGGTGCTCTTGTCTTTAATAGGGGCCTAATAGATGGTACTCCGGTATCAATTCTTTTCGATTCGGGGTGCACTACCATTGGAGTGAGGCAATCACTCGTAAATCCTTCTCGAGCTACAGGCAAAATAGTCAAATGTGTAACATTTGGTGGCACATTGGAGAAGTACTCCACTGCCATTATCAATATTGCTACGCCTTTCTTTACAGGAGAGGTGCAAGCATGTCTCTTGCCGAATCCGATCGCTGATCTTATCATCGGTCGCATTCATGGAGTGAAAGAATGCACTCCACAGCAAATTTCTAATTGGGAAAATGTTAATATGCAATCTGCTAATGCAGTAATCACTAGGGCTCAAGCTCTTAATATGCCACAATCTTCACATTCTGAAGATAATGATGCGCAGATCCAAGATGATCCCTTGGAGATTTCCCATGATTCCTTTATCAAACAGCAGGAAGATGATCCTACTCTAAAGAAATTCTTTACTCTGGCAACAAAAGGTGATCCGAATAAGGATACAAATCGTAAATCTTGGATTACGATGAAGAATGGCGTACTTGTACGTATGGTACAAGACTCCGCTAAGTCCATTCATTCTCAAATCCTTGTGCCTAAAAATATGAGAGTTAAAATCTTACAGCACGCTCATGATTCGCAGTGTGCTGGACATATGGGTTTTTCCCGTACTAAAGCTAGAGTTCTTCAATCTTTCTTTTGGCCTGCTGTGAATAAGGACATACGAATCTATTGTCGATCTTGTAAAGTATGTCAAGAGATTAAATCCAGAGGTCCACGCCATGATGCACCTATTCAGGCTGCAGACATTCCCATTCGGCCATTTCAAAAAATGGCGATAGACATCATTGGTCCATTTAAGATAAAGTCTGCTAGAGGACACCAATTTATTTTGACGTGTGTTGATATGTGCACACGTTGGCCGGAGGCTGTTCCTCTAAAGAGCATAACTACTGCTGATGTCGCAGATGCTCTTTGGTTAATATTTTCTCGTCTGGGGTTTCCAGCAGAAATATTATCCGACCATGGTACCCAACTCATATCGGATACCATGTCTCAAGTAATGTCGACTCTTAAGATAGAGAGATCGCTGAGTAGTATTTATCATCCTATGTCCAATGGGATGGTGGAACGTTTGAATAGAACTCTGAAAAACCTACTAGGTAAGATAACAGAAGATCATCCTCAGGATTGGGATAGGGTTTTACCCGCGGCTCTCTTTGCATATAGAGAGGTCGCCAACGAACATACAGGATTTTCTCCCTTTGAACTTGTCTTTGGCGCGAAACCGCGAGGTCCTATGTCCTTACTTCATGATCTTATAACTGCTGATAATATTGTCGATGACACAAAATCCTCTTATGAATATGTCATCGCACTTAGACACAAGATTATTGAAGCATGCAAATTGGCAACTGCTTCTTCTGAATTTGCGAAACAGAAGGCAAGGGAATTTGCCAATAAAAAGAGATGTTTGCGACAACTTTGTCCAGGTGACAAAGCATTTGTCTTGCTACCTTGTAGGGAAAATAGACTTCTTATTTCTTGGAAAGGTCCGTACGATATAATATCAAAAGTTTCCGATGTTGACTATATCGTCGATATTGACGGGAAGCGTAAAACCTTCCACATCAACATGCTCACGGAATTCCATGAACGTCCTGATTATTTACAACCTGTTTTCCAGGCAACGGACGATTTTCCAGTCCAACATGGACAGTACTCATCTCTGTCAGTAATACAGGATGAGGAAACGAGTTTCTCGGATGTAAATTTACCTTTTCCAATGATTCCTCTTCACTCTAATGAATCATGGAAAGATGTTGCAATTTCTCCAGAATTATCTCCAGGAGAGCAGAAACAAGTTTCTACTATGTTAGAACAATTTCAGGATGTCCTTACTGACATTCCTGGTCAAACTGATGTCATTCAACATGACATTATTCTTACTGACCATAGTCCTATAAGAGTCAGACCGTATCCTATCCCGATACATTTTCAAGCACAGGTAGAGAAAGAGTTAGATGAGATGATAGAGTTAAAAATTATTGAACCATCCACATCAGCATATTCTTCGCCGATGGTTATAGTACGAAAAAAAGACAATAACATACGTCTTTGCGTGGATTATCGCAAATTGAATCAAGTGACTAAATTTGATGCTGAACCTATGCCTTTACTAGAAGAGCTACTTACGAGACTATCGAATTCTCATTTCTTTACTAAACTCGATTTGTCTAAGGGATATTGGCAAGTTCCACTATCCGAACACGCCAAACCGTTTACTGCTTTTTCGACGCCTAGGGGTCTATTCCAATGGAATTTCATGCCTTTCGGTCTTATGAACGCCCCTGCAACATTTGTACGCATGATGCGTCGAATCCTATCTCATCGCTCAGATGTCATTGCGTATCTTGATGACATCTGTCTTTTCAGTGATACTTGGAACGATCACTATAATGGTATAAATGAACTATTGTCTATCTTACGCGAGCATAACCTGACAGCGAAACCATCGAAAGCATGTATTGGTTTTAGCGAAATATCTTTCTTAGGACACCGTGTTGGTCATGGGTTCCTAAAAACAGAAGACCATAATACAAGTAAGATACTTAACATTTCTATTCCTAAGACTAAAAAGCAAGTGCGAAGTCTCTTAGGTCTAATACAATTTTATGGACGATTCATTCCGAATCTGTCCTCCATTATGTCACCTCTTTCTTCCTTGCTAAAGAAAGGGTCTCCTAATGTAGTCCATTGGACTCAAGAATGTCAATCCTCTTTGGATAAGGTTAAAACTATGTTTTCTACTTCACCTATCCTAGTATTGCCTTCTAAGGATAAGACATTTATTCTTCGTAGTGACGCTTCATCCACCGGGATTGGAGCAGCACTAATGCAAGAGTACTCTGGAACTCTGCATCCTGTGATGTATATTTCTCGGAAATTAAATGCCGCAGAGAAGAATTACTCGGTCCTAGACCGTGAATTATTGGCTATGGTTTGGTCAATCCTTAAACTGCAAAGATTTCTTCTGGGCGCGCATTTCATTGTGGAAACTGACCAGAAAGCTCTTACGGCTATTCAGAGTAAAAATCTGAAGAGCGCGAGATCAACGCGATACGCGATTGCTCTACAGCCATTTCATTTTTCGGTGCGAGCTATCCGTGGGTCAGAAAATGTGATGGCAGATATTTTGTCTAGATGCCCACATGATTCATAACTGTTATACAACTTTGATACAGTTGTTTCTATGTTGAAATGTGTACACATATGTAATATATCATATATTGATTGTAACACTACTTAGCGGTTCATTGATATTTATTCACCGCTGATCTTTCAATGTTTTTCGTCTTTGATGATCATGATGTTAAGATATCTTAGATGAAATTTATGTATAAACTAATGTGGAAATTGTGTCATTGCTAATATTGTAGTATGCGTTGGTGACACCTCTCTGGAAATATTAATACTTAGAGAAGTACCTTCTCTAAGGTCATAAAACTTATGCTTATCATCTGCGCATTGTTATTGGTGCGTTGTGAGCCTATTGTATGTTGCTCCTAGATGTATTTCAAAAAAAAAAAATGTACCATTTTTTTCCCGAGGGGTGTGGTAATCTGTTGCGTGCATATTTTGACGCACATATTACAAAAATCGATATGGCTATTTAATATGGAAAAGATATAGACATTCATTCATTTGTGTATGAAAATGCTGTCTATGGGGAAAGCGAGATAATCCATGTTTGATTCACACTTTTGATTATAGGAGTAATCGTTCTTGATATTGATCCGGCGCATGGATATTGCTCTTATGTTTGTACTTATTTTTTAGGGCCAGAAAATAGATTAATTTGCTTATTATGTTTATGGCCTGAATTCATATGTATTACATATTATTAGTACAAGTAGAATCAGTCCTATATTGTATATTTTGGATGGGTAGGCGGGACTAGATTCTTGTTATTCCGCTCTAGCGGAAGTATGAGTTGTCTTGACAAGTCGTGATGAGTTCCGATGTACCGTGATAATGGCGGGTACGCATTTTCAAAGGGCTGGTAGATTCTTAAGGAAAAATGATTTATGAAGTGGTTTTCTTCTATAGGAGATTGTGTCTCTACTAGAGTTTGTGTTAGAGACTCTCCTAAGGTACGGTACAATGTATAATTCGGACTCCATGTATTGCCAGACCCTATTTTGATGATCTCATGTCGGTTAGACCTAGATGGAACATTGTGCTTCGTATCGCTAGGGTCGTGTTTTGTATCGACGAAGATGACAGGCTTTCCTACAGCAGTTATGTCTACGTGAATTAGCTTGATTACTGTAGAGCTGTATGGAAAAACTTTATGAAATTATTTATATACACATTATAAATTAGCTTTGGCTTATATTCTCCTTCCTATGAGTGAGTGAACGAGAACTCAGGAAGGCGGCCATGTTATTCCTGTCATCATATTTTTTGATCACTGTCCAAAGAACGGGGCATGTATCTTATTACTCGGACAGTGACAAGGAGATCTCAATCTTGATAGAAACCCCCTTTTCGTGGTTTCATAATATGCTACAAACTATGGACGTCAAGCAACTTTAGTTATTTACCGATCCGCCTTCACTGACGCGTTTAGTCAGATAGGGGATGCGGCCATAATGTATCATGACATTGAACTTTTGATGTACTACCCATTATTTCTGAATGTGTCATGACTTCAGATCTGCTATGTATACCTACAAATTGATATGTCAACATACCATGATGTACTCGTATGTCCCAGTGTGTACGTCTGAATAAATTGAGTAAACAAAGATTCCAGCAGTCTGCATTGGTGCCTTGTAGACACAAGTGTATGAGTGATTATATTGGTCAGCACACGAACAGTACACCATTCGCGGTAATCACACTCTACACTTCTACTCCATACATACACCATCCTGCGTCGGTTGAAGTGACCAAGTTTAGGGCCTGCTTCCCCTGGAGCCTTAGAGGGAAACTACTGTTGACAGCCGCCTTTGCCTTCCCTAACTCAGGACTAGGGTGAGTTACCCATTTACAGCTGGGTAGACTGGAGCATGCCTGATCTCAACAACACACCACTCTTCCTTACAGAGCATACAGACTGACACTTTACAGAGTGGAAAGAAGAAAAGAAACTTTACAGTGGTGAGCCAGATTCCTGGGTCCAGCTTACGCAGTTTTGTGTTGAGAATCACAGTTTACAGCTGAAAGAACATTTGTTTGACCACATCAACACCAGTAGGACAGCTATACAGTCGATGTCAGCTTGACCTGTATTACCGATAGGATGCTGTATCTAGGTCAGCGCTTGTTGACAGTTTTTCGCTGTACAGACGGTATTACACAGGACAGTTGTATCAAGTGTAGAAAATATCTGGAGCAGTATTGTTGACATTTCTCAACGTACAGAAGAATCACAGTGTTGTTGAACATAAAGTGCATAGTTCATCGTTGGATCTTCATATGCTCAGCAGAGAAAAATTGACAGTGTAATAGTTTAAAATTAAATCTATTACTGAATAAAGTGGCAAGTTATTAGTATTAAAATAAACTGTGCCTGCTTTACAACACTATACCTGCAACACATTCCATTCATGATATAAATTATATTGTATGCTATATGCTATTTATGTTTACATGTTATTTGTTTATATGTGTAGTGTTTATATGTTGCGGGCCTGGATGGGAGGTGACTAGAACAGGAAATACCGAGTGATATTGGTCTTGTTCTGGCGTTCTATAGGGAGCAATTTCTTAATTGAAATTTGCATGCAACATAGTTTGCAAATATTTGGTTAGTTGTGACGACTGTGTTCATATTTGTATTTGTAACATTTTTCTGTTCTTTATTTTTGTTTGATTTGTTTGTATAATTGTAGGTCTCATCTTTCCTTTCATTTCAGTTTTTTACACCCTTATGTTTATACACTGTGGCGTTATTTGTCTTGTTATCTTATTGCAGTTATCATCACAGATTCTGTGATCATTTTTTTCATTTCTCCTATTTAATTTAATTTGATCTCTGCAAATGTTTTCATATTGTCTTTTCTTGTTTGTCCTTTGTAATGTCTTTAGTTGACATATGACATAGGAGGTATAGTAGTATACACTTATAGTATAGTACAGATCAGTACTTTATGATTATTTTCCACAGGTACTCAAGTGATCATTGATTATATTAAGGTATACAAGACCTTTGTAAGGCTTGTCTCCCACAGTATTTGAGATACAGTTATTGTTGTCCACAGGTACTCAAGTTATCATTGGTTATTATAAACCATACAAGTTTTTCACTAAGACTAAGTCTATGGTATAGACTTGTCTCCCATTAAAGTGAAATAAGGTAATTTATTTACTTTTTCAGGTTTCTGATTTAAGAAGACAAAATGTCTACATTAGATTACTTTATTGCACAAGGAAAATCTCTTGATAAGACTGGGAAAGACTTAGAAGAATGGGCTGTTGCTCAATATGACAAAGCATTAGCTGCTGAAGAGAGAAAAGCTGCGGCTGAGGAGAGAAAACTTCAAATAGAAGAAAAAAAATTAGAAGCTGCTGCTGCTGCTGAAGAGAGAAAAGCTGCTGCTGCTGCTGCTGCTGAAGAGAGAAAAGCTCTAGCTGAAGAAAAAAGATTAGAAAAAGAAGCTGATACTGCTGCTGAACTAAAGAAATTGCAGATGCAAGTGGAGGAAAGGAGATTTGATGCAGAACAAAAGAAATTAGATGCTGCTGCTGCAGCTGAACAGAAGAAATTAGAAGTTGCTGCAGAACAGAAGAAATTAGAAGCTGCTGCAGAACAGAAAAGATTAGATAGAGAAGCTGAAGAGAGAAAAGCAATAAGAGAACATGAATTTGAGTTAGAGAAATTAAAATTGACAAGTATGAGTAATGTTAATCAGGCATCTGGTGGTAATGGTAAACCCTTTGTGTACAAGGTCAAGGTACCAGCGTTTAACCCTACCAGTGATGATATAACATTTTGGCTTTCTAGATTTGAACGGGCTTGTCGATCTCATAATGTTGACAAATCACAGTATGTGAATCAGTTGTCTGAAAATCTAAAAGGGGAGTCTCTGAGTAAGTTATATTTTGTTGAAGAGGCCGACAAAGATAATTATGATGCTGTTAGGGCAGCTTTGATAAAGAGATATCAGCTGTCTGAGGAAGGTTATCGTCTTTTGTTTAAAACAATGAGACCTGAGGTAGGTGTAGAATTCTCAGAATTCATCTCAAAAGCACGAATTACACTTTCACGATGGATTGAATTATCCAAAACAGAGAAAACATTTGATGGTCTTACGGATTTATTGCTAAGAGACAAGGTCATGTCTTCGGTAAATAAATCATTCCTAGAGTTCTTACATGAGCGTAAACCTAGTACATTAAAGCAAATGGAAGAATATTGTGACCAGTATGCCACGGCACACCCTGACATGATTCTTAGTAACTCTAACATTAAAGAGAGTATGCCAGTTGCTTCGGCAACAGAATATAATCAGAATTACTCACACAAATTCCAAGGAGCTAAAAATAAATTTGATAAAAAGGTTAATTGGAATAAGTATCAAAACCAAGATAACCACTCAAATCAGAGTTCTTCTTCGAAGAACTGGAATCGGGCTGATAGTCCTCGACACGCGAGGGGTACCCATAATTTTAGAAATTCTCGGAAAGGGAGTAGCTATAGGAACTACCCAAGTGCTTCATGGAGACAAAAGAAACAATATTACAGGGATACTCAATATAATGAGCGTGATGATTATGATCATGAATATTATGATTCAAACCCAAATAGGGGTTATAACAAGGGAAATAATAATTATAGAGACAATTATAACCGAGGTAGATCACAACACAAAAGACATGGTAAATCTTATTACCAGGCTAACTCTGCACAACAGGAGTTCCACGACGCCGATAATCAGAATAATGATAAAAAAGACTCCAATAGTGTAGCAAATTCCGCTTTCGATTTTGCTAGAGCATCTGAGTGTTCGCAATGCAAAACATTATTCGATCCAACCACAGTTTCTACTTTAAGCTGCGGTCACCCGCTTCCCGCTCTCCATGCGTCAATCGCGCATAATGGAAGGGGTGCTCTTGTCTTTAATAGGGGCCTAATAGATGGTACTCCGGTATCAATTCTTTTCGATTCGGGGTGCACTACCATCGGAGTGAGGCAATCACTCGTAAATCCTTCTCGAGCTACAGGCAATATAGTCAAATGTGTAACATTTGGTGGCACATTGGAGAAGTACTCCACTGCCATTATCAATATTGCTACGCCTTTCTTTACAGGAGAGGTGCAAGCATGTCTCTTGCCGAATCCGATCGCTGATCTTATCATCGGTCGCATTCATGGAGTGAAAGAATGCACTCCACAGCAAATTTCTAATTGGGAAAATGTTAATATGCAATCTGCTAATGCAGTAATCACTAGGGCTCAAGCTCTTAATATGCCACAATCTTCACATTCTGAAGATAATGATGCGCAGATCCAAGATGATCCCTTGGAGATTTCCCACGATTCCTTTATCAAACAGCAGGAAGATGATCCTACTCTAAAGAAATTCTTTACTCTGGCAACAAAAGGTGATCCGAATAAGGATACAAATCGTAAATCTTGGATTACGATGAAGAATGGCGTACTTGTACGTATGGTACAAGACTCCGCTAAGTCCATTCATTCTCAAATCCTTGTGCCTAAAAATATGAGAGTTAAAATCTTACAGCACGCTCATGATTCGCAGTGTGCTGGACATATGGGTTTTTCCCGTACTAAAGCTAGAGTTCTTCAATCTTTCTTTTGGCCTGCTGTGAATAAGGACATACGAATCTATTGTCGATCTTGTAAAGTATGTCAAGAGATTAAATCCAGAGGTCCACGCCATGATGCACCTATTCAGGCTGCAGACATTCCCATTCGACCATTTCAAAAAATGGCGATAGACATCATTGGTCCATTTAAGATAAAGTCTGCTAGAGGACACCAATTTATTTTGACGTGTGTTGATATGTGCACACGTTGGCCGGAGGCTGTTCCTCTAAACAGCATAACTACTGCTGATGTCGCAGATGCTCTTTGGTTAATATTTTCTCGTCTGGGGTTTCCAGCAGAAATATTATCCGACCATGGTACCCAACTCATATCGGATACCATGTCTCAAGTAATGTCGACTCTTAAGATAGAGAGATCGCTGAGTAGTATTTATCATCCTATGTCCAATGGGATGGTGGAACGTTTGAATAGAACTCTGAAAAACCTACTAGGTAAGATAACAGAAGATCATCCTCAGGATTGGGATAGGGTTTTACCCGCGGCTCTCTTTGCATATAGAGAGGTCGCCAACGAACATACAGGATTTTCTCCCTTTGAACTTGTCTTTGGCGCGAAACCGCGAGGTCCTATGTCCTTACTTCATGATCTTATAACTGCTGATAATATTGTCGATGACACAAAATCCTCTTATGAATATGTCATCGCACTTAGACACAAGATTATTGAAGCATGCAAATTGGCAACTGCTTCTTCTGAATTTGCGAAACAGAAGGCAAGGGAATTTGCCAATAAAAAGAGATGTTTGCGACAACTTTGTCCAGGTGACAAAGCATTTGTCTTGCTACCTTGTAGGGAAAATAGACTTCTTATTTCTTGGAAAGGTCCGTACGATATAATATCAAAAGTTTCCGATGTTGACTATATCGTCGATATTGACGGGAAGCGTAAAACCTTCCACATCAACATGCTCACGGAATTCCATGAACGTCCTGATTATTTACAACCTGTTTTCCAGGCAACGGACGATTTTCCAGTCCAACATGGACAGTACTCATCTCTGTCAGTAATACAGGATGAGGAAACGAGTTTCTCGGATGTAAATTTACCTTTTCCAATGATTCCTCTTCACTCTAATGAATCATGGAAAGATGTTGCAATTTCTCCAGAATTATCTCCAGGAGAGCAGAAACAAGTTTCTACTATGTTAGAACAATTTCAGGATGTCCTTACTGACATTCCTGGTCAAACTGATGTCATTCAACATGACATTATTCTTACTGACCATAGTCCTATAAGAGTCAGACCGTATCCTATCCCGATACATTTTCAAGCACAGGTAGAGAAAGAGTTAGATGAGATGATAGAGTTAAAAATTATTGAACCATCCACATCAGCATATTCTTCGCCGATGGTTATTGTACGAAAAAAAGACAATAACATACGTCTTTGCGTGGATTATCGCAAATTGAATCAAGTGACTAAATTTGATGCTGAACCTATGCCTTTACTAGAAGAGCTACTTACGAGACTATCGAATTCTCATTTCTTTACTAAACTCGATTTGTCTAAGGGATATTGGCAAGTTCCATTATCCGAACACGCCAAACCGTTTACTGCTTTTTCGACGCCTAGGGGTCTATTCCAATGGAATTTCATGCCTTTCGGTCTTATGAACGCCCCTGCAACATTTGTACGCATGATGCGTCGAATCCTATCTCATCGCTCAGATGTCATTGCGTATCTTGATGACATCTGTCTTTTCAGTGATACTTGGAACGATCACTATAATGGGATAAATGAACTATTGTCTATCTTACGCGAGCATAACCTGACAGCGAAACCATCGAAAGCATGTATTGGTTTTAGCGAAATATCTTTCTTAGGACACCGTGTTGGTCATGGGTTCCTAAAAACAGAAGACCATAATACAAGTAAGATACTTAACATTTCTATTCCTAAGACTAAAAAGCAAGTGCGAAGTCTCTTAGGTCTAATACAATTTTATGGACGATTCATTCCGAATCTGTCCTCCATTATGTCACCTCTTTCTTCCTTGCTAAAGAAAGGGTCTCCTAATGTAGTCCATTGGACTCAAGAATGTCAATCCTCTTTGGATAAGGTTAAAACTATGTTTTCTACTTCACCTATCCTAGTATTGCCTTCTAAGGATAAGACATTTATTCTTCGTAGTGACGCTTCATCCACCGGGATTGGAGCTGCACTAATGCAAGAGTACTCTGGAACTCTGCATCCTGTGATGTATATTTCTCGGAAATTAAATGCCGCAGAGAAGAATTACTCGGTCCTAGACCGTGAATTATTGGCTATGGTTTGGTCAATCCTTAAACTGCAAAGATTTCTTCTGGGCGCGCATTTCATTGTGGAAACTGACCAGAAAGCTCTTACGGCTATTCAGAGTAAAAATCTGAAGAGCGCGAGATCAACGCGATACGCGATTGCTCTACAGCCATTTCATTTTTCGGTGCGAGCTATCCGTGGGTCAGAAAATGTGATGGCAGATATTTTGTCTAGATGCCCACATGATTCATAACTGTTATACAACTTTGATACAGTTGTTTCTATGTTGAAATGTGTACACATATGTAATATATCATATATTGATTGTAACACTACTTAGCGGTTCATTGATATTTATTCACCGCTGATCTTTCAATGTTTTTCGTCTTTGATGATCATGATGTTAAGATATCTTAGATGAAATTTATGTATAAACTAATGTGGAAATTGTGTCATTGCTAATATTGTAGTATGCGTTGGTGACACCTCTCTGGAAATATTAATACTTAGAGAAGTACCTTCTCTAAGGTCATAAAACTTATGCTTATCATCTGCGCATTGTTATTGGTGCGTTGTGAGCCTATTGTATGTTGCTCCTAGATGTATTTCAAAAAAAAAAAATGTACCATTTTTTTCCCGAGGGGTGTGGTAATCTGTTGCGTGCATATTTTGACGCACATATTACAAAAATCGATATGGCTATTTAATATGGAAAAGATATAGACATTCATTCATTTGTGTATGAAAATGCTGTCTATGGTAAAAGCGAGGGAATCCATGTTTGATTCACACTTTTGATTATAGGAGTAATCGTTCTTGATATTGATCCGGCGCATGGATATTGCTCTTATGTTTGTACTTATTTTTTAGGGCCAGAAAATAGATTAATTTGCTTATTATGTTTATGGCCTGAATTCATATGTATTACATATTATTAGTACAAGTAGAATCAGTCCTATATTGTATATTTTGGATGGGTAGGCGGGACTAGATTCTTGTTATTCCGCTCTAGCGGAAGTATGAGTTGTCTTGACAAGTCGTGATGAGTTCCGATGTACCGTGATAATGGCGGGTACGCATTTTCAAAGGGCTGGTAGATTCTTAAGGAAAAATGATTTATGAAATGGTTTTCTTCTATAGGAGATTGTGTCTCTACTAGAGTTTGTGTTAGAGACTCTCCTAAGGTACGGTACAATGTATAATTCGGACTCCATGTATTGCCAGACCCTATTTTGATGATCTCATGTCGGTTAGACCTAGATGGAACATTGTGCTTCGTATCGCTAGGGTCGTGTTTTGTATCGACGAAGATGACAGGCTTTCCTACAGCAGTGATGTCTACGTGAATTAACTTGATTACTGTAGAGCTGTATGGAAAACTTTATGAAATTATTCCTATGCACATTATAAAGTAACTTTGGCTTATATATACCTTCCTATGAGTGAGTGAACGACAACTCAGGAAGGCGGCCATGTTATATTCCTGTCATCATATTTTTTGATCACTGTCCAAAGAACGGGGCATGTATCTTATTACTCGGACAGTGACAAGGAGATCTCAATCTTGATAGAAACCCCCTTTTCGTGGTTTCATAATATGCTACAAACTATGGACGTCAAGCAACTTTAGTCATTTACCGATCCGCCTTCACTGACGCGTTTAGTCAGATAGGGGATGCGGCCATAATGTATCATGACATTGAACTTTTGATGTACTACCCATTATTTATGAATGTGTCATGACTTTGGATCTACTATGTATGCCTGCAAATTGATGTGTCAACATACCATGATTTACTCGTATGTCCCAGTGTGTACGTCTGAATAAATTGTGTAAACAAAGATCCCAACAGTCTGCATTGGTGCCTTGTAGACACAAGTGTATGAGTGATTATCTTGGTCAGCACACGAACAGTACACCATTCGCGTTAATCACACTCTACACTTCTACTCCATACATACACCATCCTGCGTCGGTTGAAGTGACCAAGTTTAGGGCCTGCTTCCCCTGGAGCCTTAGAGGGAAACTACTGTTGACAGCCGCCTTTGCCTTCCCTAACTCAGGACTAGGGTGAGTTACCCATTTACAGCTGGGTAGACTGGAGCATGCCTGATCTCAACAACACACCACACTTCTTTACAGACTGACACTTTACAGAGTGGAAAGAGAAACTTTACAACCATCTCAGTTGGGACTGTTCTACTTGGGTCTGCAGGGGTTGAGTTTTTAGGCCTTGACGTATCGTCTGGTTGCGGACCATGTCTCTTCTTGTTACTTCAACCAGCTTCCTTAGATATCTCATTTCTGAGGTTTGGATCTGGCTTTTGTGGGTTGTAGTCATTACCCATGACTCGCATCTATACGTCAAGGCTGGGACATAGGTGGAGCAGTATACAGCCATCTTCGTTTTCTTACCAACTTCTCTTTTGCTGAGGAATCCTCGATTTATGGCTTGAAAATTCTCCCAGCTGCTGCTCTTCGGGTAGCCAACTCTTCTTTGATGCCTCCCTTCCGGTCTATGACCGCTCCAAGGTATTTAAAGTGATCGACCTGCTCCAGGACCTGTTCCCCAAGCTTAATCTGATGTCTTCTTTCCTCTCGTGATATCACCATGGTTTTAGTTTTCGAGCTGCTTATGATCATCCCTCTCTTCTCCAGCTCTTCCTTCCAGACTTGCAGGTTGGATTGGAGATGTGCCTCTGATTTAGCAATCAAGGCAGCATCATCAGCAAATGCCAGCTCTGAAATACAGACCTGTCTCATCTTCCAGTTCCCCACTGTATACTTTCCGTCCTCTCCTTACATGCCTTGATGACATCGTCCATGAGAAGTATGAAAAAATAAGGTGACATGATATCACCTTGTCTTACATCAGTGGTGGTCCTGAATTCTTCTAAGCTTTGGTTTGCCGTCCTCACATAATTTATGCAAGACTTGTAGAAGCTCTGTATAGCACGAATCAGAGGTTATGAAATGTTCTTCCTTGCCAAACAGTCCCAGAGTTTGTTCCAGGGGACCTTGTAAAATACCTTTTCCAGATCTAAGAAACAAAGATGGATCTCACTCTTTTACTCAAGAGCCTTTTCACTCAGCTGTCTGAGTGTGAAGATTAGGTCTTGAGTACTTCGATTAGCTCGGAAGCCACACTGGACCTCATCCAGCTAGGCGTCTGAGTCTCTGCTCCATGATTCTAGAGTAGATTTTACCAGGGACACTGAGAAGGGATATGCCTCTATGGATTCCACATTGTCGGTTGTCACCCTTTTAAAAAATCTGTGTTATTATGGCAATCTCCCAATCCTTTGGTATGGTCTTGTTGCACCAAGCTGCCCGTAAGGCCTTTAGGGGTAATAGGTCGCCTGCTGCTTCCATGTACTTAACCATTTCTGGTGTTATGACATCGTGTCTTGCAGCTTTACCCATCTTGATTTTCTCCAGTGCTGCCTATAGTTCTTCCATCTTTATGTCATCTTCATCACCATTGGTTTCCTCTTATGTGCCAGTGGTTCTCATTTATTTCTGAAAAATATTCTTTCCATCTATCCATTACATCTTTTTGGGCAGTAAGCAATTTGCATTGCTTGTCCTTTATAACTTTAAGAGGGTACTGTTTTTTCTTCCTCATATTCTTTAGGGTCTTATAGAACAATTTATGGTTTTTTAGCGCATCGTTTTCTAGCTTTATCTCCAAATTCTTCCCATGACTCTGTTTTGCTGCTAGCACCTTGTTCTTTGCTTCTGTTATGGTAAAGGTAAAGGATCCCGTTACACGCTCATTGAGGCATATTAGCCCATATTTTCTTGACCGTCGGCACACTAGAGGTGATGTGGTCAGCATCACGCCGGCCGCCTTAACCTTCCCAGAGTTGCTCTGGTATCCATTTGGGGCTGGGTCGACCCAGGAGCCGTTTGTGGCCTAAAAAAATCCCACCTCATCTGGGGATCGAACCATAGACCACTGCGCTAGGAAGCCAGTGCACTAACCACTATATTCTGTTATGAGTATCATATATTCTCTATATTTCTCTGTTTTTCCTGCTGTGTTTTTAGCTCCTAAGTATTGTTTCCATGCCTTTTTCTTCTCTCTTATTTTATCTTTAACCTCATCTGTCCACCAAGGTGTCCTCTTTCTCTTGTTCCCAAGTTGAACTTCACCACATGCTTTCCAGAAAAAAAATACGTTATTAGGAACATCATAACCTTTATTTTTATAGTATCATAAAGTTGTTAAACGTTTATCGGGACACAATAAAATAATTTAGTTAGGATGATGATGAGGATAATCACGATGATGGTTGATGATGATGAGGACGATGATGACGATGATGATGATTGATGGTGATGATGATGATGGTGATTATGATTATGATGATGATGATGGTGACGATTATGATGTATAGAAATAAACAACATCTCAAAAAGCAACGTTTAAAATCTCTATTAAAATAAAATACAAAAAAAAAATTAAAACAATGAAAAATAACAGACACAAAAGAAGTGATAACAATATTTATTAAAATTAAATAAACTTAAGATCTGTTATCTTTATAGCAATAATACATGCATACTAAATCAATCAACAGGGAGCCGCGCTGGTGTAATGGTTACCACACTGCGCTGGCGATCGGGTGATCGATGTTCAAGCCTGGGCGACAAAATTTGAAGAAGTGTCGTCGACCAGGGACTGGTGGCACCTGAGCCGACCCAGCTCTAATGGGTACCTCCGAAGACGGCGAGTATCTGCCTGAATGGAGGACACCTGTCATTGAATAGGGAAAAAAGGGGTAATCACGTAAAATTCAGTCTTAGGTTAGACATATTAACCGGAGATTTCGCCTCGAGTATTGGCGGGCATACGATTTAAAAAAATAAATATAAAATAAAATATTGGACTAAATCCATATTCCTAATATGCCTCAATGGGCGTGTAACGTGATCCTTTACCTTATAAGAAACATTAATCAGTTCTCAAAAACAGGCTGAGTTCTGTCAGCAGAGGAGCAGGATCGGACAACATTATCTTTGATTTAAAGCACACTCTCGTGATTATGACATTTGAAGTAGGCCACGGCAGGTGCTGAAGCCATCCGAGAGATGTCATAAGAATGATTACGGCATCGGTCACCATAACCTTTCCCCGTTTCTTAAATATATGTCTTACTGCAACGTTTGCCTGCAAAAGAGAATTTTACTTTTCGCGCCTTGCCTACACGATATTCGGCATAACAATATTTGCTCACAGAATGATGCATTACATGTTTCATTAACACAATGACATGTTTTATACTGTCATTCTGCTTGGTCCTTGAGTGACTGTTGCGCACATATTCTTTTCTGTGGCGCACAGATTACGGTTGTTACGCATACAAATGGTAAATGTAATTATTTGTCTGATAAAAATATATTTATCTTTGAATTCACGATTATCAGTCTAAGGGACAGAACTCAGATTAGTCGATGTGTATTCATTCTGTGAGTTATCTGTTCTTGTATCTTTCCTGAAGATCGAACTCAGCGTAGAAATCTAGGTTTACAGCGATCTATTCTTTGTTTGGTTAGAAATAGATTGTTCTTGCTTCAGAATATCTATAGCCCGAATCTATGTGTATTTCTTGTCTATGTAGGACGAGACTGTCTTATATCTTAATATCTTTGTATGTCTAAGTCGAACTATATCTTCGGTGTCGAACTCGGGGTCAAAGGTTGTTCGGCGGATGTGTCGCGAGATCGACGTGAGAGGGTTCCGCCCTGGTGGGTGCTGATTTGTTTGTAGCGGCCTGTCGCCGGAAAAGTGATCTCTATATTAGTGGGGAAAGAGGTAGTCTCTTTAGACATATCATGTATCATTCACCCCAGTGTTTATTCTTACTGCCAAGGAATGGCAGAATCATATTCTAGTGTATTTCTGATACCAAGGTAAAGACGCATTTCTTATGAACTTTTCCTGAGTCATTGTATTCGATGGGCAATCGTACGGTTGTACGTTTAGACGAATATTAGCCAGATGAAGATGACATTCATACCTAGCAGCACCATATTATGTGATGAAGTCAATTGTATAAATGGTAGAAGCTACAAAGCAAGGAGGACATTTAATGTAGTATCAGCTTTGATTGCGCTTCATAGTTTGTATCCTGGGTGAGCGACAACTCACTGGGAGGAGAAGCCATTTTGAATTCTATATTTTCCAATCATCGAGGAGAGAACAGGGATGCCCCTTACTATCACCTGATGAGTCCAGAGATCACTGCTACAGAAGAGAACCCACTACTAGTGGTTCAATATTGTTATCAAAGAAATATGTGCTGAACTTTATCTATATGAATCTTCGCTAGACGAGGTTAGGTCTAGGAACCGTTTTGAATATATTATTTATGAACTGACGTGCTCTGTCAGTAAAGACAGATGATTATCTGTATTGGAATCACTGAATGCTTGTCTACTGAGATTCCATTATGCTGTCATGCAACATGAATGCCGATTTAAAACTGTAGACTATTGTCATACATATATGATGGTGTTGTGCCAACCTGTTTCCTGTTCCTGTATCGTCGAAGTGTGTGTCCATTAAATACAAGAAAACGTAAACAGTAGTTCGTCTTACACTTCCTGCCACGAGTGAGTGAGATTGCCCTATTGTCAACTCTCAGAACATTTTCCAGCATTCGCGTACTGTTGTATCCTCACTCCAAATCAATACAAAACTGCGTAGGTCGAGTTGACCTTTGGTTTGTCTTCATGTTTGACAACACCTATCGACACTCTTCGAACACGATTAACTGCAAACAACCAAGCAACACTGGTAGGCCAGCTTTCTGGGTTTGACGTCGCAGAAATTGAGAAGTCAACAGACTACTAATACCAGACCGTTTCCTGTGGCTGATACGACACCCCTGCAGTACTAGTTTGCTCTTTGTGAACACTTTGTCACGTGACCTATCGAGCGAATACTGAAACTAGGTCAGCGCTTGTGGACATTTTTCATTGTACATCACAGTATTACACAGAACGTTTGCAGGCAGAAATTAATTGTGTTAGCAAGTATTACAGTGAACTAAGAAGTCCTACTTTCATCGATGGATCTTCTTATGCTCTATATTTGAACATTGTAATAATTAGATCAAGAATTTAATATTGATTAAAGTGGCAGTTAATTTTATTAGAAACTGTGCCATACTGTAAAACTTAGCTTTTTCTGCAACACATCATATTGACATGCTATTTCTTTTATGTACTAATGTTTATATTACATGTATCTGTTCCTCTGTGTGTTTATCTCAGTGGGCGGTTGGTGAGGTGACTAGTATAACATTTCCCACGTCATAGAGGGGTTATATTAGTGTTCTGTAGGGAGCAATTTTCTTAATTGAAAATTTGCATGCAACATTTGTTGCAATTTTTCTGTTAGCTGTGACGATATGTTCAGTTTTGTTTTCGTTATTTTTCGCTTTCTTTAGTTTTGTTTTGATTTGTTTGTATTTGTAGGTCTAACCTTTCCTTTCATTTAATTATATACACACTCTATATTTATACACTGTGACGTCATTTGTCTTGTTTATTTCCTCGCAGTTATCATCACATACTTTGTGACATTATTTTTGGTTAAGCTTTTTCATTTATTTGATTTCTGCGAATGTTTTCTTGTTGTCTTTGATAATTGTCTTTTGTCTATGTTGTCGGTTGACATATACTATAAAATATACTTGATCATACACTACTAGTTGTGTAGTGAACTTATTAGAAAGAATCAACTGAGAATTAATTGCTGTTATTTTAGTTACACAGTTGATTATACAAGACCTTATTTAAAGGCTTGTTTCCAACAGAGATTGGGATTGTGAGCTAATTAATCAAGTTCATTTAGAACTTGTTTCTGTTTACTTGGAAATAGATTACATTATTGTTTCAAGTGATTGCTATCATTATAGACATCATGTCTACATTGGAATACTATATTGCACAAGGGAAATCCCTTGATAAGTCTGGTAAGGAATTAGAGGAGTTTGCAACTGCTCAATTTGCCATGGTATTAAAGTCAGAAGAAAAGAAGCAAAAAGAGGAAAATAAATGGAAAGCAGAAGTTGAACAAAAGAAGATAGATGCTGAGAATTTAAGATTGCAGATGCAAGTTGAGGAGAGAAAAGCTGCTGCTGAGGAGAAAAAAGCTGCTGTTGAGGAGAGAAAGCTTCAAATAGAAGAAAAAAATTAGAAGCTGAAGAAAAAAGATTACAAAGAGAAGCTGAAGCTGAGGAGAGAAAAGCAATAAGAGAACATGAACATCAAAAAGAACTTTTAGCATTTGAGTTAGAAAAATTGAAATTGACAAAAATGAGTAATGTTAACCAGTCAAATGGTAATGGTGGTAAACCCTTTACTTACAAGGTCAGGGTACCAGCGTTCAATCCTTCCAGTGACGATATTACATTCTGGCTGGATCGTTTTGAACGCTCTTGTCGAGCTCATAATGTGGATAAATCCCAATATGCTAACCAGTTATCAGAAAATTTGAAAAATGATTCTCTGACTAGTTTACGTTTGGTTGAAGAGGCTGACAAGGATAATTATGATGTTATTAGAGCAGCTTTATTGAAAAATATCAATTAACAGAGGAAGGTTACCGTATTTTGTTTAAGAAAATGGTACCTGAATCAGGGGTAGAATTCTCAGAATTCATTGCAAGGACACGTCTTAGATTTAATCGTTGGATTGAGTTGTCCAAAACAGAAAAGACATAAGAAGCCCTTATGGACTTGCTGCTCAGAGACAAGATTATGTCAAGTGTTAATAAACCATTCCTTGAATTCCTACATGAGCGTAAACCCAAGACACTAAAAGAAATGGAAGAATATTTTACCCAATACGTCACGGCACATCCGGACGTAGCTTTTAGCAATGCTAAGGTTAAAGAAAGTATGCCAGTTGCATCAGCAACACCATACAACCCTAATTACTCACACAAATTTCAGGGACCACAAAACAGGTTTGATAAAAAAGGTAACCATAATAGTTATCAAAGCCAAGGTAACCAGTCATATCAGGGTTCTTCTGCGAAGTACTGGAGACGAGCCGACAGCCCTCGATTCAGGGGTGGTCATAATTATAGAAATTTCTGCAGAGGAAGTCATTATAGAAACTATCCAAGTCATCCATCATGGAGACAACAAGACCATAGTTATAGAGATACTCATTATAATGAATATGATAATGGTAACCATGAGAACTATGACTCAAACCCAAATAGGGGTTACAATAGAGGAAACAATAATGATTACAGAGGCAATAATAATCGAGGTAGATCACAATACAAAAAACATAAATCACATTTTCAGGCAAACTCTGCACAACAAGAGTCCCATGAAGCCTATAAACAGAGTAAAGATAATAATGATGCTAGTAATATGGCATGTGCCGCTTTTGATTTTGGGAGAGCATCTCAGTGCACCCAATGCAAAACGTTATTTGAGCCAACCACAGTGTCTACTTTAAGCTGTGGCCATCCTCTTCCTGCTCTTCCGGCATCAGTCGCGCATGATGGAAGAGGTTCTCTTGTCTTACATAAAGGTTTAGTAAATGACAATCCAGTCTCAGTTCTTTTTGATTCTGGATGCACAGCAATTGGTGTTAGGCAGTTGCTTGTAGATCCTTCTCGTGCCACTGGAAAAGTAGTCAAATGTGTAACATTTGGCGGCACCTTAGAGAAATACTCTACTGCTATCATTAGGATTGTTACTCCTTTCTTTACAGGAGATGTACACGCATGTCTTCTGCCGAATCCGATCGCTGATCTTATCATCGGTCGTATTCACGGAGTCAAAGAATGCACTCCACAACAAATTTCCGTTTGGGAAAAACTAAATATGCAAACTGCTAATGCTGTAGTCACTAGAGCTCAAGCTCTTAATATGCCTCAAACTTCATCTACTGAAGATAATGAAGTGCATAACCAAGATGATCCCTTGGTAATTTCTCGTGACTCGTTTATAAAACAGCAAGAAGATGATCCGACTCTAAAGAAATTCTTCACTCTTGCAACAAAAGGTGATCCGAATAAAGATACAAAGCGTAAATCTTGGATTACAATGAAGAATGGCGTACTTGTACGTATGGTGCAAGACTCCACTAAGTCAAGTCATTCTCAGATTCTTGTTCCCAAGAATTTGAGAGTTAAACTTTTGCAGCACGCACACGACTCTCAGTGTGCTGGACATATGGGTTTTTCCCGTACAAAATCAAGAGTTCTTGCGGCTTTCTTTTGGCCTTTTATGAACAAAGACATACGGATTTATTGTCGATCTTGTATAGTATGTCAAGAAGTCAAATCAAAAGGTCCACGCCATGCTGCACCTATTCAGGCTGCAGACATTCCTATTCGACCATTTCAGAAAATGGCTATAGACATCATTGGTCCATTTAAGATCACATCTGCTAGAGGACATCAGTTTATCTTAACGTGTGTGGACATGTGCACACGTTGGCCAGAGGCTATTCCTCTGAAGAGCATTACTACTGATGACATTGCAGATGCTCTTTGGCTTATATTTGCTCGTCTGGGATTCCCCGGAGAAATATTATCAGACCATGGCACCCAACTAATATCGGATACCATGTCTCAAGTAATGTCTACTCTGCAGATAGAGAGATCTTTGAGTAGTATCTATCATCCTATGTCCAATGGGATGGTCGAACGGCTAAATAGAACACTCAAAAACTTACTAGGGAAGATAACTGAGGATCATCCTCAAGATTGGGACAGGGTTTTACTCTCGGCCCTCTTCGCCTACAGAGAGGTCCCCAATGAACATACAGGATTTTCTCACTTTGAACTTGTCTTTGGCGCTCGACCGCGCGGCCCTATGTCTTTGCTTCATGATCTCATAACCGCTGATAATATTACCGATGACACCAAATCTTCTTACGAATATGTTATCGCGCTGAGACAAAAGATTATCGAAGCATGCAAATTAGCAAATTCTTCTTCTGAATTTGCTAAGCAGAAGGCAAGACAATTTGCCAATAAGAAAAGAACCTTACGACAACTTTGTCCTGGTGACAAAGCATTTGTTTTGCTACCTTGTAGGGAAAACAGACTTCTTATTTCTTGGAAAGGTCCATACGATATAATCTTGAAAATTTCCGATGTTGACTACATTGTCGATATTGATGGAAAGCATAAAACCTTCCACATCAATATGCTTACGGAATTCCATGAACGTCCGGATTATTTAAAGCCTATTTTCCAGGCAACGGACGATTCACCAGTCCAACATGGTCATTACTCATCACTGTCCGTAATACAGGATGAGGAAACAAGTTTTTCGGATGTTAATCTTCCGCTTCCGATGATCCCACTTCATTCTAGTGAATCATGGAAAAACGTTACTGTTTCTCCGGATTTGTCTCTAGGAGAACAGCGACATGTTTCGGCTATGTTACAAACATTTCAGGATGTCCTTACTGACATCCCTGGACAAACTCATGTCATTGAACATGACATTGTTCTAACTGACCATAATCCTATTAGGGTCAGACCTTATCCTATCCCTATACATTTTCAAGCACAGGTTGAGAAGGAGTTGGATGAGATGATAGATTTAAAAATAATTGAACCATCCACTTCTGCATATTCTTCGCCGATGGTTATTGTTCGGAAAAAAAAGACAATAACATACGTCTTTGCGTTGACTATCGCAAATTGAATCAAGTTACGAAGTTCGATGCTGAACCTATGCCTTTACTAGAAGAGCTACTTACTAGGCTTTCTAAATCTCATTTTTTCACTAAACTAGATTTGTCTAAAGGATATTGGCAAATTCCTTTATCTGAACGCGCCAAATCTTTTACTGCTTTTTCTACACCTAGAGGCCTTTTTCAATGGAATGTCATGCCTTTCGGCGTTATGAACGCACCAGCTACATTCGTACGCATGATGCGTCGAATCCTATCTTATCGGTCAGATGTCATCGCGTACCTAGACGACATCTGTCTTTTCAGCGATACTTGGGAAGATCACTTTTCGGGGTTACTTGAATTACTATCTACTCTACGCGAGTATAACGTGACAGCTAAACCCTCTAAAGCCTGCATTGGTTTTAGCGAAATTTCTTTCCTAGGCCATCGGGTGGGTCATGGTTTTCTAAAAACAGAGGACCATAATATCACTAAGATACTTAACATCTCTATTCCTAAGACTAAAAAGCAAGTGCGAAGTCTCTTAGGTCTTATTCAATTTTATGGAAGATTCATTCCGAATCTATTCTCTATCATGGCACCTCTTTCTACACTACTAACGAAAGGGTCTCCCTTGGGAGCCGCGCTGGTGTAATGGCTACGGCGTTGTACTGGCGACCAGGTGTTCATGGTTCAAACCCGGGCGTCGGCGTTTGAAGGAATGTTTACTACCGGAAATTTGACTGAATAACCTGAACGGCTCCTGTGATAAACCCTCTGTGGATGGGAAGGAGCGAAGCTCCTGACCGGGTTGGAAGGAAAGTCCTCAGGTTCCCCAGCCTCGCAATGACATGTCATTGGGCCGAAGGGCTGAAACCCCAAGTGCCGCTGGTTAAGAAAAAAAAAAAAAAAAAAAAAAAAAGGTCTCCTAATATGGTCCACTGGTCACAGGAATGCCAATCCTCTTTGGATAAGATCAAAACTTTGTTTTCAACACCACCTATTTTAGTTTTACCTACTACGGATAAGACATTTGTTCTTCGTAGTGACGCTTCATCCACTGGGATTGGAGCGGCACTAATACAAGAGTACTCTGGAACTCTGCATCCTGTAATGTATATCTCCAGAAAACTTAATGCTGCAGAAAGGAATTATTCGGTTTTAGACCGTGAACTATTGGCTATTCCTTCTAGGCGCACATTTCATAGTAGAAACCGATCAGAAAGCTCTTACGGCTATACAGAGTAAAAATTTGAAGAGCTCGAGGTCTACTCGATATGCACTTGCTCTTCAACCTTTTCATTTTTCGGTACGAGCTATCCGTGAATCAGATAATGTGATGGCAGACATTTTGTCTAGATGCCCACATGATTCCACCTGACTGTTGGGTCTTGGACTTCTTAACACTTCCAACTCTACAACAGTTTTTCTTTTCTATATCAAGATAAATACACATTGTAATTTGTAATATAGTGATTGTATCACTACTATCACTACGTTCATTGATATATATACTCACCGATACTCGTTGATGATTTTTCTTTTTGTCAATCATGTACTTATAGTGCTTAAATATGAAATTGTTATATGCATTGTGTCATTGCCAGCATTGTAGTATACGTTGGTGGCACCTCCCTGGAAACATATATGCTTAAGAGAAATGCTTTCTCTGAGAGGTTGAGATGTATTCTCACCAGTCGATCTATATTTCGACTTTGCCTTAATTTGGCTTATAAATTCCAGATATTTCTCATCTGCGCAGTATTTGTGCGTTGTGAGCCTATTGTATGTTGCTCTCAGATGAAAAAAAATGATTTTCATTTTTTTTCCGGGGGGGGGGGGTGTGGTAGTCTGTTGCGCACATATTCTTTTGTGTGGCGCACAGATTACTGTTGTTACGCAAACAAATGGAAAATGTAATTTTTTTGTCTGATAAAAATATATTTATCTTTGAATTCACGATTATCAGTCTAAGGGACAGAACTCAGATTAGTCGATGTGTATTCATTCTGTGAGTTATCTGTTCTTGTATCTTTCCTGAAGATCGAACACAGCGTAGAAATCTAGGTTTACAGCGATCTATTCTTTGTTTGGTTAGAAATAGATTGTTCTTGCTTCAGAATATCTATGGCCCGAATCTATGTGTATTTCATGTCTATGTAGGACGAGACTGTCTTATATCTTAATATCTTTGTATGTCTAAGTCGAACTATATCTTCGGTGTCGAACTCGGGGTCAAAGGTTGTTCGGCGGATGTGTCGCGAGATCGACGTGAGAGGGTTCCGCCCTGATGGGTGCTGAGTTGTTTGTAGCGGCCTGTCGCCGGAAAAGTGATCTCTATATTAGTGTGGAAAGAGGTAGTCTCTTTAGACATATCATGTATCATTCACCCCAGTGTTTATTCTTACTGCCAAGGAATGGCAGAATCATATTCTAGTGTATTTCTGATACCAAGGTAAAGACGCATTTCTTATGAACTTTTTCTGAGTCATTGTATTCGATGGGCAATCGTACGGTTGTACGTTTAGACGAATATTAGCCAGATGAAGATGACATTCATACCTAGCAGCACCATATTATGTGATGAAGTCAATTGTATAAATGGTAGAAGCTACAAAGCAAGGAGGACATTTAATGTATGATCAGCTTTGATTGCGCTTCATAGTTTGTATCCTGGGTGAGCGACAACTCACTGGGAGGAGAAGCCATTTTGAATTCTATATTTTCCAATCATCGAGGAGAGAACAGGGATGCCCCCTTACTATCACCTGATGAGTCCAGAGATCACTGCTATAGAAGAGAACCCACTACTAGTGGTTCAATATTGTTATCAAAGAAATATGTGCTGAACTTTATCTATATGAATCTTCGCTAGACGAGGTTAGGTCTAGGAACCGTTTTGAATATATTATTTATGAACTGACGTGCTCTGTCAGTAAAGACAGATGATTATCTGTATTGGAATCACTGAATGCTTGTCTACTGAGATTCCATTATGCTGTCATGCAACATGAATGCCGATTTAAAGCTGTAGACTATTGTCATACATATATGATGGTGTTGTGCCAACCTGTTTCCTATTCCTGTGTCGTCGAAGTGTGTGTCCATTAAATACAAGAAAACGTAAACAGTAGTTCGTCTTACACTTCCTGCCACGAGTGAGTGAGATTGCCCTATTGTCAACTCTCAGAACATTTTCCAGCATTCGCGTACTGTTGTATCCTCACTCCAAATCAATACACCACTGCGTAGGTCGAGTTGACCTTTGGTTTGTCTTCATGTTTGACAACACCTATCGACACTCTTCGAACACGATTAACTGCAAACATCCAAGCAGCAGTGACACTATCATCACCATCATCATCACATTATGATCATCACCATAATCAGCACTATCATCATCATCATCTTCACCATCACCATCATCGTCATCACCATCATCATCATTACCATCACCATCATCATTATCACCATCATCATCACCATCATCATCTACATCGTCATCAACATCATCATCACCATCATCGTCATCCCTATCATCACCATCATCAGCATATCCAGTTTCGCCCCTTATAGAGCGTGACACAACCACATCAGATGGTCCTCTTTCAGGAAGCCAGCAAAAAAACATTCATGTGTTCATGCGTCAGTGGTTTCTGTAGCAGTATGTACCACATGAGGTTGGCAGTCGCATACACAACGTCATATTAGTAGCCTCTTACACGATACCTGATGCAATTGTAGTTTTCCTAGTACCCCCGGGTACTTTACAAGGCGTTTAAAGGACTGATGCCATTGATATTCAGTCCCGTGTGTGCCATGAGGTCCCTTAGGTTGATTCTTGTCTATAATCCATCAACTAAGCATCCTTGAGTTTTTCTCAGGTTTCAATGTCACATCGGAGAAAAGGGAAATGATTAAAATGTGTCCCAGTTATGCGTGCCTCTCCTGGGTCACATAGAGAACAAAGTGTAGGAAGAATTATACGGTCTTCTCCCCCCACCCACACACACCCATGCATCGTAAGTACATTGATGATGACTTAGGGCTCACTGATATGCCGGAATAGGAACCATTTAGACTCTGACTTTGTTAGTATCTTCAATCCGGATATAAAGTTAACCTTTCACATCTCTACTACATCGATGAGCTACTTTGACATTAGTATCATCACCATTACCACTGGGCTTAGCATAATGAAGTGGAAACTTGCCAACAACAGAACTGCTAAACAGCGCTAGTGACAGGAAGTTGTGAATAGACTCGATCACCAAAGCAAGCTAGTATGATACTCCAAAGAAGAAGCAGAAGAAGCCAATGGAGTAATCATTTCTGCACGAAGAATTTACTTTTCTCTCTTAGAACTACATTATCAGCGCATTGCAAGTTATTTAGAATGTGTCAATTATAGAATATTTGACAAGATCACTCTATTAAACTTACTTACTTACTTAGTCGTTCCCCTTCTACCGTGAGGTCTCTATTAAACTGATGACACAAATCAGATAAGTGACAGTGGAACACGACATGAGAAGAAGACGATGTAGATGGATAGGACACACGGCAGAAAATTGTTGATATTAATACAAGGCAGTTCTTTGTCTGTAATGCCCAAGGTAAGAGATGTAGAGACTTAACTCTTTGACTCCGCAATTATTTTCCGCCCTGTGCCGTAATTTTAGTTCACGATAGACTAAAAACAACGCTCAGAGCGTTGTTTCGGCACGGGTGTCAAAGCTGACCACCTCTCTGAGCGTTGTTCCGGAGTCAAAGAGTTAAGAACACATGGAGAAGAGAACTGGAAACACCCATGAAATGAAGACATGGTAAGACCTTGAGCTGATAACACGTGACAGGAGGACTTGGCTTACGTTTGTTGAAGGACTATGCTCTTTGAAGAACCAAGAATCGAACCCAGGACCTTCCGAACTGCACCACTTTCTAGCTACGGAAGCGAATCCTCCCTGCCAGCTTAAGTTTCGAAGGTCCTGGGTTCGATTCTCCGGTAAACCACTCACTTCTGTTGTTTTTCTGTTGTCTAGTTTTCGACTTACTAATTTCTCATGAGTGCCTGAAAACATGCCTTTATGAATGTAATATTTATGTATTTACTGTTTACAGGCCTCGGGTTTCCCTCTTTATTTGAAGAGCTGAAAGGTGCTGAATAAATGAACGAATTAATGAATGACTGACTGAATGCATGCATGAATATAGCATATCTAGCGACGAATTTATTGTCTTGGAGACCCGTATTTGCTGAAGCACTCCGCCCTATCCACTTACTTTTTTTTCTGAGACCCTATTCTATAACGGCGTGATATCAGCTGCAGTTTATTGTCTCACCAACTCTAGGTCACTTACAAAAGGGTGCCTGGCCCTAACAGAGCGCATACTTCCAATCGTAAATCCAACACTGGGCACATCCTCCAGTGCCATTTTTTAAGTGTACATAGAAAACAAAACAGGCCGTTGCACACATTTCCCAAATATCTTTTTTTCTATCAAAGGTTCTAATATTTTGTTGTTGTTTCTTACAAGTGCTGTTTCATACGTATTCTTCATAATTCTCAGGACTATAACGTTAGTATTGAATCGTTAAGCATGTTCTTTTTTCTCTCTTTGTTATTTTTTTTAATCGTACGCACGCTATTACTCGAGGAGAAATCTCTGGTTAAGATGTCTAACCTGAGACTGGATTTACGTGAGTTTCCCTTTTGTTTTTCCCTGTACAATGACAGGTGTCCTCTCGCCATTCAGGCAGACACTCGCCGATTTCGGAGGTACCCTTTAGAGCTGGGTCGGCTCAGGAGCCGTTCAGGTTATTCCAGTCCCTGGTCGACGACACTGCTTCAAATGTCTTCGCCAAGGCTCGTATTATTCTAGTCCTAGTCTCGGTCGAAGACACTGCTTCAAATGTCTCGCCAGGGCTCGAACCTAGATCATCCGATCGCCAAAGCAGTGTGGTAACCATTACACCAGCAAGGCCCCCTCTCTCCTTATTAATTATGGAACTATATCCAATTGCAGCAGGCTCCTTTGAAATAAACCTGCATTAAAACTCTTTGACTCCGGAACAACGCTCAGAGCGTTGGTCAGATTTGACACCCGTGCCGAAACAACTCTCTGAGCGTTGTTTTTAGTCGATCACGAATTAAAATGACGGCACAGGGTGGAAAATAATTGCGTAGTCAAAGAGATAAATCGTCCATGTGCTTATGTAACGGTGCTTTCAGTAACACAAGTAAATAAATAAAGGTAATTAACAGGTGCTCGTTGGACATAAAGGGTGGCACTAGACAACAGAAAAGAAAATATGAGTGATAGGTGTTACGGTGTTATTTTAAATGACGGCGTCTGCTGGGGTTTACCCATGCGCAACGTTTAGGGGTCATTAATATTTATAGAATATGTCGATATTTTACGGTATAGTGAACGCGAAATATATGCGGAGATTATGACGCATTCGCGTTGGGACGGTCACGCCGGGTGACTTGGTTACAGGGCCTTTGTTACGCTATCCGTCAAGCAAGAAGGTCGTGTCTTGTATTTCTTCCAAGGAAATAAGGCTGAGTATATAGCCTATATTTTATAGATGAATCGATGTAGACTTCAGGGTCAGTTCGGAAATTAATCTAAGCATGAGATTAATTAAATTAAACTAATAATGGAAGAAGAATCGTATTATGATTCAATTTGTAGATGTCAAGAACTCATGTGCTTTTTTCTGGCTGTTGACTATAACAGCGCACGTATATAGCCACGATGTTCTTCTGACACATTGTTTTGACACGGACGGATACATACTGATATTATTTGGAATTCAAGTGTTACGCTGAATTGTACATGAAACCTTTGTGAATGTTGATTATCGTTTTTGTATGAATCTCAATACATGTGGACTCAAAGCAGATGGCTTGATCCTTTATTTACGTTTCGGGTTCGGTTCTACAACTGTTGGTGTTTACCTTTGTCAGCACGATAACTCTCCCACAAGGGAAATCAAATACTATAGACTATGCAAATCAGAACGTCGAAGGGATGTTCTGATGCCCAGAGCTAGCCAGTCTAACCAACATTGCTATGTCTACAGAGTGACTTTATTATTCAATAATAATACCATAACGAAGGAAACGCAACACCAACCACACCACCACCACCGACCCGTCACAACTGGTGGCCATTAGTGGTTTTGGAATTTTTTCAGAAGAACGAACCACAAAAAAATGAGACATTTGTCCTTTCGAGCCGAAACGAACATTATTTGCATAAACACCGGTGACGTCATGCCCTTGACGACAAATGGACGGTTGGAAAAGCCAGCAGCTGACAATGTCCGTCAAACAAACTTATTTGCAGCTTTCAAACATGAAATGAAACCTATTGCTGACTTTCTCAATGATACAAACAAGCTCTAGAGTCCGTCGGCGAAGCATATAATGTACGATATTACCGCCAAAACAAGATAAGTCACTGATTTTAAAGGTTAAAATATTTCGTCCTGTTTGTCCAAATAATGCCATGTTCTTTTTTCTATGTATCCATGTTAAATATTGTTTCTGTCCATTTTTCATGTAGCGGGTATGGTTGGGCGGCGGTTCATAATGAATAAAATGGCTCTCAGGATGCCGATATTCATTCTGAATGTTCCTAAGGCTGTGAATTAATAGCACCTCGCGAAGAAAGCGTCGAATTATCATAATCGGTGATCGTTTGGTTCGGACTTGCATTAATTCACTTTGCATGTTAGGTATATAGTCATGTTATAACTGTTGTTTTCTGATGTATTTGGTTCTTATTTTTATTCATTTACAGTCCTATGTTCGTAATCTATCTTGTTATTCTGATCTAGCTATCTTTAATTTTAATTAAATGTATTGTATTAACGTCAAATGAGTCCTGTGACGTCATCATTCATAGTACCAAATGTGTTCGTTTCCTCAGTTAACCTTCACCCTTCTACATTTCCGGTTAGTACACTTGGGTTTATAATATCATTTATTTTTGTGAAAATGTCACTTTTGTATTGTGCTACTGTTCTGTAATCCTTGGTTAACCCATTGTATTGTTTGTCTTCTTTTCATCCTTCTATAATTTAATATTAATGCTGTAATTTCTTCATTAATAATAGTGTAGATGAATATGATTAAATTTTTATCAACTTTAATGAGGAATTAGGGACTTTGCACATATTTGCAGTAGTGGTCCTAGAAATGGGCAATGCACTTTATGCCTCATGATTATGGCTTAAAATATAATGATTAATTATTAAAACTTTATAACATATTAATACATATTTAATATAAATTAGTACACTTTCTCAGTACTATATTGTGAACTTATTGACAATTAAGACTATTTATTTGGGGATAATACATATAATTATTAAATATTAATATTAAGCGCTTGATATAATTTCAGCAGCTTATATAACTAACTATCATAACTATTTATGATAGATATCAGTGAGTATATATAATATTTTTACAAAATATTATAGATTGTGGAACTTATACATAACTATACAGGAATATTACAATTTCTTGTATTAATTATTCATTCGTTGAGTAATTATAATTATCGACATAGATTCTAGTGGTGATTACTAGACGGTGATTACTAGACATAAGTAATTGAATACTTAAATAAATCAACTCCAAGAATGCTTACCTTGGACCATTTCATTAAAATTGGAAAAGATTGTAATAAAAAGGGAGAGGCACTGATTGAATTTGCTGAACAACAACTGGCAAGATATAAGGCAGAGATGGAAGAACTTGAAAGAAAAGAGGCTGAAAAGAAAACTATTGCTAAAGCAGAGAGAGAAGAATTAAGACAAGAAGAAGAAAGAAAGATAGCAAGAGATGAAATCCTACGGATTGAAGAAGAGAATAAATTGAAACGACAAGAAATCATATTGCAGCAAGAAATGGAATTGCAACGGCTTAAATTGGAAACAGCAAAACTTAATTCGCAAAGTGCTGCAGCAAGCCAAAATGATAATGCTCAATCGGGATCTTCTTCCACCCGACTTAAGGGCAATTATTACTTTAAATTACCACCATTCAAATTACACGTGGACGACCTTTCATCGTGGCTGGCGCGCTTTGAGGATATATGTAAGGTCAATAACCTTGACAAAACTGCATGGGCACTTAAATTTAAGGAATTTCTGGATGGCGAACCTGCAAGTGCAGCACAAAACATTGATCCTACATTAGCCACAGATTATGAGGCCATTAAGACGTTGTTATTACGTCGTTTCCACTTGAACGAAGAGGCATGTAGATTACGTTTTAAAAGTTTGTTGCCAGATAACAATAAAGATTTCACAGGTTTTATTGTTAACATACGCAATACTTTTAACAGATGGGTTGAACTGGCAGGTGTCAACAAATCTTACGACAAATTAGTTGATTTATTATTGAGAGATAAAGTATTATCTTCTGTCAGCTTACCATTCTTTGCTTATCTACAAGAAAGAAAACCAGAATCTATTGATGAGTTAGAAAAAATTTCTTTAAATTACTGTACAGCTCATCCGAATGCTAATATTTCTGGCTCGTTGATAAGAGAACCACTTCCTGTAGCCTCCAATATGGCATATCATAATCATAACAAACCTAGAACACACAGTGTGGACAGAGGTAGGTTCAAAGGAAACTATGACATTAATTTTCATAAGGGACAGAATAACTTTAACAATAACTTTAATAGAGGAAGACAACAAACCAGAAATTATTCACCTCAGTCAAGACACAACAGTAATCCACGTAACTCAAGTTATAATCGGTCATATCAATATAATAATGGTAACAATTGGAACAATAGCGATAATTATAACTCGAGACATCGAGATAACAATTATAATAGACGACAACGAGATAATTCAACTAATTATTCTCGTAATCGTTCTCATTCTCGTGGATCTTCACATTATAACCATAATACCGGGGCAGCAGTCACAAATGATATCACCCCTAAGGTTCAGGTTCCACCTAACGATAATACAATGAATTCTTCTGCTGCATGCTTTGCTATAAATTATAACGTGGCAAATAGTTGCCCACAATGCAATCTTATTTTTCAGAAGGCAAAGGAGACAGTGCTAAACTGCGGACACATTACACCAGAAGTAGGTCTTTGTTGAAGGACTTTCGTGTGTGGTTACTGGTTGTGTTGCTTGAATTCTGATCGTGCTAATATTCGTACGCGAATGGGGTGAACCTCACCTTTGGGTTGTCGTAATGCCTGAACTTGGCATCAAGATGTAAACAACTGTTCATCTTAGTAACTCAGCAACTTGATATAAAATACATAATTCATAATGGTTGAATGGTGTAACGTGATTCAACGAATAATGCCTCCGGTTCGAGTCCTTCACAATTTAATATGGATTACACACATACATAAACAGTTCAATTCACACATGAGGTACATGCATCAATCAATCAATAGCGTAGACTGCTGGTTTACATGTCAATGTCCGTTTAAGGATACAATGCAGTAATTGTCGTCAGAACATCACAGCTATATGCACGCGCAGATAGAATGGCTACCTGCCGACAGTGAGACTGTGAGTCTAATTACTTCGTATAAAGTAGACGATTATCTTTCCCCTTCCAAGGATTTAGTTAATCACTAACCTCCATAAGTTTCCTCTCATGTAGAGTACTAGGACTGACCCTGGTCCATCATAATGCACATATAAATGGCTATATCATGCCATTGAATTGGAAGGTTAACAAAACGCAGCTATTCAGCTTGGCGGTCAAGTAACAAAGAGTAGCGTCTCCTAGTTACCGACTGTGTCCCAAACAACGCTAGACACGTCATAATCGATCGTGTATGGAGCGTTCAATAATTGAAACATCTATCGCAATATATTAAATGTCTTAACCTTTACATTTGCACGTCCGCTAACCTTTAGCAGACGGCGTTAATATCATATACCGTAACAATTCCCTGTACACCGGGGGAAAAAAAATCGATAGATTTTTTTTCAAGATCTATCCGACTTAACAATTTTTCAAAAAAAAATTTAACACAATCGTGACATATGGCCGACGATGTTCTGAGTAGAACCGTGTCGCGGTCATGTCAACTAACTATTTGTCATAGTCATCTAACATTAATCACATTATATATCAATATTATACATATTATTATATCAACTAAATAAAATGTCCAATGTTAATAGTGAATGATAGAATTAAATTAAAGTAAGGTCTGTCGTATTAGTATGTCATATAGGAATTAATTTGACTAATTAAAATTAAATTAATTAATTAAACTAAGAGTTAAATTATTAAGATTCTAATGTAACGCGATGTTATGAGAGAAGAAAAGACAAAATAAGTGAGAAGAAATAGAAAGAAATTCGAATATAAGTTTAACTTAATTGTGTGTGTTAAGTGTTAGTGAATAATAACTATCTAATTTAACTAACTAAATAACGTATAGGTACATTAAAAAAAATATTAATCTAATACTTGTGTGAGATTTATTTTCTCTTTTCATAATTTCTTCTTTTTATATTTCGTTCTCTTTTTTTGTTCTTTCATTTCATTTTTTTCTCACATTTCATTTTATTGATAATAATTCAATTAAGAAGTTAAGTTAACTAATTAATTAGTATAGGATATGATGATCCATCCGTAGTCTTGATCCTGATGAATTCTTTTAGGCAAAAATGTTCAAACGTTTACGTTGGAAAGAAATGTCATTTATCCCAGCATCCAAGAATTAAGTGCACATAGGATAATAAGTTCGACTTGTCGTCAGATATTGTTCCATGATTGTTCAACGAATATTCATATATTGTGTATGGACGTTAGACGAAGTTTCAATGTCAATATGTATACCTTGATTGTCTTTAGTTCAATTCTGTGATGCATATAGTGTTTATAAATATTAAATTGAAGGCAAGGTTAGTTCCCTTATAGTTGATACTTCGTTATATCCAATGTAGTGATGATTGACGTGTTTTAGGAATGTCAATGTTGATTATTCGTCGTCAATAGGATTACGTGACAACGCATCCGCCACAATATTTTCAGTGCCAGGAATATGTTCAATGGAGAATTCAAATGGCTGTAGGATGATTGCATATCTGTCGAGTTTTGGGCTCTTGTGGTTAGATCGACGCAAAGATGCTACAGCACGTTGGTCCGTCTGTATGGTGAATGGAGCACCAAGCAAAAACTTTTCAAGTTTAGTTATTGCCCATATAACTGATAAAAGTTCCTTGTCCACTGTGGAATACTTTGTTTCTGCCGGCTTTAGCTTTCTTGAAATATATAAGGTAGGATGTAGAACGCCATCATGGTTCTGGAGCAGGCATGCACCAATGCCGTAGTTACTAGCATCTGTTCGTAAGAAAAATCTTTTGGAAGCATCGGGAAGTCTTAAAATTGGTTCATGCGAGAACAAATTTATAATTTTGTTGAAAGTTTCATTGCATGTACCAGTCCATGTCACCTTCACCGGCATGTCTTTTTTTAACAATGAAGACAATACAGCCGTGATGGATGACAAGTTTGGTATGAATCTACTGTAATATTGAACAAGTCCTAACAAACTCCTGACCTGTTTCTTCGTCTGAGGAACTGCTATGTTTAGAATTTTGGAGACTGTACTAGGTAACGTTCGGATATATCCCGATCCAATGATATGTCCCAAAAAGGTTATCTCATTACACGCGATTTGCACCTTTGTAGGTTTAGCAGTTAGATGATAATTCCTTAGAGTGTCGAAAACATATCTAAGTCCCGAAACATGTTCCTCAAACGACGAACTAAACAAGCATATGTCGTCAATATATGTAATAACGTCTGGTCTACCTGATAAAATTTGTCGCATCAGGCGAATGAAGGTAGCTGGCGCATTAACAAGCCCAAAAGGCATCACATTCCACTGGTATAGACCTTGTGGAGTGGAAAATGCGGTGTAGTACTTAGCCTTTTCGGTCAGTGGTATCTGCCAATAACCTTTAGTTAAGTCTATCTTACTAAATATAGTTGCGTTGGATAGACGTGGCAGTAAGTCGTCGATAAGTGGATGTGGTTCGCTGTCAACTATAGTCTTAGCATTTAATTTTCTATAATCAACACATAGTCTGATGTTATTGTCCTTCTTCCGGACAATCACTAATGGAGAAGAGAATGGCGAATTACTAGTCTCAATGATTCCCAGAGACAACATCTGTTCAAGTTCCTTAGTAGTTTTAGCAAGGAAATGTAAAGGAACCGAATAGGGATGTACACGAATAGGTGTATCATCATTGAGAGTAATGTCATGACTGATAGCCGATGTGCGACCCGGGACGTCGGTCAACACATCTGGATAAGATTGTAATAGATTAGCAATCTGTAGACGCTGTTGCGGTGTAACCGTTGAAGAGATGGTTACATCCCGCCAAGATTCAGTAGGTTGAACTACTGGTACCGGTAACGGTAACTGTACCTCAGGAAAAGAAGATTCTTCTTCCTGGATGACAGATAAGTTAGAATAATAACAAGTAGATACTGTGTTGTCATCTAGTTCATGAAAAATTGACTGTAAGTGTTCAGGACGTGTATGAAATTGCTTGAGCATGTTAATATGAAATATCTTTTTGTGTCCCTTGATATCTAAGACGTAATCAACGTCGGAAATTTTATCAATGACTTTGTAAGGACCATTCCAAGATATCAATAATTTATTGTTATTGTGAGGAAGTAACACATAAGCCTCGTCGCCTGGGAATAATTGGCGTAATCGTCGAGACCTATTTTGTAGAGATCGAGCCTTAGCTTTTGCAGCCTCAGAAGAAGCTGTTGCCAACTGGCAAGACTCAATAATGTTCTTCCGAAGATTAATCACATACTCGTAAGATGACTGAGTGTCCTGAGTCATCTCCTCGTCAATTAATAAGTCTTTTATTAGTCCCATAGGACCTCTTGGGGAGCACCAAAAACTAATTCAAAGGGAGAGAAGCCAGTTTGTTCATGCGGTACCTCCCGATAAGCAAATAGAACAGCTGGGAGTGCTCTGTCCCAGTCATGAGGGTGCTTAGCAGTAACCTTATGTAGTAGTTGTTTAAGTGTACGGTTAAGTCTTTCAACCGCACCATTACTCATAGGATGATAAATACTACTTAAATTCCTATCAATGTTCCAAGTTTTCATGACTTCCTTCATGGTGTCAGATATGAACTGTGACCCATGGTCTGATAAAAGTTTTCTAGGAAACCCTATTCTAGAAAAGATGAGATGTAGTGCATCAGCTACATCTGTGGTAGTGGTGGTCTTTAATGGGATAGCTTCTGGCCATCGTGTGCACAAATCAATGCACGTAAGGACGAATCTATGTCCTCTGGCCGATGGTAGCAATGGACCAATAATATCTATGGCCATCTTGTCAAACGGTCTTACTGAGATATCGCAAGCCTGAATAGGCGCCGTGTGAAAAGCTCCACGTGCTTTCACTTCTTGGCATGTAGTACAGGAACGTACATACTGCGAAATATCTCTTGACACTCCTGGCCAAAAGAATGAAGACAGTACTCGAGATCGTGTTCGAGTATATCCCATATGTCCAGCACAATGTGAGTCATGTGCATGTTGAAGAATGTACCGTCTAAAAGTATACGGGACCATAACTTGTTGTTTCATTTGTGATTTGTCATTAAAACATCTAATCAATATGTCATTTTTAATAACAAACCAATGTTTGTTATTATTACCTGAGGATAGATTGTCAACTTTATCAACCAGCTTAAAAATTTTTTTTAAAGATTTATCCTCTTTTTGTTTGGTTGCAAATGTTTCCCTGTCAATAGGTGAATTGACTACAAATTCCTCTTGGTTGTCTGCATCCATTTTATTATCATAACTTTCTCCATGAGTTGAGTCTGCGCTCTAGTCGTCACGGCGTTTCCAGTGCATAGGTTATGTTTCTCCCATTCTATGATCTCATCTGGAGTACAATCTTTACTGCCGTGTATACGACCAACCATCAGATCAGCTATAGGCTTTTTTAGCATACATACTTTTACATTCCCTGTGAAAAAGGGTGTTCTAATATGAACAATAGCTGTGGGGTAAAACTCAATAGTTCCACCAAATGTCATGCAGCGTACATATTCTCCTGTCGCACAGCTAGGATGTACCAGCGACTGACGTACACCAATCGTTGTGGATCCTGAATCCCTCAGCACTGAGACGACGGATCCATTAACTAATCCCCTGTTAAAAATTAGTAAGCCTGTTCCATCGTTGACTGCAAGACCTACCTCTGGTGTAATATGTCCGCAGTTAAGCACTGTTTCTTTCGCCTTCTGAAAAATAAGATTGCATTGTTGGCAACTATTTGCCACATTATAATTAATAGCAAAACATGCAGCAGAAGACTGTGTTGTATTATTGTCAAGTGGGACCTGAGCTATAGGGGTAGTATTATTTGTAACTGCCGCCCCTGTATTATGGTTGTAATGAGATGATCCCCGAGAATGAGATCGATTCCGAGTATAATTGTTAGAATTATCTCGTCGTCCTCTATAGTAACTATTATCTCGATGTCTCGAGCCATGATTATTACCATTCCAGTTATTGTTATTATTGGGAGTATGTGATCGATTATAATTAGTGTTATGTTGACCATTGTGGTAGTTTGTTTGAGGTGAATAATTTCTATCTCGTGATCTACCTCTGTTGAACTCATTTTTATTGTTGAAATCATTATTATGTCCCTTCTGAAAGTTAACATTGTGATTTCTTTGGAACCTACTTCTGTCTACACTGTGATGTCTTTGTTTGTTATTATGATTGTAGGCCATATTAGACGCCACAGGTAGAGGTTCTCTTAATGAGGAGTTAGAAATGGTTGCATTCGGATGTGCCGAACAGTAGTTTAAAGAAATTTTTTCTAACTCGTCCATAGTACCTGGTTTACGCTCCTGCAAATATGCAAAAAATGGCTGGCTAACCGAAGATAATACCTTATCCCGTAGTAGTAAATCAACTAATTTGTCGTATGATTTGTTGACTTCTGCCAGTTCAACCCATCTATTAAATGTATTGCGTATGTTCGCAATGAATCCTGCAAAATCTTTTGGAGATTCAGGTAAAATTCCCTTAAATTTCAACCTACAGTGTTCCTCGTCCAGGTGAAACCTTCGTAAAAGCAAGGACTTAATAGCACCGTAGTTATTTGCTATTGATGGGTCAGCATTTTGAGAAGCCGTCAATGGTTCTCCAACCAAGAATTCATTTAACTTGAGTACCCATGACTCTTCAGGCAAATGATTTGTTTTGCAAGTCTGTTCAAAACGTGACAGGAACGATGAAAGGTCGTCCACGTTTAAGTTGAGAGTGGGTAATTTAAAGTTGTAGAAATGTTTAGTTTGGCTGGATGACGATCCATTTTGTGCGTTATTATTCTGGTTTGCATCAGCACTTTGTGCTTGTAATCTTGCTGTCTCCAATTTAATACGCGCCAATTCCATTTCTTGTTGTAAAATAATTTCCTCTCGTTTCAATTTATTCTCTTCTTCCTGTTTGGTAATTGCTCTTTGCTCTTCTCTTTCACGTTGAGCAATCTCTCTTAATCTATTTTCCTTGGCAATTTGCTTCATCTCACGTTCCTCCTCCTCTTTCTTTAATGCAGCCTTTTGTTCCTCTTCCTCTTTCTTTAATGCAGCTTTCTTCTCTGCTTCTTTTCTTTCACGTTCCTCCATTTCTGCTTTATGTTTTTCCAGTTCTGCCTCAGCAAACTGACGAAGTTCTTGAGATTTATAACCATATTCCTTACCAATTTTAACGAAATGGTCTATAGTAAGCATTTTGACTTTTATCTGTAAGTAATTATTGATAATTACTGATTAAAATAGTCAATAGTAGCTTCAGAGTAATTATTATACTTACTCAACTTAGGAATATTCAATATAAATAATCACAATAGTACTGAACTCTAATGTCTAAGTTCAACTAATAGACAATATTTTGTAACAATATTGTATCTAAATACTAACTATATCATAAATAGTTATGATATCTGTTAACTATAATGTAATTACATCACACAATTAATCTCAATATCCAATAATGTTGGGTATGATTCCTAGTAATTATATTGTTCAATGTACTAAGTCACTCTCTTAGTACCAGAAAAGTATATTAAATAATATACAATGGGTCTATTACCTCAAAGGTAGACTATAAGATTATTTTATTTGGTCAATATATATATTATATTATTATGCCCTAGGCATCTCTTATAAATTGTAGTGCTAATTTCTTGGACTATCACTGCATAATTATGCAATGTCCCATATTAACCTTAAATGTCAGAAAAAATTAATTAAATTAAATTACAAGTGTATTATTGAATATAATGTTATATTATTAATGTAGTATTTAATATATATCATGAGGACAAACAAAACAATGATGCAACTAAAGGGTACAAACAATGTCAAGACGCAAACAAGACATTTTCACAATTAAAAATGAATTTATGAACTAAATAAAACAAGCGGAAGTGTCACACGGAAAACGAAGGGTCAAAGATTGACCCGAGGTCAACTTAATATGCAAAGTACACAAAAAAAAAATGACTGCAAAAAATGATGACATCACAGGACTCATAACGGACGAACATTTAACAATCATAAAATAAATTGATAGTAAGAGTAGACTGGACGAAATAGTTAACGAACATGATACAAAACTGAATAAAATTGTGAACTGAGTACGAATAAAATACACCAGTTATCTACGGAACGGTACAGCTAACACAAATCGTCAAACGACAGCAGATTTGGACAGACAGTCCAATGGCAAACCTCAATGGGGCTTCCAAAAGTGCAATCGTTTAACTGCCCTAAGAAACGACCGAAATCAATTCAGGCATCGTGAGAGCCACAGAATCTAATTTCGGTTCATCCTCCCTACCACCCACGAATTAACAACACATTAAAACAACCCAAAAATACATGAAACCCATTCAGAAAAGACATGCCTATGCAGGCAAAAGGCATGGACTCAGTATTACTATTTGCAATGACGACAGTTTAAACAGCTAGACTTATCTTTTCCGTTGCTTAGATCAGTGCTAGAGGTCGTCAACAGCTAGGCTAATGCCCCTGACTGTCTGCTCCTGTAGTCCATATCGTGTGTTTGCTTCAATGGCTCATGTTTCCCCTGGTTAGACTTAGAAACGGCTTTGGTTTTCTCCGACAGTTCACCTACACGACTTTCGGTGACGTCACGTTGTTAGGCATTATAATGAGTACTGCGTCATCTTCGACTGGATCATGTGATCGAAAATTGATCGTAAATATTTGTGGTTAACATGTGCGTAAGGAACAGAAGTTTGTTTCTTTTTTCTGTCGTTCCCCGCATTCGGCCGCCACTTTTGTTGAAGGACTTTCGTGTGTGGTTACTGGTTGTGTTGCTTGAATTCTGATCGTGCTAATATTCGTACGCGAATGGGGTGAACCTCACCTTTGGTTTGTCGTAATGCCTGAACTTGGCATCAAGATGTAAACAACTGTTCATCTTATTAACTCAGCAACTTGATATAAAATACATAATTCATAAGGTTGAATGGTGTAACGTGATTCAACGAATAATGCCTCCGGTTCGAGTCCTTCACAATTTAATATGGATTACACACATACATAAACAGTTCAATTCACACATGAGGTACATGCATCAATCAATCAATAGCGTAGACTGCTGGTTTACGTGTCAATGTCCGTTTAAGGATACAATGCAGTAATTGTCGTCAGAACATCACAGCTATATGCACGCGCAGATAGAATGGCTACCTGCCGACAGTGAGACTGTGAGTCTAATTACTTCGTATAAAGTAGACGATTATCTTTCTCCTTCCAAGGATTTAGTTAATCACTAACCTCCATAAGTTTCCTCTCATGTAGAGTTCTAGGACTGACCCTGGTCCATCATAATGCACATATAAATGGCTATATCATGCCATTGAATTGGAAGGTTAACAAAACGCAGCTATTCAGCTTGGCGGTCAAGTAACAAAGGGTAGCGTCTCCTAGTTACCGACTGTGTCCCAAACAACGCTAGACACGTCATAATCGATCGTGTATGGAGCGTTCAATAATTGAAACATCTATCGCAATATATTAAATGTCTTAACCTTTACATTTGCACGTCCGCTAACCTTTAGCAGACGGCGTTAATATCATATACCGTAACAGTCTTGCAGCCAATGATGAAACAGGCTCTCTGATTTTTAACAGAGGGATATTAAACGGTTCTGTAGTTTCTGTATTGAGAGACTCGGGGTCCACAACCATTGGAGTGCGACAGTCGCTTGTACATCCTAGCTGTGCAACGGGGGAATATGTCCGTTGCATGACTTTTGGGGGAACTATTGAGTTTTACCCCACAGCTCTTGTCCATGTTAATACACCTTTCTTTTCAGACAAGTTAAGGTATGCATGCTTCAGAATCCAATTGCAGATCTGATGTTGGGACGCATCCATGGTAGTAAGGATTGTTCCCACAGGAAATTGAGGAATGGGAATTAAAGAATGTGCAATCTTATTGCAATGCTAACGCTGTCATTGCAACAGCTACATTACGGGCCAACAAAATAAATACATGTGGCACAGTTTTCTCTAATTTCAGTCTCAGTACCATTCTGGAAATCGATGAGGAGAAGGATAAGACACTCCTACAGGATAAAAAGTATACTAAACTACCAGCCCATCCTAGGAAGATTAGAAAAATCATTTCGAGGCGAGATATACCTTTTCTCAAGAGAATGCCGCCAAGTCGGAAGATAGATGTTGGCGACAGGATCATATCAACAGTGATCTGAATAAAATTGTTGAAAATGGGAAAAGAAGGGATTTCCCGAACAAGGGTAATGATGGTGAAGTTCTTATGAACTTAACTAATAAAATTAGGACAAATAAATATGTCAATCATTATGAGACATCATCTCATAAGACTACCATATCCAAAAGATTAAATAGAAGAACTATTTATCACGTTAGTGACACTGATCCCACTTACATTGGGAAGGGTGCATATTCTCGCAACGTGTTAGTGCGCAATCTGCCACAAGGTACCAGATGGCAGGCACTTAGCAATTTCTTTAATGACACGGCAGACGTTATGTTTGTACAGTTGTTGTCACCTACCAATGACAGGTATGGTGAAGCTATAGTTACATTTCGTAACAATAGAGATGCTCGAATGGTCATCGAGCATGATAATGGTGCTTACTTTAACCATCATTGTCTACGGTTACAATTAGTACCTAATGCTGCGTCACGCAGATAACATGCTATGGTAATACAATTGTCTCATATCATTGATGACTCAGCATAGTCATTCATCATTTCTTTTCCTTACTGGTCCTTATAAGGTTACTGATAAAATTTCAGACGTTGATTACGTCTTAGATATCAAGGGACACAGAAAGATATTCCATATTAATATGCTCAAGCAATTTCATACACGTCCTATACACTTACAGTCAATTTTTCATGAATTAGATGACAATACTGTATCTACTTGTCATTATTCTAATCTATCTGTTATACAAGAGGAAGAATCTTCTTTTCCTGAAGTGCAGATGCCTTTACCTGTACTTACTGTCCAATCTACTGAATCTTGGCGTGATGTGACCATTTCTTCTACGGTTACACCGCAACAGCATCAACGCGTTGCTGATCTACTACAATCTTTCTCAGATGTGTTAACTGATGTACCGGGTTGCACATCTGTAATTAGTCACGATATTATTCTTAACGATGATACACCAATTCGTGTTCATCCTTATTCGGTACCTCTACATTTTCTGAGTAAGACATCTCAGGAACTCAAACAGATGATATCATTAGGTATTATTGAGACTAGTACATCTCCATTTTCTTCTCCTTTAGTCATTGTCCGGAAAAAGGACAACAACATACGTTTATGTGTTGACTATAGGAAACTTAATGCGCAGACAGTACCGGATAGCGAACCACATCCTATCCTTGACGATTTACTTCCTCGTCTATCCAATGCTACACTTTTCACTAAAATTGACTTAACCAAAGGTTATTGGCAGATTCCACTAACCGAAAGAGCCAAATACTACACAGCATTCTCAACTCCACAAGGTCTTTACCAGTGGAACGTGATGCCTTTTGGGCTAATGAATGCTCCAGCTACCTTTATTCGCATGATGCGAAAAATTTTAGCAGGTAGATCAGACATAATTACCTATATTGACGACATATGTTTGTTTAGTTCATCATTTGAGGAACATTTTTTGGGTCTTGAATCAGTTTTGGAAATATTGCGGGATAACCATTTAACCGCTAAACCAACTAAAATTCAAATAGCGTGTAATGAGATAACATTCCTGGGGCACATTATTGGATCGGGACGTATCCAAACAATTCCCAGTACAGTTTCTAAAATATTAAATTTATCTGTTCCTCAAACGAAGAAACAGGTTAGGAGTCTGTTAGGTTTAATCCAATACTATAGCAGATTTGTACCTCACCTATCATCCATCACGGCTGTCCTGTCTTCGTTACTAAAGAAGAACATGCCTTTAAGGATAAATTGGACAGACGAATGTGACAAAACTTTTCGCACTATCTTAAAATTATTTTCATGCCCACCTGTTTTAAGATTACCAGATGCTTCTAAAAAGTTTGTTCTACGTACAGATGCGAGTAATTACGGACTCGGGGCATGTCTACTGCAATATCATGATGATGTCCTTCATCCCGTAATGTATATCTCACGCAAACTGAAACCTCCGGAGATAAAATATTCCACTGTGGACCGAGAATTGCTCTCCGTAATCTGGGCAATTACCAAGTTAGAGAAATTCTTACTGGGATCTCCATTTCTGATCCAGACTGATCAGAAATCAGTGGCAGCATTACGTCGCTCAAACCATAAAAGTGCTAAACTTGCACGATTTGCTATTACGTTGCAACCCTACGAATTCGAGATACAGTCGATACCTGGAACTGAAAACGTCATAGCCGTCACGTTGTCCAGACATCCTACGGATTCTGAATGAATATTACAATTTCGGGAAAATTTTCTGACTAGTCAAGCATTACATTTGCAATGAACGGTATTGATATCAAGTCAGAATATACAACAATTCAGTTGGACTTCCTACTTAAATAAGGACATTTCGAAATAAACTATTGCGATCAAAATATCAAGTTTTACGGATCGTTTGAAAATTTGAACTTCAATTCCACTTTGAGTATCACTCATTTCAATTGAAAACTGTTAAAAAGGAACAATCTCTGATGTAGAAAGGACAGATACGTTGATGACTTAGTCAATTAACTTTCAAAGTTTAATAAAGGAACTAACGATGAATGGATCATCAAATCATAATTTGATAATATGAACCTTGTGTCTTAATGAACTTTCATACAATTCAACAGGAGGTAACAACGATTGGATCTTCATGTCCAATATTATTAAATTTTCTAGTTATTAAATTAGTATATAATAGATAATAAAGTCAAAGTGTGATGAAATAAAAAAATAAATATACTAAGAAAAGATGAAACAAAAGAATATCACACCAATTAAACCTTTTAATTAGTGTAATTATTAATGTAATAGATATTACATTATGACATTTCATATACATAGTTAAAATGTATGAATTTTTTCTGCTCTTTTCTTCTGATTGCGTTAATTTAATTAGGTATCTATCCTTACACTTCATTTTCACACGCATGCTAATTTAATGTATACTTTAATATTTGGTTTCAATTGTCCGTACTTCTCAATTTTTATTTCTTTTACTCTCTTATTCTATTTCTCATTTTCTTTAATTAAATATTAATTAGTTAGTACCATACTTACATACTATAATTAATTATTTTTAATTTTAGTTAGTTAGAATAATTTTAATAACACCTCACATTATTAGTTAGTCTATACATACAACAAATTAATTAGTTAATTAGTTAGTGACAGTGACATTTCCTTGTTTAATATAAGGTATATGTATGATATGACGTTGATTTTATTATAATATATTACTGACATGACCGCGACACTGTTCTAGATAAAACATCGTAGGTCATACGTCGGGTTTTGTTAAATTTTTGATAATTTGATTAATATTGTTCCAAAAAAATCTATTTAATAGATTTTTTTTGCCCCCGTCTGACAGGAAATCTGTTACGGTGTTATTTTAAATGACGGCGTCTGCTGGGGTTTACCCATGCGCAACGTTTAGGGGTCATTAATATTTATAGAATATGTCGATATTTTACGGTATAAAGGTAAAGGTAAAGGAACCCGTTACACGCCCATTGAGGCATATTGGGAATATGGTGTTAGGCCCATATTATCTTGACCGTCGGCACACTAGGGGTGATGTGGTCGGCATCACGCCGGCCGCCTTAACCTTCCCAGAGTTGCTCTGGTACCCATTTGGGGCTGGGTCGACCCAGGAGCCGTTTGTGGCCTAAAAAATTCCCACCTCATCTGGGGATCGAACCATAGACCACTGCGCTAGGAAGCCAGTGCACTAACCACTATGCTACCGCGGCTCCATTTTACGGTATAGTGAACGCGAAATATATGCGGAGATTATGACGCATTCGCGTTGGGACGGTCACGCCGGGTGACTTGGTTACAGGGCCTTTGTTACGCTATCCGTCAAGCAAGAAGGTCGTGTCTTGTATTTCTTCCAAGGAAATAAGGCTGAGTATATAGCCTATATTTTATAGATGAATCGATGTAGACTTCAGGGTCAGTTCGGAAATTAATCTAAGCATGAGATTAATTAAATTAAACTAATAATGGAAGAAGAATCGTATTATGATTCAATTTGTAGATGTCAAGAACTCATGTGCTCATTTCTGGCTGTTGACTATAACAGCGCACGTTTATAGCCACGATGTTCTTCTGACACATTGTTTTGACACGGACGGATACATACTGATATTATTTGGAATTCAAGTGTTACGCTGAATTGTACATGAAACCTTTGTGAATGTCGATTATCGTTTTTGTATGAATCTCAATACATGTGGACTCAAAGCAGATGGCTTGATCCTTTATTTACGTTTCGGGTTCGGTTCTACAACTGTTGGTGTTTACCTTTGTCAGCACGATAACTCTCCCACAAGGGAAATCAAATACTATAGACTATGCAAATCAGAACGTCGAAGGGATGTTCTGATGCCCAGAGCTAACCAGTCTAACCAACATTGCTATGTCTACAGAGTGACTTTATTATTCAATAATAATACCATAACGAAGGAAACGCAACACCAACCACACCACCACCACCGACCCGTCACAATAGGCTTACCGGGAATCGAACCTAGGACCAACCAGACGGCGCCATTGCCTTGCTGTGACAGTACATCGTGAATGGACGCTGAGCCAATTTTGCACCCCCAAAAAAGTGCATTATTGGTCGAGGTCATTCTCGTGACACTCACACAACTATGGTAAATTAATATTAGACAAACATAAAGGTATGTTTTCAGGCACTCGTAAGAAACAAAGAAGTAGAACACTTGGACAACAGAAAAACAACAGACGTGAGTGGCTTACCCAGGGTTCGAACCCCGTATCTTCCGTACGACAACTCCGCCTAGCTATCAAGCGAATCACACTGACCCCACGGCCAGCTAGGCATCTCCCCCAAAAAGATGCTTTGCTGGCTATTTATCAGTACGAAACACACAAGATAACACCGGAAGTATACAGTGGGCAACTCAGCCCTTAAATGACGCAATCACTTCGTTGTTCTCCTATTAACAGTATGTGTCAGTCCAAACAAGACAAAGACCTTGATACTGGGTCCAGTAAATAGTAGAAGACTTAAGGACATTAGTATAGAACAGAGGGTAGGTTTCTGGTATTGTATAAACATAAATAACACATAAGGAAGGGAAACCCGAGGCCTGTAAACAGTAAATTAATATTAGACAAACATAAAGGTATGTTTTCAGGCACTCGTAAGAAACAAAGAAGTAGAACACTTGGACAACAGAAAAACAACAGACGTGAGTGGCTTACCCAGGGTTCGAACCCCGTACCTTCCGTACGACAACTCCGCCTAGCTATCAAGCGAATCACACTGACCCCACGGCCAGCTAGGCATCTCCCCCAAAAAGATGCTTTGCTGGCTATTTATCAGTACGAAACACACAAGATAACACCGGAAGTATACAGTGGGCAACTCAGCCCTTAAATGACGCAATCACTTCGTTGTTCTCCTATTAACAGTATGTGTCAGTCCAAACAAGACAAAGACCTTGATACTGGGTCCAGTAAATAGTAGAAGACTTAAGGACATTAGTATAGAACAGAGGGTAGGTTTCTGGTATTGTATAAACATAAATAACACATAAGGAAGGGAAACCCGAGGCCTGTAAACAGTAAATTAATATTAGACAAACATAAAGGTATGTTTTCAGGCACTCGTAAGAAACAAAGAAGTAGAACACTTGGACAACAGAAAAACAACAGACGTGAGTGGCTTACCCAGGGTTCGAACCCCGTACCTTCCGTACGACAACTCCGCCTAGCTATCAAGCGAATCACACTGACCCCACGGCCAGCTGGGCATCCCCAAAAAAAGATGCTTTGCTGGCTATTTATCAGTACGAAACACACAAGATAACACCGGAAGTATACAGTGGGCAACTCAGCCATTAAATGACGCAATCACTTCTGTTGTTCTCCTATTAACAGTATGTGTCAGTCCAAACAAGACAAAGACCTTGATACTGGGTCCAGTAAATAGTAGAAGACTTAAGGACATTAGTATAGAACAGAGGGTAGGTTTCTGGTATTGTATAAACATAAATAACACATAAGGAAGGGAAACCCGAGGCCTGTAAACAGTAATTAATATTAGACAAACATAAAGGTATGTTTTCAGGCACTCGTAAGAAATAAAGAAGTAGAACACTTGGACAACAGAAAAACAACAGACGTGAGTGGCTTACCCAGGGTTCGAACCCCGTACCTTCCGTACGACAACTCCGCCTAGCTATCAAGCGAATCACACTGACCCCACGGCCAGCTAGGCATCCCCAAAAAAAGATGCTTTGCTGGCTATTTATCAGTACGAAACACACAAGATAACACCGGAAGTATACAGTGGGCAACTCAGCCCTTAAATGACGCAATCACTTCTGTTGTTCTCCTATTAACAGTATGTGTCAGTCCAAACAAGACAAAGACCTTGATACTGGGTCCAGTAAATAGTAGAAGACTTAAGGACATTAGTATAGAACAGAGGGTAGGTTTCTGGTATTGTATAAACATAAATAACACATAAGGAAGGGAAACCCGAGGCCTGTAAACAGTAAATTAATATTAGACAAACATAAAGGTATGTTTTCAGGCACTCGTAAGAAACAAAGAAGTAGAACACTTGGACAACAGAAAAACAACAGACGTGAGTGGCTTACCCAGGGTTCGAACCCCGTACCTTCCGTACGACAACTCCGCCTAGCTATCAAGCGAATCACACTGTTGCAAGTGGTCTGTTGCAAGTAGTGGTTTGGTTAGCTCTGAACAATGTTCCATATAATGTCAATAAAGTAGTTATAAATTCTGGCCATTGTTTTATCTTCTTGATATTCTTGAGTGATCGTGTATCGTGCCTTCTATGTAAGATTACGCGAATGCAGGGGTGGAAGATTCTGAACAATAATTGAACCTTGGAATACGATTGATGTGACAAGTCGGTTCCATTGAGTCCACAATTATTTAATACAGATTACACGTCAAGACGATTCATGCATGTTGATCACAAAGGTACATATTATAACTTGAAAATATATGGCATAGATATGTAGATATCCTATCAGTCCTTGTCCAATAATCAAATTACTGTATGCAGATTGTCATAGCTGTATGCACGCGCGGTTGGGGTTTCCAACGGCCGACAGTGAGTCTATGAGTCTGGCAAAATCAAATACTATGGACTGTAATTCATCCTTCCTTAATTTTCACTTCGTACTGACCTTTAATCATTTCAAATCTTCGTAATAGCAATGGACTGACCCATGTCCGTACTTGCATAAAATATATCTGTATGGCAATACCATGCCCAACATTGGAAGGAGAGTCAGACGCGTCTTAACAGCTTGACGGTCAATGTGAAAAGGGTAGCGTTTCTTAGTTACCGACTGTGTCCTAAACAACGCTATACACGTCATAATCGATCGTGTATAAAGCGTTCAGTAATTGAAACATCTATCGCAATATATTAAATGTCTTAACCTTTACAACTGCACGTCTGGTAACCTTTAGCAGACGGCGTTAATATCATATACCGTAACAATTCCCTGTACACCGGGGAAAAAAAAATCGATAGATTTTTTTTCAATATCTATCCGACTTAACAATTTTTCAAAAAAATTTAACACAATTGTGACATATGGCCGACGATGTTCTGAGTAGAACCGTGTTGCGGTCGTGTCAACTAACTATTTGTCATAGTCATCTAACATTATATATCAATATTATACATATTATTATATCAACTAAATAAATGTCCAATGTTAATAGTGAATGATAAAATTAAATTAAAGTAAGGTCTGTCGTATTAGTATGTCATATAGGAATTAATTTGACTAATTAAAATTAAATTAATTAATTAAACTAAGAGTTAAATTATTAAGATTCTAATGTAACGCGATGTTATGAGAGAAGAAAAGACAAAATAAGTGAGAAGAAATAGAAAGAAATTCGAATATAAGTTTTAACTTAATTGTGTGTGTTAAGTGTTAGTGAATAATAACTATCTAATTTAACTAACTAAATAATGTATAGGTACATTAAAAAAAAATTATTAATCTAATACTTGTGTGAGATTTATTTTCTCTTTTCATAATTTCTTCTTTTTATATTTCGTTCTCTTTTTTTGTTCTTTCATTTCATTTTTTTTCTCACATTTCATTTTATTGATAATAATTCAATTAAGAAGTTAAGTTAACTAATTAATTAGTATAGGATATGATGATCCATCCGTAGTCTTGATCCTGATGAATTCTTTTAGGCAAAAATGTTCAAACGTTTACGTTGGAAAGAAATGTCATTTATCCCAGCATCCAAGAATTAAGTGCACATAGGATAATAAGTTCGACTTGTCGTCAGATATTGTTCCATGATTGTTCAACGATATTCATATATCGTGTATGGACGTTAGACGAAGTTCGGATGTCTATATATACCTTGATAGTCTTTTAATTCAATGCGGGGATTCATAGAGGGTTTATAAAGTTTAAATTGAAGGCAAGGTTAGTTCCTTTATAGTTGATACTTCGTTCAATCCAATGTAGTTCTGATTGATGTAGTTTAAGAGTGTCAATGTTGATTATTCGTCGTCAATAGGATTACGTGACAACGCATCTGCCACACAATTTTCAGTGCCAGGTATGTGTTCAATGGAGAACTCGAATGGCTGTAGGATGATTGAATATCTGGCAAGTTTTTGGCTTTTGTGGTTGGATCGACGCAAGGATGCTACAGCACGTTGGTCCGTCTGTATGGTGAAGGGAGCACCGAGCAAGAATTTTCCAGTTCGTTATTGCCCAGATCACAGATAAAAGTTCCTGTCGACTGTGGAATACTTTGTTTCTGCCGGCTTCAGCTTTCTTGATATATATAAGGTAGGATGTAGAATGCCATCATGGTTCTGGAGCAGGCATGCACCAATGCCGTAGTTACTAGCATCTGTTCGTAAGAAAAATCTTTTGGAAGCATCGGGAAGTCTTAAAATTGGTTCATGCGAGAACAAATTTATAATTTTGTTGAAAGTTTCATTGCATGTACCAGTCCATGTCACCTTCACCGGCATATCTTTTTTTAACAATGAAGACAATACAGCCGTGATGGATGACAAGTTTGGTATGAATCTACTGTAATATTGAACAAGTCCTAACAAACTCCTGACCTGTTTCTTCGTCTGAGGAACTGCTATGTTTAGAATTTTGGAGACTGTACTAGGTAACGTTCGGATATATCCCGATCCAATGATATGTCCCAAAAAGGTTATCTCATTACACGCGATTTGCACCTTTGTAGGTTTAGCAGTTAGATGATAATTCCTTAGAGTGTCAAAAACATATCTAAGTCCCGAAACATGTTCCTCAAACGACGAACTAAACAAGCATATGTCGTCAATATATGTAATAACGTCTGGTCTACCTGATAAAATTTGTCGCATCAGGCGAATGAAGGTAGCTGGCGCATTAACAAGCCCAAAAGGCATCACATTCCACTGGTATAGACCTTGTGGAGTGGAAAATGCGGTGTAGTACTTAGCCTTTTCGGTCAGTGGTATCTGCCAATAACCTTTAGTTAAGTCTATCTTACTAAATATAGTTGCGTTGGATAGACGTGGCAGTAAGTCGTCGATAAGTGGATGTGGTTCGCTGTCAACTATAGTCTTAGCATTTAATTTTCTATAATCAACACATAGTCTGATGTTATTGTCCTTCTTCCGGACAATCACTAATGGAGAAGAGAATGGCGAATTACTAGTCTCAATGATTCCCAGAGACAACATCTGTTCAAGTTCCTTAGTAGTTTTAGCAAGGAAATGTAAAGGAACAGAATAGGGATGTACACGAATAGGTGTATCATCATTGAGAGTAATGTCATGACTGATAGCCGATGTGCGACCCGGAACGTCGGTCAACACATCTGGATAAGATTGTAATAGATTAGCAATCTGTAGACGCTGTTGCGGTGTAACCGTTGAAGAGATGGTTACATCCCGCCAAGATTCAGTAGGTTGAACTACTGGTACAGGTAACGGTAACTGTACCTCAGGAAAAGAAGATTCTTCTTCCTGGATGACAGATAAGTTAGAATAATGACAAGTGGATACTGTGTTGTCATCTAGTTCATGAAAAATTGACTGTAAGTGTTCAGGACGTGTATGAAATTGCTTGAGCATGTTAATATGAAATATCTTTTTGTGTCCCTTGATATCTAAGACGTAATCAACGTCGGAAATTTTATCAATGACTTTGTAAGGACCATTCCAAGATATCAATAATTTATTGTTATTGTGAGGAAGTAACACATAAGCCTCGTCGCCTGGGAATAATTGGCGTAATCGTCGAGACCTATTTTGTAGAGATCGAGCCTTAGCTTTTGCAGCCTCAGAAGAAGCTGTTGCCAACTGGCAAGACTCAATAATGTTCTTCCGAAGATTAATCACGTACTCGTAAGATGACTGAGTGTCCTGAGTCATCTCGTCGTCAATTAATAAGTCTTTTATTAGTCCCATAGGACCTCTTGGGGGAGCACCAAAAACTAATTCAAAGGGAGAGAAGCCAGTTTGTTCATGCGGTACCTCCCGATAAGCAAATAGAACAGCTGGGAGTGCTCTGTCCCAGTCATGAGGGTGCTTAGCAGTAACCTTATGTAGTAGTTGTTTAAGTGTACGGTTAAGTCTTTCAACCGCACCATTACTCATCGGATGATAAATACTACTTAAATTCCTATCAATGTCCCAAGTTTTCATGACTTCCTTCATGGTGTCAGATATAAACTGTGACCCATGGTCTGATAAAAGTTTTCTAGGAAACCCTATTCTAGAAAAGATGAGATGTAGTGCATCAGCTACATCTGTGGTAGTGGTGGTCTTTAATGGGATAGCTTCTGGCCATCGTGTGCACAAATCAATGCACGTAAGGACGAATCTATGTCCTCTGGCCGATGGTAGCAATGGACCAATAATGTCTATTGCCATCTTGTCAAAAGGTCTCACTGAGATATCGCAAGCCTGAATAGGCGCCGTGTGAAAAGCTCCACGTGCTTTCACTTCTTGGCATGTAGTACAGGAACGTACATACTGCGAAATATCTCTTGACACCCCTGGCCAAAAGAATGAAGACAGTACTCGAGATCGTGTTCGAGTATATCCCATATGTCCAGCACAATGTGAGTCATGTGCATGTTGAAGAATGTACCGTCTAAAAGTATATGGGACCATAACTTGTTGTTTCATTTGTGATTTGTCATTAAAACATCTAATCAATATGTCATTTTTAATAACAAAACAATGTTTGTTATTATTACCTGAGGATAGATTGTCAACTTTATCAACCAACTTAAAAAATTTTTTTAAAGATTTATCCTCTTTTTGTTTGGTTGCAAATGTTTCCCTGTCAATAGGTGAATTGACTACAAATTCCTCTTGGTTGTCTGCATCCATTTTATTATCATCAACTTTCTCCATGAGTTGAGTCTGCGCTCTAGTCGTCACGGCGTTTCCAGTGCATAGGTTATGTTTCTCCCATTCTATAATCTCATCTGGAGTACAATCTTTACTGCCGTGTATACGACCAACCATCAAATCAGCTATAGGCTTTTTTAGCATACATACTTTTACGTTTCCTGTGAAAAAAGGAGTGTTAACATGAATAATAGCTGTGGGGTAAAACTCTATTGTTCCACCAAAAGTCATGCAACGGACATATTCCCCCGTTGCACAGCTGGGATGTACCAGCGACTGTCGTACACCAATCGTTGTGGATCCCGAATCCCTCAACACTGAGACGACGGATCCATTAACTAATCCCCTGTTAAAAATTAGTAGGCCTGTTCCATCGTTGACTGCAAGACCTACCTGTGGTATAATATGTCCGCAGTTAAGCACTGTTTCTTTCGCCTTCTGAAAAATAAGATTGCATTGCTGGCAACTATTTGCCACATTATAATTAATAGCAAAACATGCAGCAGAAGACTGTGTTGTATTATTGTCAAGTGGGACCTGAGCTATAGGGGTAGTATTATTTGTAACTGCCGCCCCTGTATTATGGTTGTAATGAGATGATCCCCGAGAATGAGATCGATTCCGAGTATAATTGTTAGAATTATCTCGTCGTCCTCTATAGTAACTATTATCTCGATGTCTCGAGCCATGATTATTACCATTCCAGTTACTATTATTATTGGGAGTATGTGATCGATTATAATGAGTGTTATGTTGACCATTGTGGTAGTTTGTTTGAGGTGAATAATTTCTATCTCGTGATCTACCTCTGTTGAACTCATTTTTATTGTTGAAATCATTATTATGTCCCTTCTGAAAGTTAACATTGTGATTTCTTTGGAACCTGCTTCTGTCTACACTGTGATGTCTTTGTTTGTTATTGTGATTGTAGGCCATATTAGACGCCACAGGTAGAGGTTCTCTTAATGAGGAGTTAGAAATGGTTGCATTCGGATGTGCCGAACAGTAGTTTAAAGAAATTTTTTCTAACTCATCCATAGTACCTGGTTTACGCTCCTGCAAATATGCAAAAAATGGCTGGCTAACCGAAGATAATACCTTATCCCGTAGTAGTAAATCAACTAATTTGTCGTATGATTTGTTGACTTCTGCCAGTTCAACCCATCTATTAAATGTATTGCGTATATTCGCAATGAATCCTGCAAAATCCCTTGGAGATTCAGGTAAAATTCCCTTAAATTTCAACCTACAGTGTTCCTCGTCCAGGTGAAACCTTCGTAAAAGCAAGGACTTAATAGCACCGTAGTTATTTGCTATTGATGGGTCAGCATTTTGAGAAGCTGTCAGTGGTTCTCCAACCAAGAATTCATTTAACTTGAGTACCCATGACTCTTCAGGCAAATGGTTTGTTTTGCAAGTCTGTTCAAAACGTGCCAGGAACGATGAAAGGTCGTCGACGTTCAAGTTGAAAATGGGTAATTTAAAGTTGTAGAAATGTTTAGGTTGGCTGGATGATGATCCATTTTGTGCGTTATTATTCTGGTTTGCATCAGCACTTTGTGCTTGTAATCTTGCTGTCTCCAATTTAATACGCGCCAATTCCATTTCTTGTTGTAAAATAATTTCCTCTCGTTTCAATTTATACTCTTCTTCCTGTTTGGCGATTGTTCTTTGCTCTTCTCTTTCACGTTGAGCAATCTCTCTCAATCTATTTTCCTTGGCAATTTGCTTCATCTCAAGTTCTGCTTCCTCTTTCTTTAATGCTGCCTTTTGTTCCTCTTCCTCTTTCTTTAATGCAGCCTTTTGTTCCTCTTCCTCTTTCTTTAATGCAGCCTTTTTCTCTTCTTCCTTTCTTTCATATTTTTCGAGTTCTGATTCAGCAAACTGACGAAGTTCTTGAGATTTATAACCATATTCCCGACCAATTTTAACGAAGTGGTCTATAGTAAGCATTTTGACTTTTATCTGTAAGTAATTATTGATAATTACTGATTAAAATAGTCAATAGTAGCTTCAGAGTAATTATTATACTTACTCAACTTAGAAATATTCAATATAAATAATCACAATAGTACTGAACTTAATGTCTAAGTTCAACTAATAGACAATATTTTGTAACAATATTGTATCTAAATAATACTATATCATAAATAGTTATGATATCTGTTAAATATAATGTAATTATATCACACAATTAATTTCAATATCCAATAATGTTGGGTATAATTCCTAGTAATTATATTGTTCAATGTACTAAGTCACTCTCTTAGTACCAGAAAAGTATATTAAATAATATACAATGGGTCTATTACCTCAAAGGTAGCTATAAGATTATTTATTTTGTCAATATATATATTATATTATTATGCCCTAGGCATCTATGATAAATTGTAGTGCTACTTTCTTGGACTATCACTGCATAATTATGCAATGTCCCATATTAACCTTAAATTTCAGAAAAAATTAATTAAATTAAATTACAAGTGTATTATTGCATATAATAGCATATTATTAATGTAATATAAATATATATCATGAGGACAGACAAGCAATGATGCAACTAAAGGGTACAAACAATGTCAAGACGCAAACAAGACATTTTCACAATTAAAAATGAATTTATGAACTAAATAAAATAAGCGGAAATGTCACAGACCAAATGAAAGGTCATGGTCTGACCCGAGGTCAACTTAATAATCAAAGTACACAAAAAAAAAAAATGACTGCGAAAAATGATGACGTCACAGGACTCATAACGGACGAAAATTAACAATCATAAAATAAATGATAGTCAGAGGAGAATGGACGAAATAGTAACGAACATGGTACAGAACTGAATAAAATTATTAACTGAATACGAATAAAATACACCAATTATCTACGGGACAGTACAGCTAACGCAAATTGTCAAACGGTAGCAAATTTGGACAGACTGTCCAATGGCAACCTCAATGGGCTTCCAAAAGTGCGATCGTTTAAGTTCCCTAAGAACGACTGAAATCTAGGTGGTCAGCTGTTCGCGACATTCCCAGAGATTTCAGTTCCCTCTCCAACCGGCCCACGAATTAACAACAAATACATACGATGGAAAACAAATTTAACATATATACATGAAAATACATAGACATGCCTAATCAAAGCGAAATGGACTCAGTATTACGGTTTTGCAATGACGACAATTTAAACAGCTAGACTTATCTTTCCCGTTGCTTCGGTCAGTGCTATAGGTCGTCAACAGCTAGGCTAATGCCCTTGACTGCCTGCTCCTGTAGTCCATTTCTTGTGTCTGCTTCAAATGACTTATTTTTCCCTTGGTTAGGCTTAAAAGAACGACTTCAGTTTTTCTCCGATAGTTTCACCTACACGAATTTCAGTGACGTCGCGTTGTTAGGCATTAGACTGAGTACTGCGTCATAGGTCATAATTCAGCACATCATGTGATCGTAACTTGATCGTAAACATTTCATTCGAAAGTCATTCAGAAATTTTTTTGTCGATCCCCAGACACCGGACACCACTGTTGCAAGTGGTCTGTTGCAAGTAGTGGTTTGGTTAGCTCTGAACAATGTTCCATATAATGTCAATAAAGTAGTTATAAATTCTGGCCATTGTTTTATCTTCTTGATATTCTTGAGTGATCGTGTATCGTGCCTTCTATGTAAGATTACGCGAATGCAGGGGTGGAAGATTCTGAACAATAATTGAACCTTGGAATACGATTGATGTGACAAGTCGGTTCCATTGAGTCCACAATTATTTAATACAGATTACACGTCAAGACGATTCATGCATGTTGATCACAAAGGTACATATTATAACTTGAAAATATATGGCATAGATATGTAGATATCCTATCAGTCCTTGTCCAATAATCAAATTACTGTATGCAGATTGTCATAGCTGTATGCACGCGCGGTTGGGGTTTCCAACGGCCGACAGTGAGTCTATGAGTCTGGCAAAATCAAATACTATGGACTGTAATTCATCCTTCCTTAATTTTCACTTCGTACTGACCTTTAATCATTTCAAATCTTCGTAATAGCAATGGACTGACCCATGTCCGTACTTGCATAAAATATATCTGTATGGCAATACCATGCCCAACATTGGAAGGAAAGTCATACGCGTCTTAACAGCTTGACGGTCAATGTGAAAAGGGTAGCGTTTCTTAGTTACCGACTGTGTCCTAAACAACTCTATACACGTCATAATCGATCGTGTCTAAAGCGTTCAAAATTGAAACCTCTATCGCAATATATTAAATGCCTTAACCTTTTACAATTGCACGTCTGGTAACCTTTAGCAGACGGCGTTAATATCATATACCGTAACACACACTGACCCCACGGCCAGCTAGGCATCCCCAAAAAAAAGATGCTTTGCTGGCTATTTATCAGTACGAAACACACAAGATAACACCGGAAGTATACAGTGGGCAACTCAGCCCTTAAATGACGCAATCACTTCTGTTGTTCTCCTATTAACAGTATGTGTCAGTCCAAACAAGACAAAGACCTTGATACTGGGTCCAGTAAATAGTAGAAGACTTAAGGACATTAGTATAGAACAGAGGGTAGGTTTCTGGTATTGTATAAACATAAATAACACATAAGGAAGGGAAACCCGAGGCCTGTAAACAGTAAATTAATATTAGACAAACATAAAGGTATGTTTTCAGGCACTCGTAAGAAACAAAGAAGTAGAACACTTGGACAACAGAAAAACAACAGACGTGAGTGGCTTACCCAGGGTTCGAACCCCGTACCTTCCGTACGACAACTCCGCCTAGCTATCAAGCGAATCACACTAACCCCACGGCCAGCTAGGCATCCCCAAAAAAAAGATGCTTTGCTGGCTATTTATCAGTACGAAACACACAAGATAACACCGGAAGTATACAGTGGGCAACTCAGCCCTTAAATGACGCAATCACTTCTGTTGTTCTCCTATTGACAGTATGTGTCAGTCCAAACAAGACAAAGACCTTGATACTGGGTCCAGTAAATAGTAGAAGACTTAAGGACATTAGTATAGAACAGAGGGTAGGTTTCTGGTATTGTATAAACATAAATAACACATAAGGAAGGGAAACCCGAGGCCTGTAAACAGTAAATTAATATTAGACAAACATAAAGGTATGTTTTCAGGCACTCGTAAGAAACAAAGAAGTAGAACACTTGGACAACAGAAAAACAACAGACGTGAGTGGCTTACCCAGGGTTCGAACCCCGTACCTTCCGTACGACAACTCCGCCTAGCTATCAAGCGAATCACACTGACCCCACGGCCAGCTAGGCATCCCCAAAAAAAAGATGCTTTGCTGGCTATTTATCAGTACGAAACACACAAGATAACACCGGAAGTATACAGTGGGCAACTCAGCCCTTAAATGACGCAATCACTTCTGTTGTTCTCCTATTAACAGTATGTGTCAGTCCAAACAAGACAAAGACCTTGATACTGGGTCCAGTAAATAGTAGAAGACTTAAGGACATTAGTATAGAACAGAGGGTAGGTTTCTGGTATTGTATAAACATAAATAACACATAAGGAAGGGAAACCCGAGGCCTGTAAACAGTAAATTAATATTAGACAAACATAAAGGTATGTTTTCAGGCACTCGTAAGAAACAAAGAAGTAGAACACTTGGACAACAGAAAAACAACAGACGTGAGTGGCTTACCCAGGGTTCGAACCCCGTACCTTCCGTACGACAACTCCGCCTAGCTATCAAGCGAATCACACTGACCCCACGGCCAGCTAGGCATCCCCAAAAAAAAGATGCTTTGCTGGCTATTTATCAGTACGAAACACACAAGATAACACCGGAAGTATACAGTGGGCAACTCAGCCCTTAAATGACGCAATCACTTCTGTTGTTCTCCTATTAACAGTATGTGTCAGTCCAAACAAGACAAAGACCTTGATACTGGGTCCAGTAAATAGTAGAAGACTTAAGGACATTAGTATAGAACAGAGGGTAGGTTTCTGGTATTGTATAAACATAAATAACACATAAGGAAGGGAAACCCGAGGCCTGTAAACAGTAAATTAATATTAGACAAACATAAAGGTATGTTTTCAGGCACTCGTAAGAAACAAAGAAGTAGAACACTTGGACAACAGAAAAACAACAGACGTGAGTGGCTTACCCAGGGTTCGAACCCCGTACCTTCCGTACGACAACTCCGCCTAGCTATCAAGCGAATCACACTGACCCCACGGCCAGCTAGGCATCCCCAAAAAAAAGATGCTTTGCTGGCTATTTATCAGTACGAAACACACAAGATAACACCGGAAGTATACAGTGGGCAACTCAGCCCTTAAATGACGCAATCACTTCTGTTGTTCTCCTATTAACAGTATGTGTCAGTCCAAACAAGACAAAGACCTTGATACTGGGTCCAGTAAATAGTAGAAGACTTAAGGACATTAGTATAGAACAGAGGGTAGGTTTCTGGTATTGTATAAACATAAATAACACATAAGGAAGGGAAACCCGAGGCCTGTAAACAGTAAATTAATATTAGACAAACATAAAGGTATGTTTTCAGGCACTCGTAAGAAACAAAGAAGTAGAACACTTGGACAACAGAAAAACAACAGACGTGAGTGGCTTACCCAGGGTTCGAACCCCGTACCTTCCGTACGACAACTCCGCCTAGCTATCAAGCGAATCACACTGACCCCACGGCCAGCTAGGCATCCCCAAAAAAAAGATGCTTTGCTGGCTATTTATCAGTACGAAACACACAAGATAACACCGGAAGTATACAGTGGGCAACTCAGCCCTTAAATGACGCAATCACTTCTGTTGTTCTCCTATTAACAGTATGTGTCAGTCCAAACAAGACAAAGACCTTGATACTGGGTCCAGTAAATAGTAGAAGACTTAAGGACATTAGTATAGAACAGAGGGTAGGTTTCTGGTATTGTATAAACATAAATAACACATAAGGAAGGGAAACCCGAGGCCTGTAAACAGTAAATTAATATTAGACAAACATAAAGGTATGTTTTCAGGCACTCGTAAGAAACAAAGAAGTAGAACACTTGACAACAGAAAAACAACAGACGTGAGTGGCTTACCCAGGGTTCGAACCCCGTACCTTCCGTACGACAACTCCGCCTAGCTATCAAGCGAATCACACTGACCCCACGGCCAGCTAGGCATCCCCCAAAAAAAAGATGCTTTGCTGGCTATTTATCAGTACGAAACACACAAGATAACACCGGAAGTATACAGTGGGCAACTCAGCCCTTAAATGACGCAATCACTTCTGTTGTTCTCCTATTAACAGTATGTGTCAGTCCAAACAAGACAAAGACCTTGATACTGGGTCCAGTAAATAGTAGAAGACTTAAGGACATTAGTATAGAACAGAGGGTAGGTTTCTGGTATTGTATAAACATAAATAACACATAAGGAAGGGAAACCCGAGGCCTGTAAACAGTAAATTAATATTAGACAAACATAAAGGTATGTTTTCAGGCACTCGTAAGAAACAAAGAAGTAGAACACTTGGACAACAGAAAAACAACAGACGTGAGTGGCTTACCCAGGGTTCGAACCCCGTACCTTCGTACGACAACTCCGCCTAGCTATCAAGCGAATCACACTGACCCCACG
>JAMPIV010011470.1:82500-124973 GCA_024509875.1 Oreohelix idahoensis | reverse complement strand
CATTTACAAAAACGTGTTGTGACAAAGCAGCCGTTAATTAATTAGTCAAATTTCAGTCCATTTGATTTTTTTGTTTCCACTTTTTCCCATGCCATTTTTGACACGTTGCACCATAGCTTCATAAGCAATGCAATCGGACAAAGGACCACAGGAAAATTAGTACTGTCATAAGGGTATGCATCAGAAAGAGCATAACATAACTATACTACAGGACAAAAGTTAAGGGCCACCAAGAAAAACTCCACTATGGACCAATTAAATGCAACCAGGTGTAAACAATTTATTACAAAATAAAGTTGATTCATCCGTATTCTGTGTGCACTAGGTTAATTTTTTTTAAATGTCCAAAAACTGGGTCACTTTAACCCGCACATGAAAATTGCCATTGTTGCTGCAAAAACTCATGGTTTTTGCAACACGCCCCACTAGTTCAAAAGGTGAAAAAGTGAGTTGAATTTCTTTTTGTTAGTAAGTCACACATTATTTAAAAAACTTGACTGATCTTTTCCACGGATGATTCAACTTTATTTTGTAATAAATTGTTTACACCTGGTTGCATTTAATTGGTCCATAGAGGAGTTTTTCTTGGTGGCCCTTAACTTTTGTCCAGTAGTATATTTCCTACTTTTTCGTGTTTATAATAAATATTTAATAACAAACACCACCCTACAGCTACAGAAAACAAGCAAAGTCTTCACCTGGCCATGATTAGGACAGGGTAATTAGCTCAGCAGCCTTACTTAAACAGCAACATCATAACAAATATTTAGTTTATTTGTTCTCAGTCAGAAACTGGTGGATTTTAAAAATAGCAGTTCATTGATTACATTCATTCACAGTTATGTAAATTGCAACCTGATGAAGTACATGGAGAAACATAAAGTTAAGGCAGACAGCAAAGCTTTCCATTTGGTGAGTGCCTGTGTTAGACTATATTGTTAGCATATCTCCATATCTGTCGCTAGTGAAACAAGAGATGAGAACGCTGGTGAATGATAAGACAGTCCTTGTTGTGGTCCCCATGGTATGACAGGTAGAGGGAGACTGAAAAAAAAAAAACTTGCGGAGAAGAGAACTGGAGACAAGTGAAACGGATGAGGAAGACATGGGAAGACCTTGAGCTGATGGCACGGACAGGAGGACTTGGTGTAAATTTGTTGGAGGCCTATGCTCCATGGGGAGCTGTAGGGTGATGATGATGATGACAACAGGGCTATTCATTTAGCAACCCTTGTGTCATGGCTGCTCCTCAAGATGGTACAGATGGACTAGCTTTAAAAAAAACCCGGGGGGGAGAGAGACGCACTTATGACATTAATTTCTGAGCTTTGAAAGTTAGTCTTTTGAATGAGCTGACTCGGCCCAAGCAGTTCTCATGATTTTGAAAACTACCGGGACCCAGAGATGCAGCAATAGAGAATGCAGTCAGCGACCCATAGCTTGACTGCTTGCGTCAGGGTCAGCAAACCAGAGCTGACCAAGACCCTACTCCACCTCCACGTGGTGGTCCTGGAAACAGGCTGCATCGCTGCAGTCTGGCTGAGAGAGTGGGATCGAAGAGGGAAGGCAAACCTGGTCCCAAAAAATGCAGTGCTGAAGTCGGATGTGTCGGCCGAAAGGCGCATATATCACAGCTCCGGCGTAAACAGACACAACGCAACCAACGTCCTTTTCAGGACGAAGAAGAAGAAAACTACCTACAAGCAGTAGATCCCTAGCCTTGTGAAATCTGAGGAAACAACCCACCACCTTTGCACCACATTTTTCATGTTTTCGAAAAAGAAAGCACGCAAGTGCCATTCTTTGTTTTTTAGTGTTGAAAGTTATTCTTTTAATGAGCTGCCTGAACCAGTTTTCATTATTTTAAAAACCGCCTAAAGGAGTAGATTCCTAGCCATCTAAAAGCTGGGGTCCCTCCCAGTTTCGTTACACCACAATTTTTGTATATTTCCAGAAGAAAAAAAAAAGAAAGAAAGAAAGCACACAAATGATATTTTGTTTTTCAGCTTTGAAAGATAGTCTTTGGAAAGGCAGTCTCATCGACTTCTGACATTATTCTTCTTCTTCTTCCTCGTTCGCCTTCAGACTTCCACATTAATGACTCTAATAAAGGCAGTAGTCAACTCAAGGTTCCCGACATCTCCAAACAGTTTGTCGTTGACAGAAGTGGGTTGTTGCCATATGCTCCGTTCATTACTGCAGGTTGGGCAGTACTGCAGCAGGTGTTCGACTGTCATCGGGCTGGTACCGCAGGTCTAGAGATCTGTTGCACCAATTTTGTATTTGTGGTATAGATGGTATCTTTTTCTTCTTCTTCCTCGTTCGCCCTGAAAAGGACGGTGGTTGCGTTGTGTCTGTTTGCTCCTAAGCTGTAATATCTGCACCTTTCGGTTGACACATCCGACTTCTGCACGGCATTTTTTAGGGACCGGGTTTGCCTTCCCATTTCGATCCGTACTCTCTCAGCCAGACTGCACTGCTGCAGACTGTTTCCAGGACCACCACGTGGAGGTGGAGTACAGTCTTGGTCAGCTCTGGTTCGCTGATCCTGATGCAAGCAGTCAAGCTATGGGTCGCTGACTGCATTCACTATTGCTGCATCTTGGGGTCCCGTATAGATGGTATCTCAATCTGTTGTGTCCAGTCCGTAGCCGAAAAATGACGACCTGTTCTTTCCTGGATAGTTGATGATATGCGTCATTTTTCAAATGGCCCGGGTGCTCTCTTTCCCATTTGGACTTGAATGTAGCCTTTATAATAGTCTTTGCCATTGCGTAAGTTGTCTCTGTATCATTTTGTTGTAAGGCACCTCCTTCCTTAGCAAGTTTGTCTGCCTCCTCATTTCCTGGTATGTTGCAATGGGCTGGTATCCACTGGATTGTGCACTTGTTGAAGCATTTGGCCAGTCTTTCAAGGGAGATTATCAGATCGGTCAAGCCTTTAGCGTGACGGTTCTTTAGCACTGTTATTACTGAGAGGGCATCTGTAAAGACTACTATCTGTTTTTCCGCCTGTGTTTTGCATTCAATAAAAGTTTCCGCTGCCTGTTTCAGGACTTCTGCTTCAGCACTGAAGTTATTGCAGTATTTGCCAGTGGCAATTGCCATAGAGTGGATTCTATTCTTTAATTATATGAGGATGCCGGCACCCCCATTTTCAACTGCATTTTTTGCTGAACCATCAGTATATGCATGTGTCCAAAGCTTTGATCAATACGCTTGGTAGCTATACACTTTCTTTGTGTTTCTGTCTGTGTTCCCTTACTTTCAATGCCTGGAATATCAGATTTTAGCTCAGGAAAGCATCTTGTTTTCCACAGTGGGATAGTTGTGCTTGTTGGTATTTTCTTTGCAACTGAGCTTGCTAGCATGGTATTTTTGCTAATTTTTTCTTTTGCTTTGGCCACAAAGTTAGTTCGCTTGATCCTGCCTCTTCCTGGCCTATTCATTCTTTGGAACATGGGGTGTCCTTCGAGTCTCTTAAATTTTTCCGCTTGTTATAGGACTCTGCTGTCACGTCTGTCCTCCATTGACTGTAGCCCTGTAATGTTTTCCATATGGTTGATTTTTGTGGACTTTAGGGCCCCTGTTATAGTACATGCTGCTTGGTTTTAGAGTCTGTTTACTCTGTCAAAATTTGACTTTGCTGCCGTCGACCAAGCTGTGATGCCGTATTCCATAGCAGGTCTCACTCTGCCTGTGTACAGCTTTTTGAGGATATTCTCATCAGCACCCCATGTGGTACCAGCTAACTTTTTCATAATGGCCATATGAAGTTTTGCCCTTAGCTGTATTTTGGTTATCTGTGATTTCCACGTCATTCAGCGGTCTAGTGTGATTCACAAGTATGTTGGTGTTTCATCTTCTCGTACTGTCTGCCCATTTAGTTGTAGCTTTGCTTGCTGTGGTTTGTTGGACAAGGTAAAAATAGTGTGTGTTTTTTTTTGTTCATTGATTTTAAGCAACCACTTTCTGGACCAACTTTCAAGGGCTAGCAGTGAATCCTGCATGCACACTCTTGCTGTGGTGATGTATTCTTCTGAAGTCCACATGGCCAGGTCATCAGCATAGAGGGAGTTGTGGACATTCTTGTGGATGTTTTCTGTTATATCATTTATATATAAGGAAGAGTTTTGGGGAAAGGACCCCACCCTGTGGGACTCCATGTTCCATTGTAGTCTTTTTGCTTAATTGTCCGTGCACCTGCACTCTAGCTGTTCTGTTTGTTAGATAGTGACTGATCCAGTTATACATTCTTCCACAGACTCCATATTTAAGCATTTTAACTCTTAGCCCATCTTTCCAAACTTTATCAAATGCTTTCTCCATGTCTATCCAGACTGCTAATGTGTGCTTTCCTTCTTGGAAAGCATCTTCGATTTCCTGTGCAATGTAGGTGACTTGGTCTGTAGACCTATGTTGCCTGAAGCCTGCCTGTTGTTGCAGTAGAATTTGTTTTTCTTCGAGGTGCCACCAACTTAATCTGGTATTGATCATTCTCTCCATAAGCTTTCCCGTGCAGCTTAGAAGGCTGATGGGTCTGTAGCTGTTGGGGTCCATTCGGTCTTTGTCCTTTTTAAGGATTGGAACTAGTACTGCTTCTTTCCAGGCCTGTGGTACAATTCCACTCTTCCAGCTATAGTTCATAATCTTGAGGAGGGCTTTCTTGGCATTAGGCCCTAGCCCTTTAAGCATGTCATTTGTTACCCCATCTTTTCCAGGTGAATTTCTTTGCTTAAGGGATACAATGGCTGCCTCTAGCTCTCTCATGGTGAGGTTTGCTGTCATGTGCTCTTCTGGAACTTCTTCTTCTTTGATCCTTAGCCGCCGACCGTCAAAGCAGTCAGTGGCCATCACGCCTAGTGGCGTCTTGTAGGGCAACAACAAATTGATTCCACTTTGCTCAGTCGGTGGCCATCCTTCGTACAGTGCCCCAACTCTGGTTCATTCTTTGCATCTCAGCCTCCACGTCCTCCGCCAGGTTGTTTTTGGTCGGCCTCTTTTTCGTTTTCCTTCAGGGGTCCAAAGCATAGCTGTTCTTGTGATGGCATCGGGGTCTCTTCTGAGGACATGACCAACCCAGTTCCAGCGTCTGCCAGCTATGATGGTGTGCATGTCCTCTTGCTTGCTACAAGTAAGCAGATCTTGGTTAGTGATGGTATTCGGCCAAAAGATTCAGTGAATTTTTCTTAGGCATGTTGTGTGAAAAGAGGACAATTTCGACATTTCCTTCTCTGCAACTCTCCAGCATTCCGCACCACAGAGAAGCACAGAAAGCACACAGCTCTGATATAATCTTAATTTTGTGCTTGTGCTGTATTGGGAGGACTTCCAGATGTTGTTTAGGCTAAAGAAGGCTGTTCTTGCCTTATTCATTCTGATGTTGATGTCTCTGCCTGCCCCGCCGTCAGGTGTTACTATTCTTCCTAGGTATGTGAAGGTATCTGTCTGTACCAATTGCTTATTCCTTACTGATATGGGCTCAGGGTTGCTCACATTGAGCGTCATGACCCCAGACTTCTTTAAATTGATGTTCAAGCCCACCTGCTGGCTAAACTTATTAAGTCTATCCGTTTTTTCCTGGATGTGTTGATGTGAATGCGCTAGTAGTGCAATGTCACCTGCACACTCCAGATCTTCCAATGTAGAAAACGTGTTCCATCCCATTCCTCTTGGACTGCCCTCTGCCGTCCGGCGCATCACCCAGTCTATGACTGTCAAAAATAGAGTGGTTGATAAGGGGCATCCCTGTCGTACTCCTGTTCTTCTGGAACAGTTGATATATTTTGGTAAAGTTCTTGCTCTTTGATAATTTCTTGTTTTCTGTCAGGTGGAACATTTATCTGGCTCTCATGTGTGAATTTTTGAGCAAAGACATTTGCTGCTTCTTTCTTTGTGAGTATTTTCTCATTTTGTTGTAGGACTATTTCCTTATTTTTGCATTCCTCATCATTTAAGGCTTTGGTGAGCCTCCATAATTTTCTTCCATCTTTGTCGAGGTTAAGACTTTCTATTGTTTTGATCCAGCTATTTTTGGCTGAACAGTTAAATGTTTTCCTGTATTTTGCAGAGATAGCTTTGTAGGCGATGTTTGCCTCAACTGTTTTGTCCTTTTCTGCTACATTTCTGGCTTCTGTAACCTGTTCTTTGAGTTCTTCTGTCCAGTACGGCTTATAATCTTTTCTTGCCCCTCGTGGTATTGATTCTAGGGCAGCTTTCAGAACTGCTTTATTAAATCCGTCAGCTATTTCTCCAATTCTTTTGTTTTGGGTGTTTATCAAGCCACAGCATTCATCTGTCAGTGCTGAGAACTTGTTCCAGTTGGCATTTTTGTAGTTCCAGCGGGGTACTGGCTTAGGGAAGTGGAGTGTATGTTCCATATTAATCATTAGTTTGATTGGTTTGTGGTCACTGCCTGCCAATTTGTTGAGCACAATGCGTTCGATCCTATGGTTGATGTCTCCTGTTGAGAAGGCAAGGTCGGGTGTTGAGGTTGATTGCCATCTTCTTGAGTAGAAGCTGGGTGTATCATCTGCTCTATTGATGAGTTGCAGATTTGTGTCAATCTCCCAGTCCTCTACCTCAATGCCACGGGTATTGGCCTCTGTGTAACCCGACCTTTCTGAATGGCTGTTGAAATCACCAACAACCAGGCAGTTGGTGCGCCTAATCTCCAATGTGGCTAGTGAAAGATCTCTATCTGGGGGGCATATAGGTTGTACACTCTAACGGTCTGGTCATCTATCGTGATGTCAGCTCCTATAATTTCTGCCTGACCGTTTGTAGCAACAGAAAGCTCTCTGCTAGGCAAGGAGTTTTTGATTAACATGAGTACTCCTCCCTTGTGTCCCTCTCTATCAAGCCGGAAGGTTTCATATCCTCTTACAGAAAATCTGTGGTTTGAGTTTAGGTGTGTTTCTTGAATGCAGGCTATGTCAATTTGTTCATCGTGTAATTTTTTAGCGAGCGGTAATTTCTTCTTTAGGACACCTTCTGCATTCCATTGGAGTATATTGAGTGTTCTTTCCTGGGTGTTTTGGCCAGTCGCATTTTCCCTAATATTCCGCGCCCTGGTTGCACGATGCGGAGATAGGTGACCACCAGTAGCTTTGGGTGGACCCTGTCGAGGCAAGGGGTCTGGCACTCTTCCCACCTGGTTGGTCTCCTTGGGTCGAGCACCATCTCGTTGAGTCATATTTGTGTCTGTCATCTCAAGGCAGTTTGTGTTGCACTATGTTGTGCGCCTTGCAGCCCAGTGCATCCGTCTTCAGCATGCATTTGTTCGGGACTGCTTCCCTAGCCTCTGGTTTTCCGTGACCTTCCTGCAAGGGAATTTTTTGGCAGGGTTTACTCCCTGGCTTTAAAGGACAGAGGACAAACAGTGAAGAATGATGCAAGAAAGCATTTAACCCATGAAGTGGGAGTGGATTGGTGCAGACCAGAGCATGTACCACTCGCCGTTGGGTTCTGCATCTACACCTATAGGGTTCCACCCACTCCTCAGCCCATTTAGTCTGACCCCTCATCAAGGACCTGTCCAGCTTGGGTGACCCTGCCAGGAGTAAAACTCCCGCCGGCATAGCTCCCGGGATCATTGGGGCACTCAAGCTCTCCAACCAACAGCAAGGTAGGCTTACATGTGGAGAGGACTTCTGACATAAAGAGATTGCTTTCCTAATGATCACACCAGTGTTCATATTTTAAGAGCCTCGTATGTGTATATATATATATATATATATATATATATATATATATATATATATATATATATATATATATATATATATATATATATATATATATATATATATATATATATATATATATATATATATATATATATATATCATGTGATGTATTCTCCAGAATGTTGTCTCCATTACAGCTGCTCTGAACACATCACGATTCTGGGCAATTCGACCTGCATCAACCAAAGACAAGTTCAGACTCTCTGTGATGTCTTGGGTCCACCGTCGTCAAGGTCAACCCCTTCCCCTTTTTCCAGGGACCATGCCTTCCATCACTAATTTTTCCATACTATTATGTCTTTTAATTTGACCGAAAAATTTCAGCTTCCTTATTGCGATGGTATTTAAGAGCCAATTTTCCTCTACGTTTAGTGAGGGCAGTACTTCTCTGTTGGTCTTTTTTTCTGTCCAGGGTATTCTCAACATCCTTCAGTAGCATTTCATTTCGAATGATGTAACCTTTTTTGCAACAGTTTTATTGAGTGTCCAAGTCTCGCAGCCATATGTTGCTACTGGGAATACACATGCTCTGATATATATATATAAAGGTTGGGATTGATTTTAATAATCTTAATAGATTAATCAAATGTCTTTAATCGAAGATTGATCACTCAGTTTTGAACAAAATTTAAAAATACAAGAAATCATGAATAACATTAGCTTTGTTTTGTTTTTTTAAATCACTAAGGACTTTATTTTACTTGTTATAAAGCAACATTGTTCTGAAAATATAATGAAAATACAACCAAATAATTTATTATTATTGACCAATTCTTGCCAAACTCCATATTACAAATCTCTACCATAGCAAATGCTCTTGCATTTAAGCAAAAAACATAAACACTGCTAAAAATGGAATAATCGATTACATAATGTTTTATCAGTTAATTGAAAATTTTTTTTTAGCAGATTAATTGATTAATTAATTGTTAAAAATCCCAGCCCTTATATATACAAGGTATATATATATATATAACATTTACTTTCAGCTTCAAAAACTTCTCACCATGGATCCCACAAAAAGAATCTCCTCAGAGCAGGCTATGAAGGATCCTTATTTCATTGCTGAAGAGCCTCCACCCTGTGCTGAGTAAGTACGGAAGCATATTATGAAACAAATTGTTACAGAAACCACAGCTGGAAGACCACATGAATGCTTTGATGCAGGTGTCCTGCAAGAGGTCTAGCTTCAGTGGTGTCTGTATGCTCCATAAGAAGTGAATCGGAAAAGCTGATGAACACATGGTGACAAAATGTAGTTTTATCTCGGCTGTATGTTCCTCACATTTGTGTTACCAGTGCCCGAAAGAGGAGTAAAGAATAGTAACACAGTAACCTACGAAGCATGTCATAAAAAGTGACAGGAAGGTTGGGCATAGACAGTGGCTATCTCATCTTGTAGAAACTTCAAGTAAAAAAACAACGATGGATAGGCAACCTCTTCTGTAATCCCCGGAGTAAGAGAGGGTGATTGAGGCTAAAAATCACACGGAGAAGAGAACAGGAGTCAGAAATTTAAAAAGTAGTGAAATGGAAAGATCTAGTGTGGATAGCACAGGACAGAACAGCTTGGCATGCATTTGTTGAAGATCTGTGCTGCTTGGAAAGCTTAATGGAAAAGAAAAAAATGAATTATGAACCCACAGACATAATGAACAGAGAAGAAAATGTTGAAATTATCCTCTTTTTCACACAGTCTGCCTCAGGAAAATTCTCAGAATCTTTCAGCCAAATACCATCACCAACCAAGAACTGCATACTCTGAGCAACCAAGAGGACATGCACACCATCATAGCCGGCAGACGCTGGAGTTGGGTTGGCCACGTTCTCAGAAGAGACCTCGATATCATCACAAGAACAACTATGCTATGGACCCCTGAAGGAAAGCGAAAGAGAGGCCAACCAAAAACAACCTGGCGGAGGACTGTGGAGGCTGAGATGCAAAGAATGAACCAGAGCTGGGGCAGTGTATGAAGGATGGCCGCCGACCAAACAAAGTAGAAGCAGTTTGTTGCTGCCCTGCAAGATGCCACCAGTCGTGATGGCCACTAACTGTTTTGGCAGTCGGTGGCTAAGGATCAAAGAAGAAGAGAGTGTAATGAGGACTGATGATTATACATTTTTTCTTCAAAGATAAATTTATTTTAATTGTCTCAAAAAATTGTTTGTAGACAAAGTGGCTGGATTCATTGCTTATAATAAGGAGATTAGCCCTGTGTGGATCTCTGTGCCACTGAGAAGTCAAAGAAAGGGTAGGACTAGCACTGTCACTATGCGTGTCATAAGAGACAGCTAAGGTGGAGTTGTGGATGGGACTGGCAACCTCAGTGTAAAACTGAGACCAAGTTGAAATGTCTAGGTGCAGATTAATTATGATGATCATAATACAGCCACGCAACATCTTTTAAATAAGTTCAAAGAACTGCCTGTATACAGCACAATACGATTTATTAATGTGTTCCAATTTGACATTGCAGCTCTAAATTTACGATACAATATAATCCATAGGGCCAACTTCACTGGGCCATTATTTCTATGTGTCTGTTAACAATTCGAAGTCATGGTACATCTGACATATACAATAATGTCCGTCGCAGTTCAGTCAATGATGTGACTTCCTTTGTAATTACTCTCCTTGAATTCCCCAAATTCATTCATTCATTCATAACCCTCCACTCCCAAAGGAGCATAGGCCTTCAACAAACACATGCCAAATCCTCCTGTCACGTGCCATCATCTCAAGTTCTTTCCACGTTTTCCTCATCATTTTCACCTCTGTTTCCAGCTCTCTTCTCTATGTGCTTTTTGGTCTACCTCTGCCTCTCTTACCCTGGGGGTTCCAGAACAAGGACTGCTTTGTAATGCTATCAACAGGTTTCCTCAGTGTGTGTTCTATCCAGCACCATCGTCTTCTTCTCATCACTTGTCTGGTTCTTATCATCAGTTCCACGTTGGTAACCTTGTCATATCATTTTAATCCTTCTATTCTACCCAAGCACCCATTTATGAAAGTCTGTAGCTTTTTGGTTGTTGTCTTTGTTGTTCTCCATGTTTCTTTCTTCTTCTTTGATCCTTAGCCGCCGGCCGTCAAAGCAGTCAGTGGCCATCACGCCTGGTGGCTTCTTGTAGGGCAACAACAAATTGATTCCACCTTGCTCGGTCAGTGGCCATCCTTCGTACAGTGCCCCAACTCTGGTTCATTCTTTGCATCTCAGCCTCCACAGTCCTCCGCCAAGTTGTTTTTGGTCGGCCTCTCTTTCGTTTTCCTTCAGGGGTCCATAGCGTAGCTGTTCTACTGATGGCATCAGGGTCTCTTCAGAGGACATGGCCAACCCAGCTCCAGCGTCTGGCAGTTATGATGGTGTGCATGTCCTCTTGCTTGCTCTGAGTAAGCAGATCTTGGTTGGTGATGGTATGTTTCAGAGCCATATAATAGTACTGACTTTACATTTGAGTTGAAGATTCTTATTTTCGTATTGGATCCGATTTCTCTTGATCTCCATATATTTCCCAATGCATTGAAAGCTCCTCTTGCTTTTTATATTCTTATTTTGATATCACTGTCTGCTCATATGTTTTCTTTATAAATTAATGATCTTCACTGGCTATCTGGTCTGCACAGGATCTGTTTTGTCGAAAACATGCTTGTTCATCTCTCAGTTTCTTGTCTATGGACTCTTTTAATCTCTCAAGGATAATCCTGTTTAATACTTGTCCTACCACTGATAGTAACATTACTCCTCTATAATTTGTGCACTCTTGTAAATTTCCCTTCTTAGGCAACTTAACCAGATATCCTTCCTTCCATTCTGCTGGTATCTCTTCCTTTTCCCAGACTTTACCAAGTAATTTATATAACATCTCTGTAGCCATGTCGATATCTGCTTTGTTGGCCTCTGCTGGAATGCCATCTGGTCCAGCCGCTTTTCCATCTCTTAGAAGCTTTATGGCTTTCTTTATTTCTTCCTTCATTGGTCTTTCACAGTTAATTTGTAGCTCTTCTTCTGCTGGCTGGATGTCTGCGGGGTTTTGTGGAGCTGGCCTATTGAGAAGGTCCTCAAAATATTCCGTCCACCTCTTCATTTGCTCTTGTATATTGCTGAGCAGTTTTCCATCCTTGTCTTTTATGAGGCAACTTGTTTGCTTTGCTTTTATTTCCTTGTTAGTTTCTTTGTGCTGTTATACAGTTCTCTCATATTTCCTTTCTCTGCAGCATCTTCTGCCTCTCTTGCCAACTCCTCAATATACTTCCTCTTGTCTCTTTTGATACTTCTTTTTACTTCTTTGTTTGCTTCTGTGTACACTTCTTGAGCCTTGGCTTTGGAACTTCTGGTTTTGCTTGTGTTTAAATCTGCTTTATTGTTTTTTAACCTTTAGCACGCTGCATAAAAATTAAAAAATATTGCCCTGCCACTGCATTCTTTTTCACAACGCCCCATTTTTATAGTGGGTGGCTATTAAATTCTATAGTTTTTTTGTTTTTTGGTCAATCGCTATCATTTTTGGATTGTATAGAAATGAATGAATGATGAATCTGATGATGTAAATTTTATTTGAGTACATGTTAGATGTGATAGGAAGAGAGGAAAGGAAAGATGAAAAAAATGAAAAGAAAAAAATTAAAATAATAAAAAAAAATTTTTTTTAATTTTAAAATTAAAAAAAAATTTTTTTTTAAATAACCAACACACAAAGAGTCCATATCCCTTGCATCTCAATGAAAGTCATTTGACCAACAGACCAATACAAATCAAATGACGATCTTTTCGTTACACCCATCATCAGTAGCAAAGCAACAAACATCCTCGTCAGCAGTGACATTCGGCCGTAATTCTAAACCTTTCCTATATTCCTAGTCCTAACCCCTAAAATTATACATACTAGCAATGCCATTCTACTTTCGTTTCCATCTCAGCCATCAAACATATTCTGAGAACCGATATCAGCGCTTATAAAGACAAAAATCTCATCCCCACCGCATGGCGTCAGAATCCAATAAAATTAGAGCGAAAATGGCCGCGTGTTCGATGCCGATTCATTTCGATTTAAAAAATTTACAAAAAATAAACGCGGATACACCCATCACTTTTTTAAGATCGGAAACGGAAGCTAACTCTCTTGCAAATAACATTACAACTTAACATCCAGGGTTCAGATCACGTGCACACACATTATAAATCAGTTCCCTGATGATAGCCGCAAGGCCACACATGTGGCCTCTAGCATGGAGAACATAGGTTACGTTTGGCCCAATGTGTGGCCCGCAGCGTGCTAAAGGTTGTACTTTAAATACCTCGGAGCTATTATAGACCGAAAGGGGGGGCATCAGAGAAGAGTTGGCCACTTGAAAAGCAGCAGCTGGGAGACTTTTTCGGGCCATAAATCGAGGATTCCTCAGCAAGAGAGAGGTCAGTGGGGAAACGAAGGTGGCTGTGTGCCGCTCCACCTGTGTACCGGTCTTGTCATATGGATGCGAGTCATGGGCAGTGACCGCAACCCACGGAAGCCAGATGCGGGCCTCAGAAGTAAGGTATCTGAGGAAGGTGGTTGAAGTAACAAGAAGAGACATGGTCCGCGGCCAGACGATACGTCAAGGCCTAGGGTCCCGCCCTCTGCGGACCCAGGTGGAGCAGTCCCAGCTGGGATGGTTTGGCCGTGTCTGTGGAGTGGGAGAGGATCGGCTACCACGACAAGCATGGGAAACAAAGAGCCAGGGATCCAGACCCCCAGGACGACCCAGAGTCCGCTGGGAGGACAACATTAGACAGTCTTTGAAGGACCGAGGACTGGAGTGGAGCCAGGCCAGGAGGAAGACAGCCGATGGGATAGTCTGGCGCTCTCTCTTCCAAACCTCTACACCTCACGGTAGAAGGGGAACGACTAAGTAAGTAAGTAAGTTTATTGTTTTTCCTGTCTTTTATCTTATTGATGGTTTCTGTTGTTATCCATGCTTTTTGTTGTCGTTCCCTTTTCCCCAGTATATCTTCACATGTCTCATTCCATACAGTTTTGATTTGCTGCCAATAGTCTTCTGTATTCACTACATCTTCCAGCTGTTGGAGCACTTGGAATTTGTTGGATATTGTGACCGCAAATTTATCTCTTGTTTCTTGATTTCTTAGATGTCCTACATTAAATTGTTGTCTATAACTTTGCATTGTTGCATATCTTTTGAGTTTCATTTTTACTTTGGCTATCAGAAGGTGGTGATCTGATGCCACATCTGCTCCTCTATATACCTTTATATCCTGCAATGATGATCTAAACCTCTTGTTTATGCATATATGATCAGCCTGATTTTCTGTTCTATGGTCTGGCGATATCCATGTTGTCTTGTGTATTCTCTTATGTGGAAACATGCTTCCTCCTATAGCCAGTTGATTTGTAGCACAGAAGTTTGAGAATAGTTCCCCATTTTCATTCATTATTCCTAGCCCATGTTTTCCCGTGACTTCTTCAAAGCCGGTGTTGACTGTACCTATCTTTGCATTCATGTCACCCATCAAAATTGTGATGTCTCTTCTTTTTACTTTTTCCATAATTTCCTGCAGTCTAGTATAAAATGCTTCTTTCACAGACTCTTCTTTGTCATTAGTTGGTGCATAACATTGGATGATGATATTTACATTTCTTTTTAGCTGTTTTAAAAGTAACTGTTATTATTCTGGGTCTAATGGCTTCCCATTCAATGAGTGCTTTCTGTGCTTCTTTAGATAACATAAGAGCTACCCCTTCACTGAGGTGTGAACTTTCGTCTCCATGTCCTGAGGACAGCACCAATTCACCTGTGATGAGTTTCTTCTTGTCTACCCCCTTTCCCTTTGTTTCACACAGTCCTAGAGCCTCGATTTTATATTCACTCATTTCTGCTGCTTCTTGTGCCGCTTTCCCTTGTTCGTTCAATGTCCGAACATTCCAGGTGCCAAATTTGGAGGTTCTCCTAGAAGAAAGAAGGTTAGTCAGTAACACAGACTCCTTTCGGCTTTCTCTGTGTTGCATCATACGCCTCCCTGCGAGATGACCTTCCCCTGCTTTGGATGGCTGTGTTTTATTTTCCTTAATTGACTTGTCCATATTTGTTGAAGTTTTTTGTGGTTTAAATGTTTTACAGGATGATGCAACCAGCCCCATGCCCAACCCTCCTTAGTCGCTTTCTACGATTGCACGGTAGGGAACAGTGTTACTATTCTTTGCTCCCCTTTCGGGCCCCGGTAACACACAGATGGAATTCCATGAATAATCATATATATATATATATCTCAGCAACTGAGGCTTTCACATAATCGAAAATAACTCTGGACACAGGCGACATTATCAGAACACATGAGACACGGCCATTACAGCCGGCAATATACACCAAGAATGCCCCCATGTCTTGTACACGCGCACTCACGTCATAATTTATACGCATCATACTGCGATTAGCAACCTTCTTTTGAGCACCGCAAAGTTCCAATATAATGGATGCATTGTGGTGTGCAAAAAGAGGTGTAACACTCAGCATGTGAAAAACTTGCACATGAAGTGCTCTAGGAAAGCCCTTTGCATGGGGGCTCCGCAGAGGAAATACTCTACTTTATATGGAGCCAAAAATGGAAGGAAGGATGTGTAGATTACTTTAAAAAAAATTTATTTGGTTGTTTTTTTTTCCTATATCCTCAGGAGAAATATGAGTTAGGCATCATACAGAAATAAATCTAGACACTGTTTGCCTCATACACTGAGTATCGTGCATAACTTTTGTGTTTTTTTTTTTTTTTTAATTACGTTGAACGTAATTTTTCTTTGCTCTTTTTTCTGGGGGTTTATTGTTTGAACTCACCAACCAGTTTCACAGCATTTGTTCATTTTCACTACCATTATTTTTCAGTGTGTTTGAGGGAATGCCAATTCCCTACCCTAAAAGAGAATTCATTTCAGATGATGACAGCGAAGACAAATCTGATACAAACAAGGTGAGTGCATCCTTATCCTGCTTGTTTTAAATCATTCAATGAGTCAGTCAGTACCCTTTAGCTCCCCAAGGAGCATAGGCCTTCAACAAACACATGCCAAGTCCTCCTGTCACGTGCCATCAGCTCAAGTCATTTCCAGGTCTTCCTCCTCATTTTCACCTCTGTTTCCAATTCTCTACTTCATGTGTTTTTTTTTGGCGCACCTCTGCCTGTCTTAACCTTTGGCGTACCTCTGCCTCTCTTAACCTTTGGCGTACCTCTGCCTCTCTTAACCTTTGGTGTACCTCTGCCTCTCTTAACATTTGGCGCACCTCTGCCTCTCTTAACCTTTGGTGTACCTCTGCCTCTCTTAACCTTTGGCGTACCTCTGCCTCTCTTAACCTTTGGCGTACCTCTGCCTCTCTTAACCTTTGGCGCACCTCTGCCTCTCTTAACCTTTGGTGTACCTCTGCCTCTCTTAACCTTTGGCGCACCTCTGCCTCTCTTAACCTTTGGCGTACCTCTGCCTCTCTTAACCTTTGGTGTACCTCTGCCTCTCTTAACCTTTGGTGTACCTCTGCCTCTCTTAACCTTTGGCGCACCTCTGCCTCTCTTAACCTTTGGTGTACCTCTGCCTCTCTTAACCTTTGGTGTACCTCTGCCTCTCTTAACCTTTGGCGCACCTCTGCCTCTCTTAACCTTTGGCGCACCTCTGCCTCTCTTAACCTTTGGTGTACCTCTGCCTCTCTTAACCTTTGGCGCACCTCTGCCTCTCTTAACCTTTGGCGTACCTCTGCCTCTCTTAACCTTTGGTGTACCTCTGCCTCTCTTAACCTTTGGTGTACCTCTGCCTCTCTTAACCTTTGGTGTACCTCTGCCTCTCTTAACCTTTGGCGCACCTCTGCTTCTCTTAACCTTTGGCGCACCTCTGCCTCTCAACCTTTGGTGTACCTCTGCCTCTCTTAACCTTTGGCGCACCTCTGCCTCTCTTAACCTTTGGCGTACCTCTGCCTCTCTTAACCTTTGGTGTACCTCTGCCTCTCTTAACCTTTGGCGCACCTCTGCCTCTCTTAACCTTTGGTGTACCTCTGCCTCTCTTAACCTTTGGCGCACCTCTGCCTCTCTTAACCTTTGGCGCACCTCTGCCTCTCTTAACCTTTGGCGCACCTCTGCCTCTCTTAACCTTTGGCGTACCTCTGCCTCTCTTAACCTTTGGCGCACCTCTGCCTCTCTTAACCTTTGGCGTACCTCTGCCTCTCTTAACGTTTGGCGCACCTCTGCCTCTCTTAACCTTTGGTGTACCTCTGCCTCTCTTAACATTTGGTGTACCTCTGCCTCTCTTAACCTTTGGTGTACCTCTGCCTCTCTTAACCTTTGGCGCACCTCTGCCTCTCTTAACCTTTGGTGTACCTCTGCCTCTCTTAACCTTTGGTGTACCTCTGCCTCTCTTAACCTTTGGTGTACCTCTGCCTCTCTTAACCTTTGGTGTACCTCTGCCTCTCTTCACCTGAGGATTCCAGAACAAGGACTGCCTAATAATGCTATCAGCTGATTTCCTGAATGTCTGTACTGTGCATCTCCAGCGTCTTCTTGTCATCTCTTGTTCCACTGGCATTTGTCTGATTCTTGTCATCTCTTGTTCCACTGACACTTGTCTGATTCCTGTCATCTCTTGTTCCAATGACAGTTGTCTGATTCTTGTCATCTCTTGTTCCACTGACACTTGTCTGATTCTTGTCATCAGTTCCACATTGGTGACCTTATCATACCATTTCAGTCCTTCTGTTCTATTTGTTTTAAAGATTACTCATAAACTCTTTGACCTATTAACGCTCAACATTCTCATGTTTTTAATGTTTACATTAGAATGTAATGCCATAGTTACTTTGACATTTCAGTTCATCACGTTTCAACTCCCCAAGTGAGTGTAGGCCTTCAACAAACGTCTGCCAAGTCTTCCTGTCCTGTGCCGTCTGCTCAAGGTCTTTACATGTCTTCTTCATCCACTTCATGTCTGTGACCAGTTCTCTTCATTTATTCAGAAGTCATCTAGTTCAGTGGTTCTCAGAGCAGCAGGAGCAGACTTTCTGAACGGCTGATCTAGTTGAAAAAAGAAGATGATAGTAAAAGTTACTTAACTGTGCACCATTAATTCCAGTTTTTACCACCCTACTTTCAGCAACAGACAGCTGGCGGAGCAGGAGGAAACAACCAGGGATCAGAGCACAATCAACCCCCAGCGAAGCGCCCACGTATGGCCACGACCTCAAGCACCAACTCAATGGTCTCTGCAGACTATCAGGTCGGAGGTTAAGATGTTGTCGGTAACTTGATCGTCAACTCAGGCCTCTCGTCTTGATATATATGTATCAGTGTTTGTGCATTTAAATGGCTACAGTCAAACTTCACTCTTGTGGGCTGCATTCTGTATCATTATTCCGCTACCCCTTAAGGCCATTGTCCTGTATAACATTATTTTCCTTTACAGTCCTTATGGATCATAGAGCCACCACTGCAAGCTGGTCCTCTTTCAGGAAGCCTGCACTAAGGGGTCACATACTCTTGTAGTGGTGGCTTCTGTTACAATTTGTTTTACATGATGAGGTTAGTGCTGTGTATAAGACCCATCATATATAACTCTGATGAGTTTTATAATAAAACGTGTATTAATACCCATTGGGTGTCATTTAATAAGCAAATGAATGGTTTTCAAGTTTATCAAGAAAGGTACATTCTAAAATTAATATTCAGTCTTAACTCTTTGTATACGTGCTCAAAAACTAAGCTATTTTCAGAGAGTAAATTTTTAGACATGACTGCTGTTAATGATTTTGAATTAAATAATTTATTTATAATGATAACATAAAGTGTTATATGTCAAACTGTGGAGAAATGAAACCCCTATGACATGCTTACTTACTTACTTAGTCGTTCCCCTTCTACCGTGAGGTGTAGAGGTGGGAGAGAGAGCGCCAGACTATCCTATCGGCTATCCTCCTGGCCTGGTTGCATTCTAGTCCTCGGTCCTTCAAAGATTGTTTAATGTTGTCCTCCCAGCGGACTCTGGGTGGTCCTGGGGGTCTGAATCCCTGGCTCTTTGTTTCCCATGCTTGTCGTGGTAGCCGATCTTCTCCCATTCTGCAGACATGGCCAAATCATCTTAGTTGGGACTGTTCTACTTGGTCTGCAGGGGGTGGGATTTTAGGCCTTGACATATTGTTTGGTTGCGGACCATGTCTCTTCTTGTTACTTCAACCACCTTCCTCAGGTACCTCATTTCTGAGGTTTGGATCTGGCTTTTAAGGGTTGTAGTCATTGCCCATGACTCGCATCCAAATGTCAAGACTGGGAAATAGGTGGAGTGATATACAGCCGTCTTCGTTTTCTTAACCAACCTCTCTCTTGCTGAGGAATCCTCGATTTATGGCCTGAAAAAGTCTCCCAGCTGCTGCTTTTCGAGTGGCCAACTCTTCTTTGATGCCTCCCTTTCGGTCTACAATAGCTCCAGGTATTTAAAGTGGTCGACCTGCTCCAGGACCTGTTCTCCCAGCTTAATCTGATGCCTTCTTTCTTTTCGTGATATCATCATGAATTTTGTTTTAGAGCTGCTTATGACCACCCCTCTCTTCTCCAGCTCTTCCTTCCAGACTTGCAGGTTGGATTGGAGATGTGCCTCTGATTTAGCAATCAGGGCAACATCATCAGCAAATGCCAGCTCTGAAATACAAACCTGTCTCATCTTCCAGTACCCCACTGAATACTTTCTTGTTCCTCTCCTTACATGCCTTGATGACATCGTCCATGAGGAGTATGAAAAGATAAGGTGACAGGATATCACCTTGTCTTACACCAGTGGTGGTCCTGAACTCTTCTGACTTATGGTTTGCTGTCCTCACATAATTTCTGCAAGACTTGTAGAAGCTCTGTATAGCATGAATCAGAGGTGCTGGAATGTTCTTCCTTGCCAAACAGTCCCAAAGTTTGCTCCAGGGGACCCTGTCAAACGCCATGTCCAGATCTGTGAAACAAAGATGGATCTCACTCTTATACTCAAGGGCCTTTTCACTCAGCTGTCTGAGTGTGAAGATTAGATCTTGAGTACTTCGGTTTGCTCAGAATCCGCACTGGACCTCATCCAATTGTGGCTCAGCTAGGCGTCAGAGTCTCTGCTGTATGATTCTAGAGTAGATTTTACCAGGGACACTGAGAAGGGATATGCCTCTATGGTTTCCACATTGTCGATTGTCACCCTTTTTGAAAATTGGTGTTATGATGGCAATCTCCCAATCCTTTGGTATGGTCTTGTTGCACCACGCTGCCTGTAGGACCCTTAAGAGTAATAGGTCACCTGATGCTCCCATGTACTTAACCATTTCTGGTGTTATACCATCATGCCCTGCTGCTTTGCCCATCTTGATTTTCTCCAGTGCTGTCTTCAGTTCTTCCATCTTTATGTCATCTTCACCATTATTGGTTTTCTCTTCTGTGCTAGTGGTTATCATTTCTGATGCTTCACCATGCTCACCATTCAGGAGTTCTGATAAATATTCTTTCCATCGTTCCATTACTTCCTTCGGGGCAGTAAGCAATTTGCCTTGCTTGTCCTTTATAAATTTTAGAGGGCATTGTTTTTCCTTCCTCATATTCTTTAGGGTCTTATAGAACAATTTCTGGTTTTCTTGCACATCTTTTTCTAGCTTTTCTCCAAATTCTTCCCAGGACTTCTGTTTTGCTGCTAGCACCTTGTTCTTTGCTTCTGTTCTGAGTGTCACATATTCTCTATATTTCTCCAGTTGTCCTGTTGTGATTTTTAGCTCCTACGTATTGTTTCCTTGCCATTTTCTTCTCTCTTATTGTCTCTTTGACTTCCTCTGTCCACCAAGGTGTCCTCTTTCTCTTGTTCCCAAGTTGGACTTCACCAAATGCTTCTGCAGCAGCTGTCTTTATGATGTCCTTGAATTTAATCCAGAGGGTTTCCAAGTCATCAGGTCGTTCTTCTGTGTTGCTCACCGCTGCAGCAATAAGCCCCTGATATCTGGTCTTAATTTCTGGCTCTCTCAGCTTGTAGGTCTTAATGCTCATTTCTCACGTTCGTTTACTTAGTTTCTTGCGTGATGTTGGGCAGTTCCTAGGCTGAGCAACTCTTTCAGTTGTTCTTTTGATTGTAAGCAGGTAGTGATCACTTCCAATCTCTGGCCCCCTCCAGACTCTAGCATTCCGGACATATTTGAATGAGCTTCTCCTAACAATGGCATATGTATCACTGACTTCTCACTCTTTGTTGGTTCACATTTAGTGTATGCATGTATGCGCTTATGGGGGAATTTTGTGTTTGTAATGATCAGATTCTGCCAGCTGCGATAAACAGACCTTGCGCTCGCAGTTGCAGATTTTGCTTGACAGCGTTGATCAGCATAATCATTGACTGACACAACAAGTTCTTCCCAATATTTCCTTTGTTAAAATGGCTTTGTGGCAAAAAAGTGCTGGTGAATCTTCTGGGACAATATCTGGATTCACACCAGGAGTCCCTGCCCTGAGGTGGAACAAAACGAAATGCATTCTGAGTTGAACCTTTATCAACTTCATTCCATCCAACCTCCTGTTCAATAATACTGTTGTCCTGAAGCTCAGCATTACCAGATTCAGTGATTACCGATCTCAGCTGTGATCTAGATCTATCTTCTCTTTCCTTTTTATGGTATTTACCTTTCCCTTTAGCAATCCCCTACCAGTTCTATAACTAGGTCCGTCCAAGAGACACGCTCCCTCATCCTCAGAATATGTTAATTTATCGTGAAATTCATCTTCATCGGAACTATCAATGCTCGAAAACTCATCATTGTCATTAGCAATCCATGACTGAATAAGCTGCGATGCATGTTCAGCTGATAATCTTTTTGAACGACCATTTGAACACGAAGCCATTCTCAGACAGACAAAAAAAAAATTATTTTTGACTAATAAGCCCTACGTTATTTAATAAAAATCAAACAATATTTCACACAAATGTGAGTATTCCAGTATTTTCAAACACGATGTTTACCGGAAAAGGCATTTGAACTCTTTTATGGGAAGAAAATTATGTAAATAATGTTAAAACTACGATTATTGAAACGTTAAACGAATCGTCTACCTAATAGGCCAGCCGTAAAACGAGGACCGATCATCTGCCTATTAGAAAAGCTGCTAGGATAAGAGTTAAAGACATGAGTAAAATGTAGTGTTCAGTTGTAGACTTTCTTTGGCCTTAAGGGGGTTAACAGAGCAAGCCCTGATGTTTTGAAATCAGATCACTTAGTTTTAGCAGTGATTTTAACTCTTAAAGGGTGTAGTGGTATTACCATGTTTGACGCAATGATTTTTATGTCACTTTGAGTTTTCATATAGTGTTAAAGTTTGAGTTGGCTCATGCCAAGTTTTTTTATATATTTTTTTAAGAATGGCAATGTTGTGCACAGTTATAAGGGAAATTGAACCTCATTCTTTCATTCATCATCTTTCAGCTGCCTAGCAAGCATTGGCACATACGTCTGCCAAGTCTTCTTGTCCTGTGCCATCAGCTTAAGCCCTTTCCTTGTCTTTTTTCATCACTTTCCTGTCTACAGTTCTCTTCTCCGTGTGTTTTTTTGGTCTTTCTCTACATCTCTTACCCTAGGGATTCTGGAACAATGACTGCCTTGTAATGCTATCAGCAGGTTTCCTCTGTGTGTCCTACCTATCTAAAGTGTCCTCTTCTCATCTCTTGTTCCACTCGTTCTCGTCTGGTTCTTGTCATCACATCAGTGATCTTGTCATACCACTTCAATCCTTCTATTCTACGCAAGCGCCCATTTATGAAAGTCTGTAGGGAAATTGAATAAGGATTAATAAAAATCTAACATTGGGACAAAAAGAAACAAAAACATAGTCCAAATCTACGGTTCATGAATACTGTACTAGCCTCTCGTCCTTCAAGAGTTAATTTAAAAAAATAGGTTACCGAGGTAGGAAAAGTATTTTATGTCATTTTAAATAGTGTTATTTGGGAGTTTTACAGAGGTTTTTATATTAAAAACCCCATGCAGTATTAGCGCACACTGAGTTTGATAGTGGCCATATGTTCTTGTGCTTTCCCATTGCTTAAAATTGAAGTGAGGTGTAGCCATAACGAAGCCTTGCTTTATGTGATTTTGCAACTTAATCAGCTTTGTTTTAGCAATGCAACTGCACGCAGAAACTTGCAACACACAGACTTTCATTACTGATGTTCTTGATATGACCTTTGTCCCATTGACCTAGTTTTACTAGGACTAACGATTCACTTAGTTTCTATTTATATAGTGAAAAAGAGTTAATGACGACTTTTAAAAATAATGATTAATATTTTATCTTTTTTAGATGTATTTAATGAGGAAAACACGGGTAAATGTAGATTTTTTAAAAAATACTATTATATTATCTTCTTTAGGTGTATTTGTTGTAGAGAAAAAGAGTAAATTTAGACTTTAAAAAAATACTATTATATACTACTGGACAAAAGTTAAGGGCCACCAAGAAAAACACTAGTGCACACAGAAATGTTTGTGTGTGCACTAGGTTAATTTTTTTAAATGTCCAAAAACTGGGTCACTTTAACCCGCACTTGAAAATTGCCATTGTTGCTGCAAAAACTCATGGTTTTTGCAACACGCCCCACTAGTTCAAAAGGTGAAAAAGTGAGTTGAATTTCTTTTTGTTAGTAAGTCACACATTATTAAAAAACACTTGACTGATCTTTTCCACAGATGAATCAACTTTATTTTGTAATAAATTGTTTACACCTGGTTGCATTTAATTGGTCCATAGTGGAGTTTTTCTTGGTGGCCCTTAACTTTTGTCCAGTAGTATATTATCTTCTTTAGGTATATTTGTTGTAGAGAAAAAGAGTAAATTTAGACTTTTAAAAAATACTATTATTTTATCTTCTTTAGGTATATTTGTTGTAGAGAAAAAGAGTAAATTTAGACTTTAAAAAAATACTATTATATTATCTTCTTTAGGTATATTTGTTGTAGAGAAAACGAGTAAATTTAGACTTTTAAAATAATGATTAATATTTTATCTTCTTTAGGTGTATATGATGCAGAAAAACAAAATGGTAAATGTAGACTTTTTAAACATACTGATTATGTTATCGTCTTTAGGTATATTTGTTGTAGTGAAAATGGATTAATGTAGACTTTTTAAAAATACTGATTAATATTTTATCTTTTTTAGATGTATTTGTTGTAGAGAAAAAAGGTAAATGTAGATTTTTAAACAAAATACTGATAATGTTATCTTCTTTAGATGTAGATAAAAAAAGGTTAATGTAGACTTTTTAAAAACACTGATTAATACTTTGTCTTTGTTTAAAGTGATTTTGGTGAAGGGTAGATGGTGAATGTAGATTTTAAAGAAATTTTATATTTTATCTTCTTATGTATTTGAAGTAGAGGAAAGTGGTAAATGTAGACTATAAAAAAAAAATTCAAGGAAAAAAAGTGATTATAGTTTCTCTGAAAAAATATAATGTTTGTGATATCATGGTTTGGCCGTAGTGTGTGAAGTAATCTTGAATGTAATTTAAAAGGAATCTGAAAGTTATTATGTCCTGAAATGATACTGAAACATTAGAATTTAGACCTTATTTTTTTCAGAACTCGGCATACAGATATATTCTCGTCACACCATCATCACCTTTCATCAGATTATTTTTTTTTTTTAATTTTCCACCCACGCAGAATCTTAAAATGTGTCTCGTGATACTACCTGGACACCTCCAAAATATTTTTCTTCTCCTTTTTACTCCTTATGGAGCATGGAACCACCACAACAGCTGGTTATCTCTCGCAGGAGGCCTGCACCAAGCATTCATGTGCTCCTGCCGTGATGGTTTCTTTTGCAATGTGTTTTACTTGATTGGGTAGGTAGCCCACCCAGCACAGCCTCATATTAGTTGCCTCTTGTGACATGCCATAGGGAGCAGTATTCCTGTTCTTTCTTTGTCTGCTAAGAAACCTCGATGAACTGCTGGAGCATCTCCAAATATGTTAACACAAAAACTGAGTTTGTGATGATATCAGCTTTGTTCATGTATTCTTCTTAGAGACCGCAGTACATTCAGCCTGTCTGCTTGCATACAAATTAAGTTTGTGAATACTTTTCATAGGTCAGTTTTTATTTTTATTTTTTGTCAGTGAAGCATGAAGGGGATTGATATTGTCTGAAAGTCTATTTTTATTTCAAGACCTGATAGAAGTTCTTTATTATTTTTTTTTTTTATTCGAATGTTTGACTGTTCATGACCATTCAGGCAATATAATGGTGGTTTCCCCCTTGCCTTCTGTCAGTTTGTTTATGGGAATCTTCATTAGCTTTTGACTGAAATATATAACTCACAAAACAGTGGAGAGGTTAAGGTGCCTCCATCTCGTCAGCTGTCGCATTGTAATGCTGCAGATGTGTTTTATACAAATAGTTACCCCTCCAACAACTGTCCCACCTCACCTTCAATGACAAGCTCTTTTTAAAAAAAATAGTTTTGTCTTTTTTTTTGAGGCATGCCTGGTTCAACCTACATTGATAATGTTTGAAAGTTCTTTTTTCTCAAAGACATGATAGAAGTTCTTATTGTTTTGTTCATCCAACTGTTTGAATGTTCATGACCATTCAGTCAGTATGATGGTGATTTCCCCTTGCCTTCCGTCAGTTTGTGTACTAGAGTCTTCGATAGCTTTTGCCTAAAAAATCTAACGCACATGGCATTGGAGAGGGGAGAGGTTGTCACCTTCTTCTCTCCAGCTGTCGCATCATAACTGCTGTAAAGGTGATTTGTACATATAGCTCTCATCCCACCCCAACCCCCTAACTGTCCCACCTCAATCTCAATAACAACCTCCTTTTTTTTTTTTTTAGAAAATATTTTGGCAAAGTACTCTGCTACCTTCAACATAGACACTAGGTCTGTCGGTTATATTAAGGTATATCTCCAAGTATAACAGACCCTGTGGTCTGGTATTTCTGTTGACAACCTCCTGGTTTGGTCCATGAGTTCAACTTTACTCTCCGAGACAATCTCCATAGTTAAATTTCTTGTTAACTTTTCCTGTCAGTAGCCATCGTTAAAAATTTATTTATTTGAAAAAACAAAAACAAATATTAACTGAAGCATTACCACAAACTTTGCCAGACTAGATACACCTAATATGACAGAAGTATAGTAGACAGGTCTGTGTTTTTCCCCAGTGGTCCCAAGGTCTCCAGCATCTGTCAAATTTTGGCTATCCGGGTGATATTAACAACTACTACTTTGCTCCAGCTTATGAACAATGGGTAGAAAAGTGTAGCATTTTGTTTCACTTTCAAGTTCCAAGTTGAAATAACAATCTTTGTTTAATTAAGTTAATTTTGTTTCCATTCTTAGATGTTTTTTCATTGGTAACTTTAGATTTAAAATAAGCTTATTGGTTGAGCAGTTCAAGACATGGCAACCCCAGACATCTAAGGACAGTTTTGGTAAAGATAGAATTGGTAGAATAGTAAACTCTGAACTTGTAAAGAGAGCATTGGTGGAGCAGTACACACTGACAGCTCTAAATTTGTAAAAAGAACTTTTATAGAACAGCACACTGTGACAACACTAAACTTGTAAAGAGAGCTTTTGTAGAACAGTAAACTCTGGAAATTCTAAACATGTAAAGAGAGCATTGGTAAAATAGTAAACACTCTGACAACTCTAAATTTGTAAAGAGAGGATTGGTAGAGCAGTGGCACACTCTGACAATTCTGAACTTGTAAAAAGAGCTTTGGTAGAATAAGACACACTATGAAAAGTCTAAACTTGTAAAGAAGGAACACTCTGCCAACTCTAAACTTGTAAAGAGAGCATTGGTAGGCCTAGCACACTCTAACAACAAAGAGAGCTTTGATAGAATAGTGAACATTCTGACAACCTCAAACTTTTGAAGAAAGAATTGGTGGAGCAATAAACGCTCTGACAACTGGTAAAGAGTGCATTTGTTGAAAAATACACAGTTTGACAGCTTTAAACTTAAAAATGACGACATTGGAAGGGCATAGAAATGTTGAACTTCTCAAAGGCTTATTTAAGTGACCTGTAGATTAAGAATTAAAGACACTAATATAGAAGTACCTGCATTTATTTCAGCTTTGGCTTTATGGGAAGTTTGTTTAATGAGATTAAGTTTTAGATGAGGTCTAGATATAAAAAAAGGTGAAGGAACCCGTTACACGCCCATTGAGGCATATTGGGAATATGGTGTTAGGCCCATATTATCTTGACCGTCGGCACACTAGGGGTGATGTGGTCGGCATCACGCCGGCCGCCTTAACCTTCCCAGAGTAGCTCTGGTACCCATTTGGGGCTGGGTCGACCCAGGAGCCGTTTGTGGCCTAAAAATTTTCCGCCTCATCTGGGGATCGAACCATAGACCACTGCGCTAGGAAGCCAGTGCACTAACCACTATGCTACCGCGGCTCCAGGTCTAGATATAGAGAAATGAAAATTGAATTATGATCAGGTCATCAGTGCCAGAAGTAACAATGTCAGATTTACTTTCACTTCAATCTGACCAGTACAGATCTGGAGCTTTTTTGCCCAGAAATAAAATTAAACTGTTCAAGACAAATGTAGGAGAAGAGAACTAGAGTTAGACGTGAAGTGGTTGAAGATGACATGGAAAGACATTGAGCTGGCGGCACAAGACAGGAGGACTTGGTATAAGTTTGTTGAAGGCCTTGGGAGGTGAAAGGTGATGATGATGATGATGATGAAGAAGACAAATGTTAGATCTGTCCTACTGTGTGGGGTTGGAAACATTGAATAATTATGTCCAAACTCTAAAATGTCACCACCAGTTGTGTCAGTTGACTTGAAGTAATAGCAAACAAAAACCTGTGGAGAAGAAGCAGCCATTTCTCCATTTGGAAATCACAATCTGAAACAGAGATGGATAGGACATACTCTTAGGAGCAACCAGCCAGTTTAACTAGGCATGCCCTAGTCTCATATCCACAGTGGAAAGAAGAGTTGTTTAACTAAGGCTGCTGAGCTTCTAGCAGCCTATATGAAGTTGAAGACTCCTTGGTATTTTCTACACTGTACATCTAGGCTTTTTCCTGTGGCTTTGCTGCCAGTCTGAAACGTGTTGAGTTGAAGTCATAAGCTCCAGTTTCTCCAGCTGGACTTGCATTTAAAGGATCGTCACATCTGATCCCAAGCTAGGAGTAAGAAGCTTGTGGCATATTGTGCATTCCCCTCCATCCAAGGGGGCTGTCCAACTATGCAAAGCTAAAATACTGTGCTCTGGATCTAGGCTCTCCCAAGGAATTGTCACATCCTGCACAGAGCCACTTCTCAGATCCCCCCACCTATTAATAGGGAAAGAAGAGTAGGAAAACCAAAGGGAACCTGCTGAAGAATGCCAGAAGAAGATGCCAAAGCAAAACCAGAAGGTCATGGACAAAACTAAAGAAAATTATCTGGAATGGAAGTCAATGGCAAACATTCCAGTTTTATGTTCGCAGGAATTTATGGAGCCAGTTGATGATGACCATTAAGTAGCTGGGTCGGGTCATCAGCATTTTCCTTTATCCCTCCTTGTGGAGCACAGATCTACCATTGCTGATGACCCTCTAAAGGTAGCCTACTTCACAGCCCATCCTCTTGCAGCAGTGATTACAGTGGCAGTATGTTTTACAAGATGAGCTTTCCTGTCCCATGCGCAGCTTTATGACATACCTTTTGTGACATACCTGAGGGAACGGTAGTCTCATTCTGTGATTTATCTCCTCTGAGACTCCTAGGGACTACATGGGTCAAGTAGATGCAGCTGAACTTCAGGCATCATTCCCTAGCATATTTTTGTTTTTTAAATATTCAGCTCAGATTTTACTGAACTATTCATTTATGTGATTTTTTTCTCTCTCTTTAACCCTTTACAGTCCCAAGCGTTGATTGGGTTTTTATTCTGTTGCGCCTTGATAACAGAAGTCCCATGCGAATGGGATTTTGACATTTCTGTTACATTTGTTTTCCATTTTTTGTGTGTAGTATTTTATTTCTGTTGTTTTAACATGGTGTTCTGGTTTATTGATATGTTATTTTAATATTACTGTGATTTTCATTCAGAAGACTAGACAAGTTCCCTAAATGAATTTTAATTTCAAATTCAAGTGTTAGTGATTTATGTTAGGTAGAGTTCAGAAATGAGTAGTGATTTTAAATAGAACAAAGGGACAACCATTTTCAGTGCAAGCCAAATTTTAATGAGATTACCAGTACATTTAAGAGGTCTTGAACTGAAATTCATTTGATTCTTAAGTGAAGCATCTTCTCATGAATTACGGAGTCATTGCAGTTCCTCTTTACTGAAAGCATATATAAATAAATATATATACATACATGTGTGCGTGAGTGTGTGCGTGCGTGCATGTGTGCATGGGTGGAAAAAAGTAATTCAATTTAAGGTAATTAGTTGAAGGCATTTCTCTTGAGCCATGGAGAGTGTAAGGGTTACGGTTGGGCCAAATAGGTATAATCAGTGTATCTTTATTGGAATTTTTCTTGAAATGTTTTCTTTTTTCATACATAATTACAGGATTTCAAATAAAATTCAAGATCAGCAATAGTTATACATAATGTAGTGTTTGTTGGTGCGGTACTAATGGTTACCATGGAAGTGATGGCCATATAGGATTTGAATGCCATATTATCAGCTCTTACTTACTTACTTAGTCATTCATCTTCTACCTTGGGGTGTAGAGGTTTGCCATGACAACGTCATATTGTCCGTCTTTCTCCTGGCCTGGTTCCAATCTAGTCCTCGGTCCTTCAGGGATTGTCTAATGATATATCAGCTCACTAAGGTTTTTTAAAAATAATTAAGTTATGATCACCAAATCTTCGTTGTATTTCAAAACTTCTCACAAAATAGATTTTTGATAACTATAGTAGATCCTGAGCTATAAGACTTTAAATGTTATGTCTAAACATAGTATCAAATTCGGCAGAATGTTACGTTATTTTCAGTAGATCAAAATGTTCATGTCAGAAATCTGATCTGAAAGGAGTTTTAAAATGCAGTGGAAAAGTTTCTGTGTCAATTCTCACCTTGATAAATAAGCCAGTTAAAAGGGAAGTAGTACAGTTGACATTCAAAAATCTGGCCATCGATAATCCGGTTCCTTCAGATTTCCGGCATGGATTTCGGAGCGCATTTTTAAATTTACCGCGTTGGCGCGCCACTGTTTTCTGGAGCAGTTTATGTTTTGATGCAGCTGTTGGGTCTTGCTTGCACGTGTAAACAGGCATTCCTGCTCATTCCTTCTCATTTTATCATTTATTTGCTGCTGTATAGCCCCATTATGGATTCAGCAAATAAATGAAGTGGTGTAAAACGTAAACATCGTGCATTGTCGATCGCAGATAAAGTGTACAGGTAGTCATTTTCTGTTAAATATATTCAGAATATATAACCATAAAAAATCCGGCATTTTCAAAAATCCGGCACTCCTCAGGTCCGGAGGTTGCCGGATTTTTTAATGTCTACTGTAATACAACACAAAGTTTTGCAAAATTAATAGCATTCTTCGTAGAAAAAGTAGTTTTACAAGACAAAAAAAATTTCAAAGCCAAAGTACACTTTTTTAGAATGTATTTGACAATTGATTGTGGCATATTTAGAATCAGGGTATTCTGTTTTATCAGAAAATAGACTAAACCCAAATTTGTTTCTTTTTTTTTTTTTACTTAAAATACAGCTCTGTTTCTCCACTTAAAATAAATAGTATTTTGTTTGACTGTGCTAAGGTATGAAGTAGCTTCGCTGACATGGTTGATTTTGTTTTGCTATGATCCTAAATACTTTTTTCTCATTTTTATTATTCTCAATTAAAATAATGTCTGGGTTTTTTTTTTTAAATTGAACATTAAGAATAATCTTTAAGAGAAATAAGAATACAATCCCTAAACAACAAATAAGCATTAATTAAATATTTGTATTTTGTTTCACTGAGCTAAGGATGTGAAGTAGCTACACTTACACGGTGTATTTTGTTTGGTATGATCCTAAATGCCTTTGTTCATTTTTATAATTTTTATTTAATGTCATTTTAAAAAAAACTGAACATTTAGAATGGTACTTTCATAAATGGATGCTTGTGTAGAATAGAAGGATTGAAGTAGTCTGACAAGATCACTAATGTGGAACTGATGACAAGATCACTAATGTGGAACTGATGACAAGAACCAGACAAGTACCAGTGGAACAAGAGATGAGAAGATGGCGCTGGAGGGGGATAGGACACACATTGAGAAAACCTGTGGATAGCATTACCATGCAGTCCTTGTTCTAGAATCCCCAGGGTAAGAGGGGTATAGAGAGACCTAGGAACACATGGAGAAGGGAACCTGAGACGGGAATGAGGAGTATGAAGAAGACATGGGAAGACTTTGAGCTGATGGCATGTGACAGGAAGACTTTGAGCTGATGGCATGTGACAGGAAGACTTTGAGCTGATGGCATGTGACAGGAAGACTTTGAGCTGATGGCATGTGACAGGAATACTTTGAGCTGATGGCATGTGACAGGAATACTTTGAGCTGATGGCATGTGACAGGAAGACTTTGAGCTGATGGCATGTGACAGGAATACTTTACATAAATTTGTTGAAGGCCTATGCTCCTTGGGGAGTCAAGGGTGATGATGATTTAGAATGATCTTTAAGTGAAATAAGAATACATTCCCTAAACAACAAATAAACATTAACTGTTTTTAAAGTAATAATTGTATGATCTTGCAGTGATAGGAAACTCTGTACAGAACATTACAACAGGATGTAACTTTTGTCAGCCTGCACTGGGAATTGAACCAATTCCACCTTAGCTGCAATTTCTAAAAAGGCTAAATGCTCCAAATTGTATCCATTCTGCTAACTTACCATGTTTGGTAAAGTAACTACTGTGAATATTCTTCTTCCTCGTTCATCCTGAAAAGGACGTTGGTTGCATTGTGTCTGTTTACACCGCAGCTGCGATATCTGCGCCTTTTGGCCGACACATCCAACTTCAGCACGCCATTTTTTGGGAACAGTTTTGCCTTCCCTCTTCGATCCCTACTTTCTCAGCCAGACTGCAGTGATGCAGCCTGTTTCCAGGATCACCACATGGAGGTGGAGTAGGGTCTTGGTCAGCTCTGGTTCGCTGACCCTGACGCAAGCAGTCAAGCTATGGGTCGCTGACTGCATTCTCTATTGCTGCATCTTTGGGTTCCGCTGTGAATATAAACTTACTGTTCTGAATTCTGTAGCCAATTGCCATTGTTCCGCAGGCAGCAGAAATGTTAATAACTTATGATCTCTAAAAGTAATAATATTAAAGCCTTTAAAAAGTAGTAAGAATATGCTTTTTGAAAAAAAATATTAAGCTTATGATCTTTAATAATTAATAGGTCTATTATTTGTAACAAAAATTATTATTATAGGATTTTAAAACAAGTAATGAGCATACAATCTTTAAAAAGGAAAGCTTTATCTGTAATAGCTGTGTCGTACGTTTCTCATTTATTAACGGGAGGAGCTACAGCACATTTTCAGTCAAAATAGGACAACAAATGAAAACTAGGATTAGTAGAAAAGGTGATCATGTCTCGGCACAACTTTTTGTCTCCAGTATTGTTTATCAATTCTGTTGTTGAGTTCTTTGCTTGCCATGATGTAAAACTGTCCTGCGTCTTCTCTCTTTGTTGGCCTCTATCTCTTTTTCTGCCTAAGAGTCCCATGAGAGCCACATAAGGTAAATAAAGATTGACTGATTCCTTATTTTGAAACTTACTGAAAGTTCTTTTGTATGTTATTGCTTTTCTCTAATGTATATATTTCTTCACACAGCACGTGCACAACATTCAAGGAGGCACGAACAACCAACAGCAAGGGATGAACTACTCATCAGGGAGCAATTCGCAGCAGACGACATCTTCATCAACGTTTGCCCCGCGTATGATTTGACCTGTGACACTTCATGGCTTGTTTGCAAGTCTTTGCGTCTGCAGGTGAAATATGCATCTGAACGATTTCTTTTACGCATCCGATATTATGAGCCCTATGGAGCTTAGACCAAAAGGATTTCTGTAATATCTTGCGTGGTGTGACTCTTTACAGCAGAGGCATTGTGTTTAATGTCTTCAGCTTATTGACTCATTTCATCGAAAGGATCTCTTCATGTGTTTGACATACTAAGCTGTGTGGAACTTTGTGACATTTTAACTACAAAACTTGGGCATTTGAATACAGGATTACGCACCATAAGGAAAATATATGATTTTTTTTTAATTAGCTGTTGTTTTTGTTTATGCTTGTTTTGCTAAAGTCTTTGTTGTACTATTATATGTGTCATAAAGTTATCAGTTGGGTTGATTGAGTGTCAGTGAGAGGTCTTTTAAAGATTTGTTTTTGACAGTAGTGGACATAAAATGAGCAGGTGTGTGGTCAGTTGCCGATGTTATAATCGCCTGTGATGTTTTAGTTGGAGAAGGTGGATCCCCAAAGGTTAGTCTGTTATCTTTTCTTGTGCATTTTCTTTCTTATCTGTATCCAGTATTGGTTTGACTGCAGTCTTCTTTCATTGTAGTTTATTTGCAACTGTTGGTTTTTTGTTGTTCATTTTTGGCAATGCTGATGCAGAAAGTTAATGGAATAGATTTAAAACAGGTCAATAGATTCAAATACTTGGGCACATTAATAACAACAGATTGAAGATGCATCTCAGAAGTGAAGAGCAGAATAACTCAGGCAAAAACAGCATTCTATAAAATGAAGAGTATTTTATGCCATAGCTCTTCATCAATGGAAGTAAGAAAGAGAGTTCTTCAGTGTTATATAGAACCAATCCTGATGAATGCAAGGGAGTCATGGACAGTTAGTAAACAAGTAAGCAAAGCACTAGAGGCCACAGAGATGTGGTTTTACAGAGGAGTGTTAAAAATACAATGGACAGCCAAAAAGAGTAATGAGGATGTCCTGAAAGAGGCCAATGCGCAATGGAAACTTAGTTCACAAGTTAGAAAGAAGCAGTCCACTCTTTTTGGGCATGTTATGAGAAGAGGAAAGCTGGAATATATCGTAACAACAGGTAAGACTGAAGGAAAAAGAGATAGATGAAGACAAAGAGAGCAAATACTGGACAGTTTGACATTGTGGCATGGAAGGAGGTCAACAACAGAATTGATAAATTGTACTGGAGACAGGAAGTTATGGAGAGACATGATCTCCTAGGCCACTAGGCATGGTACTTGAAGAAGAAGAGGAAGATGCAGAACACGCTGAAGAAACCTGTTGATAGCATTACATGGCAGTCCTTGCTATGGAATCCCCAGGGTAAGAGGTAAAAGAGGATCAAAAAACACGGAGAAGAGAACTGGAGACAAACGTGAACAGGAATAAAGAAGACTAAGACAAACCATGAACAGATGGCACAGGGGGTAGAGGCTTGGCATGAATTTATGGAAGGCCCGTGCTCCGCAGGAAATAAAGAAGGTGATGAATGAGTGGATTCATTTTTGGCAAGCTCAAGTTTCTGAGGCGCAGAATGCTGGAACAAAAAACACTTGAGACCATAGAGAAACCATAGAGTTTTAGATGTTCATGATTTTTTTTTAAAAAGTCTAGAATATAGTTTCTCAACTTTTGAGTGTGTGCTGCTCGTGGTTTGTGAGATTACTTTAGATGGTACGTGGACAAACATTATTAAAATATATTTTTATACAGTAAATAACAATACTTGTGGTATGCAGATGTAGTAAAAATTGTGCAGATGGTATGTAGATGTAAGACATACTGTGAACATTGTATGCAGATGTAGCAAAAATTGGGAAGGTCATATGCAGATGAAGCAAAAGCTGTTGTCATATGCAAATGTAGCAAAAACTGTGAAGATGTTTACAGATGTAGCAAAAATTGTGAAGGTGGCATGCAGATGTAGCAAAAATTGTGAAAATGGCATGCAGATGTAACAAAAATTGTGAAGATTGCATGCAGATGTAGCAAAAATTGTGAAGACTGCATGCAGATGTAGCAAAAATTGTGAAGACTGCATGCAGATGTAGCAAAAATTGTGAAGATGGCATGCAGATGTAGCAAACAATTATGAAGATGGCATGCAGATGTAGCAACAATTATGAAGATGGCATGCAGATGTAGCAAAAATTGTGAAAATGGCATGCAGATGTAGCAAAAATTGTGAAGATTGCATGCAGATGTAGCAAAAATTGTGAAGACGGCATGCAGATGTAGCAAAAATTGTGAAGATGTGTGCAGATGTAGCAAAAATTGTGAAGATATGTGCAGATGTTGTGAGAGTGGTATACAGATGTTGCAAAGGTAGTATACAAATGTTGCAAAGGTAGTATACAAATGTTGTTAAGGTGGTATGCAAATATCTAAAACCTGAGAAGCGCTGGCCTGAACCTCATGAGGACTGTGATCACAAGCATCTGCTGCAGTCAGGAAAATCTGGCCAATGACACATTTCTCACAATATTGTGTACGGTATGTCATTTACCGAAACACATTAGAACTTGGGTATTTAACATCAAGTACTTTTTCTGAAAACAAAGTATACCTTAGCATTGTACTGACCACAGTAATACATTTTTTTAAAATGATGTGAATACAATAGAAGGACTGAAATGGTATGAAAAAGTCACAAATGTGGAATTGATGACAAGAACCAGACAAGTGCCAGTGGAACATGAGTTGAGAAGAAGACGCTAGCGATGGATAGGACACACATTGAGGAAACATGTTGATAGCATTACAAGGCAGTCCTTGTTATGGAATCCACAGGGAAAGAGAGGCAGAGGTAGCCCAAAAAACATATGGAGAAAAGAACTGGATACAGAGGTGTGACGGTATTGCCTCCCCTGCTTTGCAGTGGTGGTCCAACAGTGGCCAAAACTCAAGAGTATCTAATATGGGCTTCAAAGGTGTCTACCTTCGCACAAGATTACTCTTGGCAGAGATGTAGATAGAAGGGTGATGACACTTCTTTTACAAAGGGAGTCTTCACAAGATATTCAGAATAAGCGAGAACAATACTGCTTTGGCTGAGTATGTTAACTCTGTAATTCTGCCGATGCTTTTGTGAAGTATTTAAGCACTTCTTAAGTTCAGCTCGTCTAAGCCCCCACCCCTGATTTACTCAGTAATCTTGTGCGAAGGTAGACACCTTTGAAGCCCATATTAGATACTCTTGAGTTTTGGCCACTGTTGGACCACCACTGCAAAGCAGGGGAGGCAATACCGTCACACCTCTGTATAGTGTGTGTAGTAATTTGACTGAGACAGACATGCAGTAACTTTAAACTGAGTAAATCGAAGTTAAATTTGTAACATTACAAATAACAAAATTTAATAATCACTTTAGGTTTTAACAGTTGGAAATAATTTGAATAGTTATGGATCAAGAAAAGTAATCATCACGTTCTTTAGGGAATGTGAGATATTACAAGAAGTTCAAGTGGCAGCATAGATTTGAACTTAGCTGCCAATGACGGTTCAGCTCCTTCTTATGATTGAAACTGATTATCTTACTGTTTCTGGGATGTCTTAAACTTTTGAAACAAAGTGTAATGAAGTAATATTCTGAAGGATAACTATTAACTGCCACAATATTAATGTGAATGTTTGCCGTTCATTTAGCACTGAATTCAGACTGCAACCAGTTGAACAGGCTGCGTACAATAACGACCCATGTGTCAGAACTTTGTTGTTCTTGTTGCTTTGGTGCAATGTCTGCATCACCAACATCATCGTCATCTGGATCAATTGTAACTGTCTCTATGCACAGATTTGTGCACTTTGACAGCTGCATGAGATGGACAGTATTGTCCGCATGAGCTGCATACATGCTTGTGAATTTGTCCAGTCGCTGAGGGGCAGTAAAAGTCAAATGGCATAACTTTAAATCCATGATGTGGTTCAAGACCATCTAACGCAATTCTGTGAAAAAAATATATGCCACTGCTATCTGCACATGATGCACTGCTGACGCCTGAACATGTTCTGCAAAATGGCATTGGCGATGGAATGAATCATTGTAGTTCCTGCGTCTCTGTCCACAGCATGTGGGAGTATTGCACTTGACATTTTGTAGGCAGTATTGTGACTGCTGAACATGGTCGCAGCACCAATGCTGGCTTGGAACGGGAAGGTCAGCTGCATTGCTACTAACTTCAGGTTCCACATACTTGGCATGCACACTGTAGCCATCAATGACTGTTTGATTCCAAACTTCAGCAAGTGTCTCTCCAGTTTTCTTGAAATTGGCCTACAATTTTGCTATTGGAATCAAGGCGTGATCATGTGGCAAAATAGGTCATGAGATAATGGTGCCATACGCCTTTCAACAGCAATGTATGCACTATGGCCTGGCACATTGCAGGCAACAAACAGTGTGTCGAGGTTCTTTAAACTCGGAATATAATTAATAAATGGTTGTAAATATAAACTAAATTTCTACTAAAATGTAAAATGATTATTGTCGTGACCTTAGTGGTATAAAATAATCAAGCACCCTGAAGGTTGAAAGCCTGTTTTTGGTCATTTTAGGCTCTGAAACAAAATTCCATCTTCTACCATGACTTAGAAAAAAATTAGTGTACGGCAAACTGTTAATAAAAACAATCCGCCACTTTGGAAAATGGCTATGGGATGTTAATAAAAAAAATTCATGAATTTGCATAGAAAAGAATCTAATTATGAAATCACAATAATTGTGGTGTCGGTTCCCAGAGAGTTAATATACTAAGGGTGTTTGTACCAGAGAACAGGAGCATCGAAGTTAAAACCTCTTTGTATTAGAGATTTTGAGTCTAGAAGGATTGGAAGGCCTGGCAAGGGAGACAAACCCGAAGAACATTTATTTGGGTTTAACTGGACAATAAGAAGCTTTCGAAGATAAGAGGGCTTGTTACTCTTGATAGATTTGTATGTGAGTGAGAGTTGCCATGTGGTTTGTGAATTGGACGTCCACTTTGAACTTAAATACCCCCTCCCTCCCATGTCCACAGTTGTCCACTTTTTACATACCCCTCCCTCTCCTGTGGACGTCTTTTATGGATAGCCCCTTGGTTCTTTTCACTCTGCTTGCGCTCATCACTGATCAAGGTTGTCGAGGGTAGCTCGTTTCCCAGAATTGTTAAGGAGAGTCTACCACGTGGATCCTTCGTCTTAAAGCTTAGGCCACGGTTCCCTTCTTGTTCCAGAGATAGTACTTTCTGCTGGTACCACCAATAACTATGGTAAATAATAGAACGAAACGCTCTTCTGAGTATGGCGTTTTCCACCCCATAGTTATAGGTTCCTATCTTCCCATACCACCATCCCAATTACTCAGACTTTACCCTCGATGAGAATTAAATTTAATCCCTCAGGATAAAACTTTCTTTACATTTAAATAGAATAGCTTTCATAGTTACTTTAAATTCAAATGAAAAGGTTAATAATGCAGATAGAGTCTGTTTACATATACATCTCCACTGATTGAAAAGTGTTCACAATATAAATTGAATATGTTTTCATTTATGTTTTATACTGATTGAAAAGTTTGAAACTTCCATTACTTTAAAATGAATATTTTCACATCGACATTTACACTGGTTTAAAGCTTGAAAACTTACATTAATTTTAAAGTGACTGTGTTTATAGGGACATTAACACTGCTTTGAAAATGTAAGTATTATATTTAGAATGTACATCATTTCTTTCATTTTTCCCTCCCTGCTCCATAGGGAACCTGGAACTACTTTAGGGGCCATCCATAAAGGACGTCCACAAAATCCTGGCATTTTTGTACCCTCCCCTCCCCCATGTCCAACTCTGTCCACTTTTGATTGACCCCCCCCCCCCCCCCCCCCCCCCCCCCCCCGCCACCCCCCCACCCCTTGTAGACGTCCAATCCCCATGGTCTTAATTAAACATATAAGCTTAATTTTTTAATCGCCTACCTATACTTGCTTAACACTTAAAAATCTAATTATGAAATCACAATAATTGTGATGTCGGTTCCCAGAGAGTTAATATACTAAGGAATAGCCCCTTATGCTTTTAGATCTCTTTACGAAACTAGCAATAAAGCAATCACCAGCCCGTGCAGTGGTGGTTCATGAATCATCATTCTATATGCTGAGGTTGCCAGCCTCAAATGACTTTGACATCCAGTAGCGAGTTTCACACATTAAACGTCATATGGTTATATATACATATATATATGTTAGGTCACGTTAGTAATAAAATATGAAATGTAAATCACAACTTACGTCAATCCTGGCTACAGACTTGTTGCTCAGATGAATAAAAGAGATGAGTCGCTCTCTTAAACGCGTCTGGGGTGTCTTTAATTTGACAATAGATTCCCTCTCTGACTCTGTGTATGTCTTCAGTTTCCTAGTCCCGGTGTTCCTTATTAAAATGTAGAGACTTCCTGTGCTTTGTAAGTCTTATTTGGTTTTCCAATAAAAGGTCCGGTTAAAAAAAAGAATTATGAATCTAGTCTTCACTCTGGCGAGGTCTGATGTTGTTTTGGCAAGCGTGAAATTCACAGTGAAATGCTCAGACTATATTCCTATCTTCCCACGCATTGTTGTTATGAATCTAATCAGAAAGATCCAATCATTTCAAATCATGCAGATAGGATGTGATATCAAAATATTACAACGTAAGGCAGAGGTCAACTCTCCCATATATGGTAATATGATGTCCGATGTCCTTGTGTACAAACTTACAGACAGATCGGGGAACTCACTTGACAACATGTGTAAGCTGTAATGCTTATTACTTTATTAGAAAGTAATGTCATAATAAGTCGCCCCGGAAGCGATTATGTCACACTTGTCTGCCCACATGTGTCACACAGACAGTATTCTCGTTATCTGTCGTATGAGTACGCAAAAACTCGCATGTTTGCCCATCTGGCTTACCAAACGAGTCGTTTTATCAGCTGTTCAATCTAAACACGCCGGCGACTATCTTATCTCAGCTGCTCACCGCAAGCTAGGATGACCGGGTAACAGGTGACATCACAGAGAGGAGTGTCAACAAATGTTTGCACCTACAAAATATTTGCCACACAAGCAAAGAAAGAAAGAAAAGTGCGACAATTGAGAGCAAATAATAAAAATCAGTACCACAAATGTACCGATACTGCCGGAGTGAAACAAAGATCGATAGGGGCCGCCCCGTTTTGTCACAAGAGGTGACAATGATGAGGAAAACATGGAAAGAACTTGAGTGGATGGCACAGGACAGGAAGACTTGGCATGTGTTTATTGAAGGCCTGTGCTCTTCGGGGAGGTAAAAGGTATTGATTCAAGACTATACCAGCCTTCTCGTTGCCATAACTACTGGAGCCAGAATGAGTACAGTGTATCAAAACTCTTTTTGACCTGCTGGCATAGTTTGAAGAACATTGCTCTTAGGTCAGGGGGTTGTCAATCTTTTATTGCTCATTGCCCCCTCCCCCTGCTGAACCTCATTTACTTCTGTGGCCACCCTCATAGAGGCTGTTAGCTGGGAAAAAGGTACTTTTACTGTGGCCCCCTAGAAATATGACATGGTCCCCTGGGAGGGCATATATCCCACGTTGAACCACTGATTTGGGTCATCGTTTTTTTTTACTCATAGAGGCTTTTATTACTGACACTAGTGTAAAAGCCCGTCATAAGACGGGAATTGAATTCAAAAGCACCAATACCTAACGGCAATTTTACTTATTCAAACGTACAAAGGGATTGACATAAGTCTTGGGCCTGACCATGAAGGACATGTCACAGAGAGCTGAAATTTTGTATAGTGTTTATTCCTTTTCAATATAGCCACAGTCTGAATTGACACACTTCTGCCATCTCTGCTTGACCTTGAAAAGACCTTGGGAGTAGAACACCCTATTTTTCAAACTAAACCAGTCATCACATGCCAGTATAACCTCTTCATCGCTGTCAAAATGATTTCCTTTTAGCTGTTTTTTAAGATTTGGAAATAGAAAAATGTCTGATGGAGCCAAATCTGGAGAATATGGTGGGTGTGGAAGAATTTCAATATTCAAATCGTTGGCTGCTAGCTGCACAAGCCGTGCTTTGTGAGAGGGCGCGTTGTCTTGAAGCAAAGGAAGATTTTGAGTGCGCGTTATCCCTCGTTTCCTGGTCACAATCTTTCTTAGTTTGGTGAGAAGATCTGCATAGTACTGTCCATTAACTGTGTTGCCACGAGGCAGATAATTTTTCAAAAGGACACCTTTGCCATCCCAAAAAAACAGCATCACTTTTCCTGCAGATTTCTGCGCTCTCGGCTTGACAGGTGTTGGGGAGCCCGGGGTTTTCCATTGCATGCTGGCAATTTTGGATTCGGGGTCATAATGGTGTACCCAAGTCTCATCTACTGTCACCATGGTCTACAAAAATTTTTTTTGACTGACACTTTTTGAGCAACTGTTGACAGCAATTTACCCTCGTTTGCTTCTGTTCACGTGTCAACAGTCGCGGAACCCAGCGTGCGCACACTTTTCTCATGTTCAGTCTGTTGTGTAAAATTCTATAAACTGTTCTTTCATTTAGTTTTACTCTACTAGCTATCTCCACAATTGTCATTTTTCGATCCTGGTCAATGATTTTCTTCACTCTTGTTGCATTTTCATCGTTGCACTCTGAGGCTGGTCTACCAGATCTTGGCAGATCAGCAACATTTGAGCGGCCGCACTTAAACTGTTGACACCAGTTTTTTACCGAAGTATGTGAAGGACAAGAATCACGAAACACTGGTTCCATCTCCCTGTGTATTTCTGTAGGTGTTTTTCCCTGAAACATCAGAAATTTTATCACAGCTCTGGCCTCCTTCTTTTCCATTGTTTTGTCAAATCTTTGGAGCAGCAGATCCGGTCAATAGGGTACATTGCGCCGTGCACCGTAGCTGGAAAACCCATTGAATAAACAAACGCGTACTTCACACATTCAGTGCAAATATGATGAACTTTAAATGTGCCAAGTTTCATCTTCCTCCTGTGACTTCTTCATGGTCAGGCCCAAGACTTATGTCAATCCCCTTGTATTTAAAAAAAAAAAAAAAAAACTGCATCACCACAGTACACGAACTACGTAGCAGCTGCGAAGATCCCGATGTGTGTATACAGGATCACACATTCTATAAATATATTTTTGTGCACACCGTCATTTATGCATTCTTCTTTGGTAAGTGTTACTATTTTCGGGAGAGTACATATAAGGGAAACAATACAATTAATGTCTAACTTTCAACCAAAGTTGCATCCCTTAGCGTTGCGCACTGACAGAAAAAGCTGGGATTTTATATACAGGATTCTCTTATCTCTTCCTTTCCCTTTTCGCTCCTTGTGGAGCATAGAACCACCATATTAGTCGCACTTACGACATGCTTCTGGTAACAGTAGGCCTATTCTTTTTTTTTTTTTTTTTTTTGCCTCCTATGAGACCTGGAACTGCTGGGAAAATTGCAGACATTTCATTTATGAAAAATACTCTTGTTTGTCAGTGCTTTATAAAGTGAATGGCTTTGCACTGTGCTTTTTATTTCGATGGCATTTTTGTCTAGTTAAATAGCCTCAAGTTGACCACTGCTTTCTTTGATCACATTCAAGTTGACGTCAGAAGGTGTACAAAGAAGAAGTAGTCTAGACATCCATAGCCCTAGGCTGTCCTCTGCCTGCAGGGAAGAAGGCTGTCTCGCTTACTGTGGTCCCTTTCCCT
>JAMPIV010011470.1:0-77500 GCA_024509875.1 Oreohelix idahoensis | reverse complement strand
ATGTCCGCCTTGCCTTTACCTTAGATGACGTGTTTCCGAATATGTTTGAGAACGAACTCTCCTTCTTGGCATGCACGGGTGAGAACTATTGATGACTGCGTCTGTCGATGACCTACATATCGAGTGTAATAATGTTCAAAGCCAACAAGGTTAATGAGATAAAAGCATTCCGGAAATGAACGCAAGAACTAGGTCGTCTGCAAAGCAGGTCTCAATATATAATGCATTCGTGTCCGAGCCAGACATCCCTTTGTTGTTATATACGTTGATTTAATTATCTCCTGCTTTGAAACGTTATTCTCTAGGCTGATTTGATAGTCAGGCGGTTGTTATGCCAAAAAGGTCGGCTGTACTCAGGGCATTGCACTACTAGCACATTCACATCAACACATCCAGGAAAAAAACGGATAGACTTAATACTGATTCAGTACGCAATTATTTTCAGCTCTGGACGGAATTATTTTTAAGCCCCAAAAATTTACACATACATAATTTACGTTTACTGACAATGTGTGTCTAATCATGAGTTAAGTATAACATATTATATATCAAATTAAAGTACATTGGATGAACAATATAAATCCATATGCCTTTCTAGCTAATTTTATGTTATGTTTATGTTATAACAGATAACTTGAAATTTTGAACAAAAATTTTCGACTTACGTAAAGCTTGTAACATAAATTGTTATCACAATACAGTTTCACTGCTCTCTTTGTGCAGGTAATCCATTTAGAAACACAGAAAAAGTAAGAAAGTTATGGTTGATCACACAGTTTGTTCACTGTTCACATATTAGTAACATATCCTGTGTGTTTTCGGCCATTATGGCGATACGACAAAACACGATTAAAGATGAAGATAAATGTAAAAAAATTCCTTCAAACGCAAATAAAAGACGTTGAAGCTTGTTGAAATTTGCCCAGTTTTGTGCTTACTTCCGTTCGAGATAAATTCCGGGCAGTATAAAATATCAGAATAGAAAGAAACAACGAAATAAATCAGCGTCTTTTAAAAGATCTTGCGGTCACAGCGGTCGGCCATTGCGTCTTTTAAAAGATCTTGCGTACGGAATCTGTTAATAAGTTTAGCCAGCAGGTGGGCTTGAACATCAATTTAAAGAAGTCAGAGGTCATGACGCTCAATGTGAGCAACCCTGAGCCCATATCAGTAAGGAATCGGCAACTGGTACAGACAGACACCTTCACATACCTAGGATGCATAGTAACACCAGACGGCGGGGCAGGCAAAGACATCAACATCAGAATGAATAAGGCAAGAACAGCCTTTTTTAGCCTAAACAACATCTGGAAGTCCTCTCAATACAGCACAAGCACAAAATTAAGATGATATCAGAGCTGTGTGCTTTCTGTACTTCTCTATGGTGCGGAATGCTGGAGAGTTACAGAGAAGGAAATATCGAAATTGTCCTCTTTTCACACAACATGCCTAAGAAAAATTCACTGAATCTTTTGGCCGAATACCATCACCAACCAAGATCTGCTTACTCGGAGCAAGCAAGAGGACATGCACACCATCATAGCTGGCAGACGCTGGAGCTGGGTTGGCCATGTCCTCAGAAGAGACCCCGATGCCATCACAAGAACAGCTATGCTTTGGACACCTGAAGGAAAACGAAAGAGGCCGACCAAAAACAACCTGGCGGAGGACTGTGGAGGCTGAGATGCAAAGAATGAACCAGAGTTGGGGCACTGTACGAAGGATGGCCACCGACCGAGCAAAGTGGAATCAATTTGTTGTTGCCCTACAAGACGCCACTAGGCGTGATGGCCACTGACTGCTTTGACGGTCGGCGGCTAAGGATCAAAGAAGAAAGAAAGAAGTACTCAGGGCGGTGCGGAATAATATAGGCATGGTTAGTATAATTGAAAAAGAGACCCTGACACCATCACCACAGATCTGCCATGCTATGGACTTCAGAAGGAAAACGAAAGCAAGGACAGCCAAAAGTCACCTGGCGGAGAACTGTGAAGGCAGAGGTGCTAAGCATGAACCAGAGTTTGGACACCACTTGAAGGATGGCTGTCGACCGAGCAAAGTGGAAACAGTTTGTTACTGCCCTTCAAGACACCACCAGGCGTGATGGTCACTGATTGCTTTGTCAGTCACAGGTCGAGGACCAAACAAGAAGATAAATGAAAAACGTATATTTAAGAAATGAAGTAAATGTAAACATAAACATGGTTCGTAATTTAAACTTCGAAACAATACAGTTTCCATCATTCTTTTAAAATATTGATGATAATTTTTTTTTTTAAATACATTTCGGCACCCGCCAAAAAGCCGGCCCAGTACGCATCCCTCAAGACGCTTCACAGCATGATCCATTGTCGCAAACGGTAAACATTCTAGCAAGAACGCAAACAGTAGCAAGCAACCGATGTAGTCTCCATGTTGCATGAAATCATGTGACGTATTACGAGGCACTTAACAGCATAATTGCCATACGAGCTGAATGAATTTCTTTCTTTCTTTGTGTAATGAGTTTCGCTCATTTATCATAATCCCTGTAGCGAAAGGTTTTTATAGTGTATAGTGATAGTAATAGAGTAGAAGAAGTCTTCTCTCTAGAAAGGGTGAGGTCCCAGTGTTGGAGATGAACACTGGTATCACAGGATAGTCACGGATGTGAAGGTCTCTGCTACAGATATAATTCAAAGTAAGTCAGAGCCTACGGTGTCACTTCCGCTAAGTAAATATCTGTGATAAATTTAAACAATTCAATAAAACCCAACTTCAACGATATAAAATTAATAAGTCTGCTGAGTACAATTGAATTATTTATTTTCCAACTATCCTTCTTGTGCTGATGAATGAATGTTGGTCGATGGAAATGAAAGAACTCTTTTTATATACACAACCAGATGATGATAAAGTTAAATTAAATTAACTAACTAACTTAAGAAATGTTCTGGTAGACTTTTCCAAATAGTTGAATAACTGAATTTTTCTCTGTCTTATTTTCATTTTACTGTCTCGGATAGGCTATCATACTATATTTCATCATGAAACAATTTCTTGACAATTTTTCACTCAGGGTGCACAATTGTCTGTGACATTCACTTAACTTCCATGACAGATGAAATTAGGCTTTGAAATGCACCGTTTGGCAGATGGGTCTTGCTTATGCCAATCCAGACACTGCTGAGGTGTAAAGCATCGATCTCGAAACCACCACTGAGACTTCTGGTTATTACTCGTTAGCTCAACCGGTTCTCGATCATTGACCTCTGACTTATAGTGACAAGTACGAACCTGAAGACAAAGTTTAGACATGTGGCTAGGTTTTGTTTTACTGCCTACAAGTCTAATGTATGTGAGATGATACTGTTTTCAGATGTCTGTGGGTATATGCAAGATTCAAGGATCAGTCATGATAAGCGATAGCGAGACAAGACAGGTGTCAAGCTGCAGAACATTTTCTAAAATAAAATAATACAGAATATACTACAGTTCATACATCAATTCTGTACACACATATACGGTATGGTGTCTTAATCACCCTTACTCCCTCTGCCTGACAAGCCAGCTCTGAAAAGTGCTGTAACTTTAAGGCAGGGTACATAAGTCATGATAAGGACTGTATTTAGTCCTGAAAAGGACAGTGCTAGTCCTGACAAGGACTCAGTCACGGTATGGTTATATTATCAGGTTCCAACCTTCGACAAGCATACCAATTTACCCAAAATAGAATGTATGATACTTTCATAACATATCGACTAACCAAATCCTGAAATAAACAGTTGTAATTAATGTATTAACTATACACAGTAATTCTACATACCCTCTCAGGATCTATTCAAAGTCAGAAAAGACTGGCTTTCGTGGAGAAAAGTACTGCTTGGTCACACATAGTAAAGTCTAGCCTCAACAAGCTTCTCTCTCGGGCCGCCTTCCTTCTGTCTTTATACTGTGCAAGGGATTTGAATGTTTTGTTGTTGTTGGGTTTTTGCCTTATTCTGGCGAAGCGCGTTCCTTTCAACCTATTTGGTCATATCAGAGCGCATTTAACATCCAAAGAAAAGTCAACTCTGTTGACTGCTAACCCGACAGCGTTGATAGATACTAAGTCCTGAAAAGGACCAACATTATCTTTCTGCTAGCATAAAGCCATAAAAAGGACTCGCCAGCTACGGCAACGCCCGAGCTAGTTTTCATTTAGGCCGCTTACACACGAGCGTTTCTTGACGCGCGTTTCTCACGCGTGACGAATGAAGGAGTAAGGGATTTACAGGCTGCTCAGCCGAGCGAGACTGTCTGTAAATCCGTACTCTTTCATTCGTCACGCGAGAGAAACGCGCGTCAAGAAACGCTCGTGTGTAAGCGGCCTTAGTGATTTTGAATTTTCCGAGGTCTCCTTTTATAGGCTGCGAGCGTGCGTCTGAGAAGACAAGGTCGGTAACTCCGATTCAATCCTGCAAAATTTTCATTTCTGAGGGATTTTGTGTAATGAGGTGTTCCAGACCTCGGCTTCGTGTATCGCACCTTTTCTATTTAGAGCCTTTTGAGATATAGTCTTCCATTCTCAGTAAGTTTTTCTTTCTATCCATACGTTATTTTCCATAACCGGTCGTGTTAGTGAATTTATATCGAATTTCGATTAGGAAAACCACCGGATTTCTCGAGGCACTGACACCTTTTCTATCACATATCTCCAAAAGTACCTTTATCAATTCAATTTTCCTTTTACATGCACATAGTTGGAGTTATTCCCGATAAAATGATGCATGAGAGTAGTATCATTTTATCGGGAATAACCAGGGGTTAGACTTAAGATCCGTACAAGTGTATGTGGTGTCAGAAATGGACGAGAGTAGTATTTCTGACACCACATACACTTGTACGGGTCCTAAGTCTAACCCCTGGTTCGTCAGTTGTATTCCTCCATGTTAAACGTTCGTAGACTTATCGATCAGTTTTTCTGAGAGTTCCTCTTCAGTGATTGGCTGCCCTGGACACAACTCCGAAAATTATTACTTGCATTAGGCCTTTGTCCTACTTTTCTATCTTCATTCATTAACTAGTACTAACTAAACGTGTTTTTACAACTCGCTACAATCCCGACCTGCTATTTGCAATATTATATTGCAAATAGCCCGTGAAGGTTGGGACACACAATAATTATAACAAAAAGAGTAATGGGGAAATGCGACAGTGGAACAGTAATTGAGAATGGGGACACATTAATAAGCTTCTGCAGTATTAACAACCTGGTCATTGGAGGAACACTTTTTTCCACACAAAGAAGTGTACAAGTTAACGTGGGAATCACCAAACGGACGGAACAGAAACCAGATAGATCACATAATGATCAATGGCAGATAGAGACATGCACTACAAGACGTGAAAGTAAGAAGAGGCGCAGATGTGGGAAGTGATCATCACCTAGTAGTAGCAAGACTGAAGGTGAAACTCAGAGCTGCTGGGCCAGTTGCAGTCAAACAGAAAAGATATAACATCACGAAACTTAAGGACCCCCTCACCAGAAAAGCTTTCGTGGTCGACGTAATGAGACGATATCAGATTACCAAAAGCTATGAAAGAACAGAGACCGATGATGTCGACCAGAAATTCAACACCATCTCAACAATATACAAGGAAAGCAGCAAGTCATGCTTGGGATTCCAGGAAAGAAAGAGCCAAGACTGCATAACACCAGAAACGCTAAACACCATAGCGAAGAGAAAGGAATAAATGAAAAGAAAGAAAACAAGCTAAGTCTCCCAGGTTAAAGGCAATATATAGCGAACAGTACAGTCAGCTGGACAAGGAAGTAAAACGTCAAACCCGTGCTAACAAAAGGACATTTCTGGATGACCTTGCAAGACAGGCAGAAGAGGCAGCACTGAGAAATGAACAAAGCACAGTTTATAAAATAACTAAAACTATCAGTGGAAAACGAGGTGCAAACAACAGCGTTAGTAAGAGACAAGCAAGGGAATCTCATCACATCACAGGGGCAGGAAACAAGATGGGCAGGGCATTTCAGAGAAACACTGAATAAGGAACCACCAGAGACTCAGCTGAATGTTGCTGAGGCTGAAAGTAACTTAGACGTAAATACAGACATTCCACGAAAAGAAGAAATCATCACAGCTATCAAAGGGTTAAAAAATGGAAAAGCGCCTGGTCACGACAATCTAAATGCCGAGTTATTTAAGACAGACCATGAACTAGCAGCAGAACTATTAGAACCACTATTTGCACAAGTCTGGGAAACTGAGACAACACCAACAGAGTGGAGTAAATAAATAATTGTCAAATTGCCCAAGAAGGGCGACCTTGCAGACTGCAACAACTGGAGAGGAATTACTCTCCTCTCAGTTCCCAGCAAAATACTAGGCAGGATAATCATCCAGAGAATTTCAAAAGCATAAACTGAAGAAAGAACAAGGGGGTTTTAGAAAGAACAGAAGATGTGCAGATCATATATTCACCCTCAGGAACATTATAGAGCAGTGCTCATAATGGCAGAGACTTTGTTGATTTTGAAAATGCTGTAGACAGCATACACAGGGACAGCCTATGGAAAATACTGAGGGCTTATGGAATTCCCAGCTGCATTGTTTCCATCATAAAAAGCCTCTATTCTAACCTTACATGCAGTGTTGGATTGAGTAATGTAACTTTCGAAGTGAAAACAGGAGTACGACAGGGAGGCCCCTTATCAACAACATTATTTTTGACAGCCATAGGTTGGATGATGCGCCAGACAACAGAGGACAGTCCAAGAGGAATTAGATGGACAACGTTTTCTACACTGGAAGACCTGGAATATGCAGATGACATTGCACTACTTGCTCATTCACATCAACATATCCAAGAAAAAACTGATAGACTGAATAAGTATGGCCAGCAGGTTGGCATGAACATCAGTTTGAAGAAGACAGAGGTCATGACACTAAATGTGGGCAATCCTGAGCCAATAACAGTAAGGAACCAGCAGTTAGAACAGACAGACACATTTACTTACCTAGGATGCATAGTAACACCTGACGGCGGAACAAGCAAGGACATTAACAATAGAATGAATAAAGCGAGAACAGCCTCTGCTAGTCTCAACAACATTTGGAAGTCTTCCCAGTACAGCACAAACACCAAATTAAGACTGTATGAGCTGTGTACTTTCTGTGCGGAATGCTGGACAGTAACAGAGAAGGAAATGTCGAAACTGTCCTCCTTCCACACAATCTGCCTAAGGAAAGTTTCCGAATCTTTTGGTCAGTAACCAAGAACTACTTATTCGGAGTAACCAGGAGGACATGCACACCATCATAGCTGGCATACGCTGGAGTTGGGTTGGCCACGTCCTCAGAAGGGACCCTGATACCATCACCAGAACAGCTATACCGGGGACCTGTCGTACGGAAGGTTGGGACAAAAGACGCAACAACAGCTTGCATCGGGGTCAGCGAACCAAAGCTGACCAAGACCCTACTCCACCTCCAAGTGGTGGTCCTGGAAACAGGCCGCATCACTACAGTCTGACTGAGAGTGTAGGGATCGAAGAGGGAAGGCTAACCCGGTCCCAAAAAATGCCGTGCTGAAGTCGGATGTATCGGCCGAAAGGCGCAAATATCGCAGCATCGCTGTAAACGGACACAACGCAACCAACGTCCCTTTTAGGACGAACGAAGAAGAAGAAGAAGTACGAAAGGTTAATTGTTTTAAATGACTCGTCTGAGTAGAGTGGATGTCGACAGATACGCGAGAAGGTATAGAAAATAGATTTTTCACAGGTGGTAGCTTGAGGGAAAGATATGTTTCTGGAGTGATTAGGTTGTGTCTTCCAGTCTATCCGTACGACTGTACTTTGTTGCAAGACAGCATTTACCTCCCTATCAAGAATAGATACGTTTCTCTACACACACACACACACACACACACACACACACACACACACACACACACACACACACACACACACACACACACAGAGCTATGTGACAATAAGACACAGAAACGTGAAAAAAACTACGGATAAATGGAAATGGGTCTGACCAACACACAAAGATAAGTTTCTTTGTAGTTTATTATCATTTAAACTCGACAACATCAAAATATCTAAAGGAAAAGATCAAAGAGTCATTTACATGCATATGAAATAAAGCAGAAAAAGTGCACCCTCCCCGAATGGAGAAAAAAAACCCAAAATTATTAACCCAAAGGTTGAAGGTTAGCACTCTGTTACAGAATGAACAGTATTGGTACTCTATGAGACCCAGTAAAGTAAACAAACTTTAGACAAATCATATATATATATATATATATATATATATATATATATAAATATATATATATATATATATATATATATATATATATATATATATATATATATATATATATATATGAATAGTTTTCCCGCAAACAAGAAAAATACTCGCACATTCTTTCAAACAGTGGCCACTCTCACACTCTTAACTAATTGCCTGGTATGGTAGGTCTGTAATATCTCTTGGCAATAGAATTAATCCATGAATATATTATCTATTTTCACATAATATTCTGTCACCACAGTTGTCGCAGATCCAAATTGACCCCAGTCCATCCCCAGAAATTAGCTTGTGAGGCCTAATATGGTTCTTCACCTAGATATGTGTTACTACAAATAGTTAAAACTGTGAGAGTTCTTGCGGTTCACTCTTTAACGGAAAAAATACTTCCAGTATTGGGAAACATCTGGTTGCTAAAAATAATGTTCATATGATGATGATGGTTCTTCTATCGGCCAACTCTGTGTTAAAAGCGCCGATTCGGCACAGCATATGTATTTAGAGAGGTATACTGCCCTTGAATTACGACTGTTAGGAGTCGGGATAAAATAATGTTCACAATTGTGGCTGGTAAAAATATAAATCTGGGTTTGGTAAGTCTAGTGTTAAAAATTTATTGTCCTCCAATACTCTCTGGCGAGTGCCCCTTTACAAATGAAATCGGTGACACACAAGCCAAGAAAAGGAGAAAAATAACAAAATCAGAAAAATACCGCTGGCCGCCCTTGTGATCAGGTCTGCGAAGAATACAAGAAACATTTATTTTAAAAAATGCTACTACTATATCTATACACAAACGGGACAAGACGATCTCTTCTCCACTCCGTCAGTCCTGATTAAATTTAAAAGGCACACTGTGTTTCCTTACGCCTACAAGTTAGCAGACGCCGCTGGCGCTGAGTTTGGTCGGACTGATTAATTCGTCCGCCCCTGCTCGCGCCGGCGTTAAGCGTACAATGTTTATCATTATTTAATCTCTCCATACGCACTACCTAAACAATGATCGCCTGTCATTAAATAGCTATTAAATTTTCTGCGTCTGTTAGTTCGTCGTATGGTATTAAAAATAATAGACACTACAGTGACAAATATGCACAATTGAAATATAACGTGTAATCTAGACTCCCCCTGTCAGTCGCTTTATTGCTTATAAGTCCAGTCAGCTAAACCGTCGGGTTTATCTCTCTCCTATAGAGATTAAGTGTCGCGTCTGCCTATACTGTTAACATCATTATCGTCTATGGTATGCGGGTGGCGTGATTTAACATTTTTAATAGAGTATCTGGTATGAAATCGCTACGTGTTACTTTATTTCACTCGTTTTACTAGCGAGAAAAATCTAAGTGGAGATTAAATGTTAAAATCTATCCATTTTTTAAAATCATTAGCACTATTATCCTTTTTACCATAAAATTCAGAAATGAAAATCTCCACGAACACTAGTACACCAAGAAAACTGGTTCTAGGACTGCGCGCCAGAATACTTCAAAATTCTGACCGACAACTGATACTGGGGTTAAGAAAACAACAGTATATATATCATTAGGCTCCTCTGATCTCTAATGCTGTTAATTTCGCGTCCCGGTGCGGAACGGAGAATTCAGAGACAAGGCGTATCAAGATAAAAGACTTCGTGTCGGTCGATCAAAGTTTCTCGTCTGGAGTTTTGACCGATATCAAAAGACTTTCTGTTCGGCTAACGGGTTACCTTGTAGAATGCCCGCTTCTCAAGATCAAAGCCCCCAGTGGAGTTCTAGTTTCCCCTGAGTCAAACTTCAAAAGGGGTTTCGTCTCTCTCAAGCTGCTTGCCTGTCTGAGAAGTATTGTGATTGACAAATGAGCTTTGCGTGAGTGGACGAGGTAAACACAGCCTGATTTGCTTTCCTGATAGGTCACGCAGTTTGTAAACATTGCGTCAGCTCGTGTTAAAACAAAGAGGCGGTACGAGAGAGTAAGCTTATGTAAATAAAAACAGATTGTATAATGCAGGTTTTTAGCTAGCAAATCACAGAGCAGCTATGAGGTTTCAATAGGCTGTCAGATACTGTAGATTCTTTTTCCATTACACGTCACAGGACCCCCGAGGGAAAGCGAAGGAGAGGCCGACCAAGAGCAACTTGGCGGAGAACTATGGAGATCGAGATGTAAACAATGAACCGGAGTTGGGGCACTGTACGAAGGATGGCCACCAACCGAGCAAAGTAGAATCAATTTGTTGCTGCCATACAAGACGCCACCAGGCGTGATGGCCACTGACTGCTTGACGGTTGGCGGTTATGGATCAAAGAAGAAGAAGACCCGTGAAGGCTGACACTGACGCCGTTTCTACAGTTTGCAGAGTTCTGGTTTGTGTTTCTTTCAATCTATGCACGAGAAAACGCGTGTTTATCGTATGCATGAAATTCCCGGTTTAACATATTGTCTAAGTGAAGCGTCCAACAACCAACAATGTTTAAAAATTCCGTAAATTTTTTCTGGAAACTACGGAAACGGCGGTCATTGCACAGTGAGAACTCAATTGAACACCCATTTAAAAAAGAATGCACATGCTGTGCAATCATTTCATGCCGCATTTTCGAAAAAATATCGACTCGGGGAGCATTGCTTAGTGAACGCTAAATTGAACACTCATTAAACAAGCACGCATACTTTTCAGTTGTTTTTTTTTTAATCTTTGTGCATATTGACCATTAAGTCATAATAATTTTGACGACAAATTCCGAAGAAGGTGAAAAGAAATGGAAATAAATGAAGTGACCACAGGAGATTTCAGTGTCGTCACCAAGACGTGCAAGAGAAAGAGCGCAACATACTTATCCCCCCCCCCCCCCCTTCTCTCTCTCTCTCTCCCCTGTTTTGGCGGGTTATTTGCTCACGTGGGCTATAATTTGGGTTTATATAGTTCTTTATTATGTACTAGTGTAAAAGCCCGTCATAAGACGGGAATTTAATTCAAAAGCACCAATACCTAACGGCGACATAAATAATAAAAATAACCACTGTGCATCACCACAGTACACGAACTACGTAGCAGCAGCGAAGATCCCAATGTGTGTATACGTGATCACACATTCTATAAATATATTTTTGTGCACACCGTCATTTGCGCATTCTTCTTTGGTAAGTGTTACTATTTGCATGAGAGTACATACATATAAGGGAAACTATACAATTAATGTCTAACTTACAACCTAAGTTGCTTCCCTTAGCGGTATGTACTGACAGAAAAAGCTGGGATTTTAAATATAGGATAGTATATTACTGTTGTTGTTTTTCTTGTGTTGGTTCTTCCAAGCTGCAAATTCTCTCTCGCTCTCTCTCTCTCTCTCTCTATCTCTCTCTCTCTCCCCCCTCTCTCTCTCTTGTTTGTTGTGATGTTTCCTAATGTCTGTAGTGGTTATGGGTGTAACCCGTTCAATATTCTTTATCTATATTAATCTTGGTGCGTTTTCAGGGGTTTGAAGACTTCCGTTTATCGCATCTTTTGCCACCTTTTTATTTTCTTCTTAGAGGAATAGAAATTACATATCTGAAATATGTGAATTTATTTATTTGTTATGTTTGGAGGTTTATATAACTTCTCGTACTGAAATTGTGTGGTGAGTATTATCTGTCGTTCTCATTTGCTCTGGTAGTTAGTAATATGTTAATTCTAGTTTTGGTAATATACAATTTTATTCTATTGTGTAGCACCCTGGGTAGGTCAGTTTTTTTTCTTAAAGTACAGTTTCTAGCGATGGTGAAGATGATTTTTGTGCTTTCAAGTATTTTATGAGTAGTTTTCTTTGTTGTATATATTTCTTGCATGTTAGCACCAGGGTCGTACTTAAAGTAGTTGGCATCCGGGGTGGATCCTGCCTTTGACATACAAAAACACAAAAAAAAAACCACAAAAAAAGCGCGCAGAAAAATTGTTAATTCTTGCAAATAGATTTTTTTAAGCAGTACAGTACTGCCATAATAGTGTCCCGATGGCATCTCCTCCTGGCTGTCACCCGGAGCGGGACACCCCGCCCCGAGTAGGTCACTATTTCGCACATAACGTGCTATGGTGTTTTTCTAAAAACGTGTTTTTCTGTAGGGTTCCTCTTGTCATCATATATCCTATTCATCGTTGCAGTCTAATCAGTTTTTTTACTGTTGGGTATTATAGACAGACGTACAATTGATAAAGAAAAAATTACATGGAAAATCCTTGAAAGGATGGCACAGAACATGAAGGCTTGGCATGAATATATTGAAGACCTATACTCCATTGTGAGCTGAAGGGTAGTAATGATGATGATGAAAAGTACAGGTAGTCCTTTAGTAGATTCAGCCTTAGGGGAGTGAAGTGTTAGAGACTTCACTATGCTAGGTCTAGCATATAAAGATGGGGTGACCAGTTTCCTTCTTCGTTGACTTTTCCTTCCCTAACTTAAGAGCAAAGTCAAGCACCCATTTACATCTGGATAGGCTGGGGCGTGACGAAATCTTGAATCGAGCCCGGCATCTTTTGCTACTGGAGACCAGCGCTCTAACCACTCTGTTCATCGGACGCTCGATGATAATGATGATGATTTGAAGCTGCCAATATTATTATTTTTTTTTGCGGAACATTTTTGTGTGTTTAAATTTGAAGCAGGGCCAAAAACGGTGACGTCCGGAATTTGTTGGTAACCCGCCATAAATCAACTGGATAAAGGCACACATGCACAGACAAACTCAACAAGAACACACACACACGCCATGTGTGTGTGAGTGTATGTAGACAGTCACATTTAATATTCTTGTATTACTCTCTATGTCGAAAAATGTGTGGGGGGAAAAAACTGCTCATATGGGAATACAGGCAGAGAGGGAAAGGAATAAACTTCGTGGGCGAGGTAACTTTATAGTGGTTTTGGGAAAATTGTGATGTGAAGGCGGAAGTATGTGCTGCATTAGTGAAGTTTTTATTGGCAAAAGTATATGATGAGAAGAAAGACAAGAAAATATTACAGATGTCTATGAAATAGATGATCTTAAAATCACTATTATATTGTTGATTTTACAATGTCAGTAATAAAGATGATGTTAAAGATGTCTATGATTGTCGCATAGAGATTTATGATCAATAAATTTTCTATATTCTTTTCTTTTCTACCCGTGTCCTCTACTTTATTATCGCTCTTTTATCCTTTTCCTGTTTTTTTCGCATTCGTTTGTGTGCGACAAAATATTACTTTCCCATTCAAACTTTCGCGTGTTTCTTTTCTCATTTAGAAACGCATTTTATTGCATAAGGTGTCAGACCTGCAGTAGACGAAATAGTGTGAGAAATTCGTTCTCGAGAGACCGAATGGCAGACATTCGTCTCGTTTTCCCATGACACTCACGCTTCTACGGCTAGTTCTCAGCGTGAGGTGTTAAGACGCGTATTGACGGGTTATGGCAGGCGTCTGAGTTTTTGCTAAGTGTTAGACGAGAAGGGGAGGCTATTTCGGATTTTCGAAATAACGTTGGACCCTTTGTCTGTTTCATATATCTACCCAGTAGCTGAAACTTGACTTCATTCAGTCTTCCTAAATCTGCAGTAGACAGATCACTCGTGCTAGGAAATATCTTGTATATTGCAAAGTTCTGAGTTTCTTGGCAACATTTTGCCGAGTTCTAGACTATCATTATATTGAAGGATTCTAGTTCGTGGTATTAATCTGTAGTTCTGTGTGGAGGTAAATATTATTATATATCTAGTAGTATTGAGTGATCCAGTGATAACCGCTTATTTCATTTTACTAGTTAGATTTCCTGGCTGAAGAAATTAATTTATAAGTCTGTTATATTCGCTAGTCGACATGTTACAGTGGAAAGCAGAATAAATTATAATTTCTAGCTTAAACTCATTCGGCTATTAATAAATTTTATTAAATTGCCAGTAATTAGTCGAGTGTATTTTAAACTAACTTATAACTGCACTGATTCATCATTGAGTATTGACGAGATACGAACGTATTTCTAATTCATGATGATTGATTTTATGAATATAACTTATATCACGGGAGATTTAAACGATAAAAACAAGCTCTACGCTTGCAGTTTATAATGTAAGTTGTAACCGAGGAATAGTATGTATAAGTATTTTATATGTTTGTTTTTCTTTATTCAGTGAAAACTGGGGTAGCCCAACTCTACCAGCGTTTAAGTACTGATGAGAAATATCTGTGAAGAACTAAACATTCTTTTAATTAAAGACGTGTGGGTGTAAAAAGTAAAACCTGTTTGGCATTGTGGTTGCATCCAGAACGACAGAGTACCCATTTTCACAAACTTTAAGACAAATTGAATAACTGCGCCTACCGAGCCAGATTAAATTCTTCCTGATAAAAACATCAAGTACATGCAGCCTCTGTGGCGAAAAATATTACCAGCATTAACTTTCCGACGATTTTGACAAAGGGTGGTGTGAACAATAATAATTTTTTTAGAGAAGTTACCAACCGGTCATTTTCCTAAATACGGGAAACCTCGTGATTCTGACATTGTGGGCCCGCTAAAACTAATTCTTACCTGAACTGAGTAAAGTGACAATAACTAAATCTGAACAAAATATCGCATGAAGAGGACGCTCCCCGGACCCATTGGATGAAACCAAGATCTGCAGAGCTGGGTATCCGCTTCATCAAACGAAAGGCAGATTTACGTTGGGTGTGTCATAAAGTGCGCGAGACGGCGAACACCATCCAGGCATTAGGTAAGAAAGTGAGACAGGGATCCCTGCTGAAAGAACAGAGTGAGAGTAGACTGAGTGATGTTTTTTGATATATGCACCCACTTTGTAATTTCTTTATGCAAGTTTTTTTTTTTGCTAAAAATATTGTCCTTAGGATAGATTAGCGTATCAAAGTCTGTCCATACCTTTAAAGGGAAATCTAAGACTTCAGTATATGTATCCGTGACTCTTTGGGGCTATCACTTTTCTTCTAACAGGACTGTGGGCTATACATCGACGGGATAGATCATACCAATGGGTCTATCATTCTTGTAACAATTCATTGACTTTATGACTATTTGTATATGTTTGATGTACTTTTATGTGTGGTGATGGAATTTTATTATGATAATTAAAATTCTCATAAACTTATTCCAGTGTGTCGGTCAGTTCGTTCCCAATTATCTATATTTCCACTGTCATAGTTTCACGTCTGTGTGTCTATGGTAGTCACTTATGTGTGTGTGTGTATGTGAGATATATATAAATTAATATATATTATACTAGACGGTCTGACTAATCTAACTCTGTTGTAGATGATAGGCTGACTGAGAGAAGCTTCTCGAGTGTCAGAGACAGAATCTACTATATTTCCTCCACCTCACTCGTGAAAATCTATTCCTATTGTATCACCTCCCACTGAGACATCACCTGTTTCTATTGCTATTCAGAAGGGACCAAACTAAGTCTTAATCACCTATCGCAAATCTACGACAAATGTGGACTCGTCCGTAGGATTTTTTAAAACTTAGAATAGGATTAGGAAGACGAGTACGACAAATGTGGGCTCGTTTCCGGAAATTGAACTGAAAATCATGAGCAAGTACGACAAATGAGGTCTCGTCTATCGGGATTTTGAACTTAGAAGAGGTAGACGATACGACAAATAGTGTTTGTTTGTCTAGGAATTGAACTCTAGTCCTGAGCAAGCACGACAAATATCAGCTCGTCTGTAGGATTTCTTTCTTTATTCTGAAATAGAGTAAGAGGGTGATTGTCTCGTGGTATTGTGCATCTTTAAAAAAATAACTATTCCCCTAGACTAACGATCTGTTTATGGGCGTGCTGACCACACAATTAATAATTGTTTTTCCACAGCATTTTGAGTATTATACATTTGAATTACAGGTTGATTTTGTCGGAATATATGTTAATTATTGATTTTGTAATACTAAACGCTGGTAAAGTTTGTGATTGTCTAACAGTCACTGGGTTTGAAGCAGAAAGGTGTTTGAACTACGTTAAGGAGTGCGTTTCGGACTATTTCGTCCAGATTAATTGCCTCCCTTACCCGATCTGACTTCAGGGGTGAACTTGTAGTGGACTTAAAAAAATTAAGGGAATTTTTTTTTCTCCTTAAATTTTTTTGTAATAATTATTTTGTTTCCACTGTAGCAACTTATTTTTTAGTGAGTAAATCTTACTACCATTTATTTGGCGTAGTCGTCTGCATTAGGTGCTTTATTGCCGATTAATAGCAGCGATAGTTAGATACTATATCATAGGAGGAGGTATCCCAGGTTAAAGTATATCAACTTTTGTTTTGGTATTTTTTCGCAAGTGGTAGGAAGTAACAGGCCGATTCAAGTCTCTTTTATCCATCTGAGGAAAAAAGTATGTGAGTCAGGATTGGCGTAAGTTGTCATTTTACATTTTATATTACTAACATGTGTACTAACATACATATATATATATATATATATATATATATATATATATATATATATATATATATATATATATATATATATATATATATATATATATATATATATATATATATATATATATATATAAGGCAAAGTATGTTTGTATGTTCTGAATACAAATCCACATGCCTTATTATTTCTTGATGAATTTTGGCAGACAGGCTCTTTAGTTACCTCTGGGGTACGCCATGCAGTTATTTTCTACTTTAATATTGTAATTATGACATTATCATTAATTAAAGTTTTTTGTAAGAAATGTATGGAAGCCACTTATTAATCAGGGGTCATAATCAAATATATACATATCTGTCACAGTATAGACATTCGCCGAAATTTTGCGTTGGTCACGTTGGAAAGTGGCTACGCTGGTAGAATAGAGAAAAACCCGTTTGGTCAGTTTGGCCAAAGCGGAAGACGATACGAAACTTTTGGCGCAAATCAGTCTGCGAGATGTCTGCCGTCCTGTCCGGACGTTTGTGGCCTTTGTCAGCAGTTTTGCTGGGAGATCATATGAATGCCATTTTTGCTCATTGCTTGCCGATTGTTTCAGGTGTTCAGGATTATTGATAGATTACTAGATTGGTGATGTGATTTTTCCTAGTAGTTCTTTCCTGGATATTATTTACGTAGAATCTTGCAATTATGTATTGCTTTACTTTGGTACTGGACTCCGCCTGTGAGCGGAGAAATGTATTATGACTATTTAAATTGGTGTTTCATGATGATGTATTATGGTATACAATGTATGTATTATGCTACCATAAAGGCAATATCTATAAAGTTGTAATCAATGTGGATATATCATGTTACCTTATACCTACAGTTATGTTGTAGGAGATGATCGTTGTTACGATGACTTGGTGTGATTGGTGACAATTAGTTATATAGATCTGGTGTAACATGCATTGTGTTTAGACTACTCCAGGATTAGTCAGTGGTTGTTATTTTTCACGGCTGCCAGTACTTGGTGTGGATTGGTACATGTTTTCTTCTATTTAGTCTAGTGAGTGAGAAGGCATGTGTGACAATAGTATTGGACAACTCTGGCATTCTCTATCTACATGAGGAAGTGCCATCTCGGCATTTTGTTCGTCCATACTCCGAAGGGGGTTGGGCGTGTCTCCTCCGGTGGAAGAAAACTTCGTTTTCTTTCTTAAGGGAGGGGGGGGGGTGGATGTCACAGTATAGACATTCGCCGAAATTTTGCGTTGGTCACATTGGAAAGTGGCTACGCTGTTAGAATAGAGAAAAACCCGTTTGGTCAGTTTGGCCAAAGCGGAAGACGATACGAAACTTTTGGCGCAAATCAGTCTGCGAGATGTCTGCCGTCCTGTCCGGACGTTTGTGGCCTTTGTCAGCAGTTTTGCTGCGAGATCATATGAATGCCATTTTTGCTCATTGCTTGCCGATTGTTTCAGGTGTTCAGGATTATTGATAGATTACTAGATTGGTGATGTGATTTTTCCTAGTAGTTCTTTCCTGGATATTATTGACGTAGAATCTTGCAATTATGTATTGCTTTACTTTGGTACTGGACTCCACCTGTGAGCGATAGTCAGTGTGTATTTACTGGTTAGATTATGTCGGTAACTATTTTTGCTATTATATTGAGCTACAGTGTTTAGCTGGTTATTTGGGCATTCTTCATTGCATTGTGTACTGCTTGTTCATGCGTATTGATAGCCGTGTGTGGCTTTGTGTGCGTACTGTATTCATTAAAGGGCCAGTACCTGTTCCAGGTGTTCTTGGTTATTAATGTCAGCTATTGCGTGCTGTGGTCCTATCTGTAGACAATGAGCCGTATGTTAAATCCACAGTACAAATAGGGTTTGATCCAGCAACATCTAGAGATTGTTGTTCTGACAATATCCAATAAATATCAAGGGACGTAACACAAATGTTAAAACTATTCATTTATGTTTGTTATTAATGACCAGACGTTTGCATATTTTACAAGATAATTAAAATGTTTAACTAACATTTTTACTTTAATAGGAAATAGAAGAAAAACACCTGTTTTCTGAGCACTTCTCTTTTTTTAACTATGTAATTTAATGACACTCATTTGGCCAAGCGGATTCAAATTGAATCGGAGCTGTATCGATACATATATTAAAACCAATGAATGTTCTCTGAGCATGAACATCCACAGTGCATGTTTAATCTTAATGAAAATATTACATGGTATAATTTTTTATACATCATTTTTAAAATGCGTGGTCATAATTTGAATGTCAGTTTATGTTTAGTGAAAAAGCAGACTTATTCGCTTTCACTTATGGTATGTCGGTGCTTCAGAATTTTAAAAAATAAACCTTCGACCCCGCTTAGTATTAAAATTTGGAAAATGCCTGGATTTAATCTGGTTGTTTAAATAACTGTATCAACATATGTAAAAACCAACTTCACTCGATAGTCGCTTTTTTTCCCGTTGCAATTAAGGTATTTTATAGTTAAATCTTTAGTTGTTGCAGAAAACAAAATTATCAGATAGCTATGATCGTTGAAGGACCGTTTAAATGGACATTATTTTTTCACAGGTTACCAGGTCACATAAGTTGGTTTTTACCGCTTTGGTTAAAAAAAAAATAATAAGCTGGTGGCTTTTCGTCAAATATGTATTCAATTCATTTGAATGTATGTTTATTTTGATTGACAACGCAGATTTATTCATTCATTCGTTTTGACGTGCTTCAGAATTTTTTTTAAATAAACCTTTGTCCCCGCTTAGTACTAAAATTTAGAAAATGTCTCGGTAACATAATGTTTCTACCGATATTTTCAAGGGAAGCAATCCATATAGTAAAATTATGAGTCAAGGGAAACAATCAAAATGGTAAAATTATTATTAAAAGGTCGTAATTTACAACTCTAGATTTCTTTATTTTACATAGCAATTTAAATTATTTAAACAAACCCTAATGCTTTATGCGAAAATATAAAAATATTACTTTGATATAGTAATTAAAAGTTATTATTACTTTTTAAATCAAATTTAATTACATTTTACAAGTCAGTTTCTATTCATTTACCAAATATTACATAGTACAAGGTATTTCGAATACTATAACAACTTAAGGAAACAGTGGAACTACACCTACCATACCTCGCAGAAAGAGTTCAGAGTATGTAGAGAACATAAGAGGTAAAGTGCAAAACCAAAAAAAGTAGACCCCTTATCAAAAAACCTAATAAAAACAATAACATAACTAAGCTAACCATACTAAATGGGGACCAAAGACTCTAGAGCTATCAAAGTAGTCCAGTGGAACTGTAGGGGTGCCAGGAAGAACTTGATGTCTCTTATGGGACAGTATAAGGAGGCAAAACCCATCTTTGCAATACAAGAAACCCTCCTGAACCCCAAACAAAAAACTGAACTACCAAGGGTATATAACACTTAGAAATGATAGACCTGAGGGAAGAGGAGGGGGCGTGGCCTTTTTAATACATGAAGACTACAAAATATTAAATTGGGAACAATTCAACACAGAAAATATTGAAGGAATAAATATAACATTAGACAGTGAGCCTGATAACTTAAAAATAATAAACATTTATAGCCCCAAGGGTAATATAACCGATAGGGACATTGCCACTATTAACACACAAATAGACCAAAGAACATTATTGGTAGGTGACTTTAATGCACACCATGAGGCATGGGGTAACAACAGTAATGATCCAGCAGGAAAAAGACTGTTGGACTACATTGAAAGTGCTGAGCTAATCATACTAAATGATGGCTCAGTGACAAGGGTTAACCCATGCAACAGTGGAGGAGATACAGCAATAGACATAAGTATTATAACACCAAACCTAGCCTCTACTAAATGGGAAGTACTGAATGACTCCAGCTCAGACCACTTACCCATAGAAATAAACCTAAACGACAAATATAGAACTAGTCCAAAAAGCTCGAAACCCACATTCAACCTAAAAAAGGCAAATTGGGAGTCCTTCCAATTAGAGCTAGGTAAACTAAGCATAGAACAAATTGAATCTAACAGTATAGATATATTTGCAGAAAAACTAACAAATGAGATTTTAAAAATAGCAATAAAATATATACCAAACAGGAATATGCCTGAGCACTTAAAACCAACACAAAAAGGTAAAAATAGGAAAAGAAACAAAGATAAAAATCCAGTACCATGGTGGACAGACAGATGTTCAGAACAACTGAAATTGAGGGAGAGGGCCCTTACAAAGTATAGAAAAGCCAAAACTGAAGAGAATTACACAAACTATAAAAAAATAAGAAATGAAACAAATAAAATAATATTCAGAGCTAAAGAAAAGAGTTGGAGAAAATTTTGTCAAACATTAAACCATAGGTCCCAAATAACTACAGTTTGGAGAAAACTAAAAGCAATTAAAGGAGGAAACAGCACGAAATTTAAAATCCCAACAATTAAAATACCAGAGAGAGCTGAAACAGATAGAGAAAAAGCCAACATACTAGCTAAATACTTTTATCAGGTTAGTTCAATAGACAGTCTAGATAAGGCAGAAATAAATAGACGAAAAACACTGCTAGAAAAATTAAAAGAAGAAAATATGGAAACCACACAGGATGCTAAGTATTTAAATGCAGATATTACAGTAGATGAAATAGAAAGAGCTTTAGCAGAAAAAACCAATACTACCTCTGGGGAAGACATTCTGAGCTATGAAATCCTCAAAAAGGTACCAAATACAACTCTAAGAGTGATTGCATCCCTCTACAACAAAATCTGGCACACGGGAAAAATACCATGTTCATGGAAGACAGCAGTAGTCATCCCCATACTAAAGCCAGATAAGGAAGCACATGATGTCAGCTCATACAGGCCAATATCGTTAACATCACATCTAGGAAAAATTCTAGAAACAATAGTCAACAGCAGACTAAAATTTCATCTCGAAAAGCATAATTTGTACAGTCCAACCCAGGCAGGCTTTAGAAGCCAACATAGTACAATAGAGCAACTGCTGAGGCTGGAACATGATGTTAAAACAGGCTTCAAAAGGAATGAAAAGACAGTAGCTATATTCCTTGATGTAGCAAGAGCATATGATGAGTGTTGGAGGGAGGGTGCACTACATAAAATCAGGAAACTAGGTATAGTAGGCAGAACCTACAATTACCTAGAAAACTTCCTGCAGGATAGATATTTCATGGTACAAATAAACAATGATAGATCTGAGGTATATGAGCAACAGAATGGAATTCCCCAGGGATCAGTAATATCACCATCAATTTTTACGATTATGGTCAACGACCTAGGCGACGAGTTTAAGGACTTAAAAAACAACCTATCTCAGTTTGCAGATGATGCTGCGATATGGAGAACGGGAAGAAATCTCCCATTCCTCTATAAAACAGTGCAAAAACAAATAGATAAAGTATCTGACTGGATGAACAAGTGGGGATTTAATCTAAACGTTAAAAAAACCATAGGAATGATTTTCAGTAGAGGGCGTGTAATTAAAAACAATATAATTGACATAAGCATTAATAAGCAAAAAGTATGCACAGCAAAATCAACTAGATTTCTTGGCATGGTACTAGACCAGCAACTAAACTGGAACAAACACATAGACCTTTTAGTGCAAAGCAGTAGAGGACTTATTAATATGCTAAGATATATGAAAGGAAGTGGTTGGGGCGCCTGCAATAAGACAATGTTAACATTCTATAAATCATTTATTAGAGGCAAACTTGACTATGCCAGTGTTGTCTATGCATCAGCCGCCCCAAGCAATAAGAAGAAACTAGACACAGTCCAAAACCAGGCACTGTCAATAATAGCAGGTGCCTCAAAGGGAACATCAGCAGAAGCACTAGAAGTAGCGCTAGGCATTATACCCCTGGAGCTAAGGAGAAAAGAACTGAGATTCAGCTACTGGGCAAGAGTGGCAAAAGATCCAACTCACCCGGCACATAAAACCTTTGATAGGGGTAACCAGTACATAGGCCACATTCCATTAAACCATAATAGATACCCGTCAGGGTGGAAAACAATGGATGAAGTGGATCAATACCCAGACCTGTTTAATGCGATAAACAGTAGTGCTCTGTATAAAGCAAAGATCCCACCATGGGAATTAAAAGTGCCAGAAACTGACTCCCACTTATCAAAGATCATAAATAAATCTAACGACATAATCTCAGCAAAAAGTAAAACACTAGAGTACATAGAACGGTATACAAATAATAGCCTAACTATATATACAGATGGGTCCAAAGATGAAGAAGGACAATTAGGAGCAGGAATAGCAATACCAAAACTAAAAATTTATAAAAGATACAAAGTAACAAGTAATACATCTATCTTTACAGCAGAATTAGTGGCAATCCTAAAAGCTTTAGAAATAGCTGCAGAAAATCCACCAAAAAAAGTAACCATTCTCACAGATTCCCTATCAGCAGTACTAGCAATCAGAAACAGAACAGAAGGCAGCAGGCCAGACATTATAGAGGAAATACTACAGGTTAATACATATCTACAAAATATAGGATGCAGTGCAACACTAACATGGATACCATCACATGTGGGGATAGCAGGAAATGAGCTAGCAGACAAAGAAGCCAAAGGGGGGAGAACTAGCCATAACCAAATTGAAGTAGGCTTAGGGAAGTTTGAAATTAAGAGCTTAATTGCTCAAAAAATAACTAAAGAATGGATAACAGCATGGGACCTAAGTAAAAAAGCAAGACACTCATATAAAATCCTTAAAAAACCAAGCAAAAAAAATGTCAAATAAAAGATGAACTAAAAATACCAATTAATAAAAAATTGCTGAGACTCAAGCTGGGAACTGGATATTTCATGATAGAGGAACCCACATGTGAAGAGTGTCAAGAACCAAACACAATTAGGCACTTTCTAGTGGACTGCAAAAAATATGACCAACAGAGGCAAAACATTAAGACATACTGTAGTAACCACAAGGTAGAAATGAGTGTAGAAAATCTCATAGGCACAAAGAGCCCTTCAGAAATGCAAAAGTTAATAAAACACTATATTACAAAAACTAAAGCTAACATATAAAAATCAAATAAGGAATTGAACCAGTAGTCCAAACTGGTGAAAGACTCGCCCCAGAAACATACAGATTAACCAAATAAACCATCCAGTAAAAATCAAAAACATACTAACTTAGAAAATAGCATATATTGGAATTTTTTTTTAAAAAACCATGTTGAACTATAACTACAAAAGGAAAAATACCGACTAGAGATAATATAATATAAAACAAAAACAAACAAAAACATATTACAATAAAAGAAACACGTCCTGATATAACCAACAAATCCATGTACATGGTAGATGGTTGAAAGGGGCGTGCTACAAAATGAAGTAGCAAACACATTAATAAAAAAAAAAAAAATACTATAACAACCTTTTTAACAACCGTTGTTCGTTTTTTCCAAGGTTCAATCGTGACAAGACACCAACGTCCTTTTCAGGACGCCACTACTCGAGATAAGATCGCGTTATCGTCAAAATGCCCAGACATAGGCCACACGCTAAAAAGAGGAAGGTCTACACCAGCCCACCAGCGCAGAACAGCCAGGGTAATCGCAATATCACAATCAACAATGACAGACAGCCAGAGAGCAAGACTGCCCCAAGTACTCGTGCCGGGACCGGCCCTTCTATAACTCCGGACACGACTGAGTTAGCTGTGACATGCGTCGACCCGACTGAGAGTCAGAGTGGCCCGACCCCTTGCCTAGATAAAGAAGACCCAGAACATAAAGAAATATGTAGAGCGTTACGACAGCTGGAGAAAAGAAAAAAAGCGCTTCTATCCAGGCTGCACCCACCCGACTCGTCAGCAGTAACCCGGTCTATGACAGAGAAGCCGCACGATGCCGAGATGACAGCCGACCCACCTGCAAGCACTATGAAGGAAGTGATAGAGGCAGATCCTCAACACAGACAGGTACAAGAGGAAGATGTCGCAGAGACCATTTTAGATGCACTTCGAAGACTTGAAGACGGAGACGAGTCCCTTAGGCTCGCTCTTCATAGAAGTAGCTCCAGACGTGCTGGACATCGAAACCACTGAGAAGCAAGCTACCATTCCTGATCCTGAGGAAAAAACAGCTGACAACTCAAAGGCTCAGACGCAAGATATCACACCGAATAACCAAGAACAAGATTCGAACCAAGCCTGTAGAAGGAAACAAAGACCAAACACTAAAAATACAAGCTACTCAGAAACGATACAGGAGAGGATTGTTAAGATCACCCAGACGTCAGGAAGTGAGGTCTCACTCAGGGCCCTACCCGACAACAAAGTGATCAACATCCTCGAGGTGATAACTGGACGGAGAGGTATCGCCAAAGTAGGGAGGCACGAAAAGGGAGTAGTGCTTTCTCTCAACAACACAGACAAAACAACCTCGCTGATGATCGAACTGGAATCCGGTCCAAAGGAAATCCAGTTGCCCCACCAAATAAAAGTGGTGGTGGAAAAAGTACAAGACAACAAAGAAGTTGGTCATCAGAGGGGTGGATACAAGATGTTCCGAAGGCGACGTCCACAGACGCCTTCAAGCTGAAAACACAAATCTTAAAATCACGCAGGTCGAAAGGCTAAAAACCTGGGCCAAGAAAGATACCAATCTGATGATAGTCACGGTAGAAAGGATCGACAAGACCCGAGAGACTGACGCTCGAAACCACAACCAAAAAGACAGAAGCCTATATCCCTCCGGTGATGCAGTGCTCCAACTGCCAGCAGTTCTCGCACACAAAAAAGACGTGCAGGAGAGATGCAGTTTGCCGGTATTGTGCGGGTAGTCACCAATATGGCGACTGCCCCAGGGCAAAGGAGGACCGCAACTACAAAGAAACTAACGAAAACCGTATCTGTGCAAACTGCCACGGAAACCACGGGGCAAGGTACAGAGGATGCCCTGTGTTCCAGGAAACTAAGAGCATCTTGAAGGAGGCCGTGTCTAAAAACATACCCTTCAAAGAGGTCAAACACAGAGTGAATGCGGATGCTACAGAAAAACAGCGCACGATTGACAGAAGACAGCTACACAAGCTGACCGCTGAAATCAACGAAATGAAAAGGAAACAGCAGAACGAAAGCAGAAACAAGCAGGATCCCGTAGACGACAAGGACAGCGGTGAAGACATAATAGATATGCAGAGCGCCAGAGAAATGTTACAGAGCGCCCAGGCAATGCTACAGGAAACAAAATCCATCAAACACGAGATAGAAGTTGACATCGCCAAACTCACAGAGCTAAAGGCAGAGAACGAACAAATACTCAAAAGAATTGAAACAACCATCAAACACGAGATAGAAGTTGACATCGCCAAACTCACAGAGCTAAAGGCAGAGAACGAACAAATACTCAAAAGAATTGAATCAGAGAGAAGGATCGTTGAGGATATCCTTACAAAAACGAGAAAACCAAACAAAGAACCGAAAGACAAAATGAAAACCGACATCGTACAGCAAATGTTACTCAATCCAGACAGAGCATTAGCAGCCAGAAACGCTAGAACAGCTACTACCAACGATAATTGAAAAAGCACTGTCACAGATACAGGAGAGCAAGAAGACAAAAGCAACAGAAACTAGTAGCGTAGAAACACACAAAACTAAACGAGCCAGATAGTTGAGGCAGGACATAAAAAACACCATGAGAGCGACACGGCACCACAAACGGACAAAGAGGAATCCAGACAGCCAGCAAGTGGTCCTTTTCAGGACCAGTCACCTCCAGGACTACGAACGAGATACCAGTGAAGACGATAACACCCTATATACCCCAATTATAACCAAACTTCAGGTTGAACAGGGTATCACAGCAACATAGTAGAAGAAAACAACAACAACAACATACTAATCACTGGTCCTTTCTGTACATGAAAAAAAAAAAAAAATTATTCCAATATTTTTATCTTAAGTACATGTGAGAGTTAAAATTTTTTTTTTTTTTTCATCCTCCCCTTTGTCATGTCCGCAGAGAGAAGCCTGCCTTTAAATTATTATTTTATTTTCTATGTATCTATTATCATTAATATTATTGTTATTGTCATTATGTTTACATTTTAAATGCATATGTACATGTGTAGTCTATTTATTTTGTATTTATTTATTATTATTATTTTGATTAAGACCGATGCTTCAATAGTAAGAGTTTTTATAGGACAATTTTGCTCATAGCAGCAGACCGTGTGGTCTTCGGTCGGGAAAAAAAAAAATTACTTAAATGCTGACCCTGGTCTTTTAGCGCCAGTTTCTAAATGTACTGAACGCAGTGACACGTTGAAGATTTATGACCAACGGTTTCCGACACCGTTTTTAATTATCGGGACCCGAACAGTCACGAACTTTATTGTTAAAGGGTTAAGAATCGAGCACGCAGACTCGTCTAACATTCTGCCTTTCCTTACTCTCTCTCTCTCTCTCTCTCTCTCTCTCTCTCTCTCTCTCTCTCTCTCTCTCTCATCTTGCATTGAAAGTCGTCAATAGCGGTTGTTGAAATAGCGGCAAGTGTGTATGTGATTGTCGGTTTGAGATCGATTGCATTTTATTTTCCTTTGGGAATATTTTACAAACCGGGACAATCCTATTCTTTAACATTTTTTAGGCCAAATTTAATTTTGCTCTATTTCATCTTGAAAAAAAAACAAAAAACAAAAAAACACACACACACACAAATAGTAATACGTCTTACAAGGAGAAGGACAAGAAAAACCTACGTTACGGCCACAAGGCCTTCGTCAGGGACAGACAAACAAGAGACAGGAGGGAAAGAAAATGAGAATTAAGTAGAGAACATGAAACTATAAAAATAAGAGAAAAAAACTACCTTAATATTAAGTCCAGTCACATGTGAAGCAAAGCAAGATGGCTGCCACTAAACTGGAAAGAGGAAGTTGATAGTATATAAAAATAAGAAATAATGAAAACAAGGACTGGAAAAGAGTGAGAAAAAAGTAATCAATTAATAATAAATAAAATAAAAATAAATAAATAAAATATAAATAAATAAATAATAATAATAAATAAATTTAAAACAAATAAATAAATAGATAAAAATAAAAACTAAATAAAGAAATAAATAAAATAAAAAATAATAAAGGGAAAAAATTAATTTAAAAAAAAAATAATAATAATAATAATAATAATTTAAATTTAAAAAAATAAAATAAAAAAAAATAAAAAATAAAATTATTAAATTAAAAAAAAAAAAATTAAAAAAAAAATAAATAAATAAAAAAAAGGGTGATCGCATCAAAGTAGAAAGTCATACAACAGGGACTCGATAGAGAAAGGCGTCTCAGACAAAAGAATGTTGGGTATTCAAACCGTGTGGTTTGAGGCAACCCATAAGATGGATGAGGCGTTGTTCCTGGCGAAACCGACTGTTGGCGTCCGAGGAACAGTATCTGATGGCTGTCACCTGGATGTCAGTGGCACCGTGGTGGTCAGGGCCATTGAAGTGGATGGCCACAGGTGTGGAATTAAACTGAGAGATGTCATAGAGGTGTCTGCAGAATCGGTCGCCCAGTCGTGTGCCCGTTTGGCCGATGTACGTAATGGTGCAACGTTTGCATATAATAGCATAAATGACGTTGCGTGACTCACATGTGAAGCCATGGGTGATGGTGAACTTGGCGTTAGGGAACGAGACTGAACGTGTTTCGATTACATACTGACATGTCTTACATCGTGTACGATTACATGGCTTGGTTCCAAAGTGGCCATCGTTGACGGTTTTCAGACGGCTGTGGACTAGGAGGTCCCTCAAATTTTTGTCCCGTCTATATGCCAGCAAGGGTGGCTCACTAAATGCTTCCCGCGCCACTGGGTCAGCTTGGAGGAGAGGTAGGTGGCGAAACAGGATCCTTTTGACAGCAGTGCTGTGAGGGTGATAGGTCATTATTAACTTGACTCTATCAGAGGAGGTTTTTTGGCTGGGTTTGAGGGCCTCTAGACGTGAGATAGGGAGAACACGTTCTAAGGCAGAGGTAAGAACATCTTCTGGATACTGTCTGTTACGGAAGAAGTCCAACATTTCTTGTGCTCGGCATAGAAAGTTGTCATCATCTTGGCATAACCGACGGAGGCGGAGAAGTTGTGAGAAAGGCAAGGAGTCCCGACAAGCCGGAGGATGAGAGGAAGTATAAAGGAGGTAACTGTGTGCATCGGTGGGTTTGTAGTACACCGAAGTGGTGAGGTGGGGCGGAGTGATAGTGACAACAATGTCAAGGAAATTAACAGAGACAGTGGAGATGTGAGAGGTGAATTGGATCGCAGGGTGGAAGTTGTTAATGAAATTAATGAACCTAGATTTCATCTTGAGAAATCGAATAAACAAGCCTAATAATAAACAAACAAACAAAGTAATAATTTACTAAAGATTTCCGTGGAGAGGAGCAATATAATGACTGGTTGTCCACAATGGAAAAAAAAAAAGAACAAAAAGGACCTTTTATTAAACTACTCCTGTATTCACGGGAGGTCCTGTTGACCACATTTCTGGACACCGTTGAAGTGTCAAGGTCTGCATTGTCCACTGGTCTCTGAGTGTGTTCGTGGGAGGGCTTTTGACGCGGTTTTTGTACTCCAAATGCTCTTAAATTCAGGGGGAGAATCGCACAGCATGGCTTGACTTGACTTGACTTTTTGACTATGAATGTAAATATCACACGATGGTTGTTTTATTGTTATGTTAATGAGAGTAGACTTTTGGTAGAAGTGTGTGTCTACGAGTGTATATGACTTTTATCTGTATTTCAATTTGACCTTGTAATTTAATAATGTACATGATGTTTGTAATATTACTATTTAAAAACCTACCTCCCCCCCCCCCCCCACCCTCTCCCGTTATCACTAAAGAATAAAGAGTACGCTCTATATTTCCAATAAGTGGGTGCAAGGTCTTTTTCTTTCTTTCTTTCTTTCTTTCTTTCTTTCTTTCTTTCTTTCTTTCTTTCTTTCTTTCTTTCTTTCTTTCTTTCTTTCTTTCTTTCTTTCTTTTTCTCTTCCTTCTCTTTTTAATCAACACTACCATTACCAAAAATGTAAAATGTGTAACCTGGGAGTAATAGAGTGTAGAGTGTGTGAAAGTAATTTAAAAAAAAATATTTTTATAGCTGCAAAAAAAAAAAAAAAAGATTTAGTTTTGAATTTCAAATTATATATGCTTTAGGGAACATGATTATTAACTACCCCTTGTACCTTTCTCGAAATGCCGGTGTGCCTAGCCATTTATGGCTCAAGGCTGTGTGCTCAACTTGCCAAGGAGAAAAGCGTTACCCGGCACAAAATTAGCCATTATACTTTCAACCCGGGGGCATTCAATACCTCGCCCAGACAAAATTTTCAAGTGTCCTTCGTCCTGTCCAAATGAAGCATCCAAGGCTTCATTGTTTCCGAAAACCAGTTTGTACAGGCTTATCTTCAGAATACAGTCCTATCTTTCTTTTCACCGTGTGCATGCACGCGTGCGAATTTTTATTTATCGCCTTTCTCCCAAAGTAGGTCATACTAAGAGGTTTCCATTAATATTCGTATCTAAAGGAATGTAATGAATGTGGGTTTCTTAGAATATGTATGTATATGGTTAGACATACGTGCACCAATACTACACATCCTGTTTCCTTTTCTTCTCACATTTGTTTCTCGGGATTTATACACCCCTGTTCACAAAGTTCCGGGACTCATTTTTTATCCGGAAAACCGTTGTAAGGAGCTAGGTGATATTAACACAGTGCACGTGTCAACCACGTGCCACTATATGTACCAAACCTAAAGTTTGTAATTTCGCGCATGCGCTGTGTGGTAGCGTATAAGCGGATGTGACGTAATAGTGCTCGTCACGATTCAAAAATGGACAGCAAAATTCAACAATGTGTGTGTATTGATTTCTGTTTTCGTCTAGGAAAAACTGGTTCCGAAACTCTCGAAATGTTGCAAACAGCTTTCGGAGAGTCCTGTTTAAGTAGATATAAAACATTTGAGTGGTATTCTCGTTTCAAAAGTGGACTCCGATCCTTTGAAGATGGCCCCCGTCAAGGGAGACCCTCCATCTCCCACACCGACGAGTTCGTTGCACGTGTGCAAGAAATGATACGCGCTGACCGACGTCTGACTATCAGAGAGGTTGCTGATGATCTTGGAATATCAATTGGTACGTGCCATAAAATCGTAACTGAAGATTTGCACATGAGACGGGTGTCCGCGAAACTCGTGCCACGCCACCTGACTGAGGACCAGAAGGACGATCGGTTGTCCATTTGCACTGACCTCCTTGAGATAGCAAAAAACGACGCAAATTTCATGTCCTCGATAATAACTGGTGATGAAAGCTGGGTGTACGGATATGACCCGGAAACAAAGCAAATGTCCTCCCAGTGGCAAACGCAATCATCTCCTCGGCCGAAGAAGGCACGACAGGTCAAGTCCAATGTCAAGACCATGTAAGTAGCGTTTTTCGACATTGATGGCCTGGTGCATCATGAATACGTCCCTATAGGACAGAGTGTCAATGCTGAATTCTACAAAACAGTCCTGCAACGCCTCCGCAACGCTGTGCGCAGACATCGCCCTGAGAAGTGGCGCACAGGCAATTGGCGTGTTCATCATGACAATGCACCTGCACACAGGTCTGTCACCACAAACGCATTTTTGACGAAACACAACATTCCATTGCTCCCGCATCCTCCATACTCACCCGATCTTGCTCCGTGTGACTTTTTCTTGTTCCCGCGACTTAAGAAAACAATGAAAGGTCGTAGGTTCGATGACATTGAGCAGATTCAAGCCAACAAGACGAGACAGATGAGGGCTATTCCATAAAGTGACTACGAGAGGTGCTCCCTTCAGTGGCAGGAACGTTGGAATAAGTGTGTACACTCACAAGGGAACTACTTTGAAGGAGATAGAACCAAATAGTATGTAAGTCTACTTATTCGAATAAAAAAAAATGAGTCCCGGAACTTTGTGAACAGGGGAGTATATACCAAGCCCTTGTCACAAACACATAAATTCTATCACTTGGGTTTGCATGTGTACAAAAGTACTTGCGAGAACAGAAGAGTTTTGATTTGCCATGTAACCCTTTTATCATGTTTCCTTTGTGTAAAATGCTCATGATTTTAAATTGAAAACTTGTCAATGTAATTCCATTCTTACTTGTTGTAAAATGTACACTAATTTGTAAAATTGCAAAGAGATGAAAATAAAGGTCACATTAAAAAAAAAAATGATTTATAAGTTTTACATGTCACAGAAGATTTATATGAATAAAAATATATTGGAAAAAAAAGAAAAACATATAAATATATATATTTCTTATACTTCCCCTTTCACTCCTACTTTTTCTATTTGTGTGCTATATTCTCGAAGCTACTCAGTGGTGGGTGCTAAACTATCACATCCGTGATTGAAACTTGTTTACACCTGAGATGGAATCTTTCTGCAATGCAGACTGTGGCCTTCACAGCTTTCCTGTCTATCCGAACCGCTTATTGTTTCTCCAAGCCGTCCTTTGTCCTGGAAGCCATAAGTCATCTTCAATGTATTTAACTAATTCTAAATTTCATCTTACATTATTACAATTTTGAAGTGTTTTAATTTGTGTGAGTATGTGTATAAAATTACTGGTAAATGCACGCAAGTCCTTATATAGCATGTTGCAAGATGAACATGCTTTGAAAATTGAAATAAAGATCACAAAAATCTGTTTAAATATGGACCTCTTAACTTGCATCTCTAGCGTCGCCAGTGTGTCTAGCCACCTTAAGGCTGAGTGTACCGCCCAGCCAAGAGGGAAGCGTTATGCTGCACACAATGGACACTCTCCCTCAATCCGGGAAGGAGGGGTGGGGGGGGGGGGGGTGTTACAATACCAAGCCCAGGCGAAAATTTTCAAGTGTTTCTTTGTTCCAGCTGAACCAAACAATCTAACAATTCTAAATGTATATGCTAAAGATGGCACAATTAAAGATGAAGAAATACTAGCCATAAGCACCAGACTAGGCCCCAAAACAATCATAGTAGGCGATTTTAATTCCCATCATTATGCTTGGGGTGGTCAACATGCAGATAATGCAGGAAAATGCCTACTTGACTTCATAGAAAACAATGAACTACTAATACTAAATGATGGATCTGCAACTAGAATTAATCCACAAGCTAATAGGGCAGACTTAGCAATAGACATAAGTATAGCAACTAACAACCTAGCGAATGTAAATTGGGAAGTGTTACAAGACACAAACTCAGATCATCTGCCCATTATAATAACCATGCATGAAAATGTCATTCCAAACCCAGAACCAGAGAAACCTACCTTCAACTATAAAAAAGCAAATTGGGAAGCTTTCCAGTCAGAGCTGGAGGTGATGGAATATAAAGACATGGAATCAGATGATACTGACTTGTGGGCAGAAACACTGACCAATGAAATAAACCAATAAATAACTTTACTAAGAAAAGAAAAACTCAGTGGAATAAAGAACCAGTTGCCTGGTTGAATAAAAGCTGTGCAGTAATTCATGAGAGAAGAAAAAGGGCATTACAAAAATATAGAAATAACAAAATAGAAGAAAACTATGATGAGTACAAACTTATTAGGAATGAATCTAACAGAATAATATTTAAAGCCAAAGAAACTAACTGGAAGGAGTTTTGTCAGTCACTTAAACCCAGCACTCAAATTAAAGAAGTATGGAAAAAGCTTAAGGCAATCAAAGGGAACAATAAGAAAACAATAATGCCAACAATTAAACTACCAAAGAGAGCAGAAACAGATAAAGAAAAAGTTAGTGCCCTTGCCGAGTATTTCTATAAAGTCAGTGCAAAAAGTAGTCTTGGACAGGAAGAAAATGAGAGAAGAGAAAGACTTAGGATACAGTTTTCAAAAGAACTACCAGACCAGATAGACGAAACAAACTATTTAGATGCTGATATAACAGAGGAAGAAGTAACTAATGCAATAAAAGATAAATCTAATACGGCCTCAGGGCAAGATATACTTAGTTATGAAATCCTTAAGAAAGTACCCAAAAGAACTATAAACATAATAACTTCCCTTTATAATAAAATCTGGAGCTTAGGAAAGATACCAAAAGCATGGAAAGTAGCTACGATAGTACCCATCCTAGAACCCAATAAGGAAGCCCATGATGTAAGTTCATACAGGCCTATCTCCTTAACATCACAACTAGGTAAAATACTGGAAACTGTTGTTAACAAAAGAGTAAAATTCTACCTGGAAAAAAATCAGTTATATAGCCCAAACCAGTCAGGGTTTAGAGCAGATAGAAGTACAGTAGACCAGCTTGTAAGATTAGAACACGATGTAAAGCTAGGGTTCAAGAGAAAAGAGAAAACAGTAGCAGTTTTTCTAGATGTCGCAAGAGCATATGATGAATGCTGGCGAGATGGAGCTCTTTACAAAATGAAAAAGATTGGCATTACTGGTAAAACCTATAGTTATATAGAAAACTTTTTACAGAACAGGTATTTTGCGGTACAGGTAAACAATGATAAGTCAGATATATATGAACAACAGAATGGGATTCCTCAGGGATCAGTGATTTCACCTACAATTTTCACTATAGCTATAAATGACTTAGCAGATGAATTTAACGACATTATGAATGCAGTATCTCAATTTGCAGACGACTGTGCCATTTGGCGATCTGGAAAAAACTTGGACCATGTTTTCAAAAAACTTCAAAATCAAATAGACAAAGTTTCAGAGTGGATGAAAAGTTGGGGCTTCCAAATTAATGTAAACAAAACAGTAGGTATGATTTTCAGCAAAGGAAATTTTTTAAAAAAATAACAAAATCAATATAACCATTAAAGGACAGAAAATATGTACCTCCTCAACAACAAGATTTGTGGGCGTAACTTTAGATAAACAACTAAATTATAATAAACATATAGACAATTTGGAAGAAAGCTGTAGGGGACCCTAAATATAATAAGGATTGTTAAAGGTAATGGATGGGGGGCCAGCAATAAAATAATGCTTATGTTCTACAAGTCTTTCATCAGGGGGAAACTGGATTATGCCAGCATAGTCTATGACTCAGCTGCAGCTTCTAACAAAGCAAAACTGGACAGGATTCAAAATGCAGCCATGAGAACCATTACAGGTGCATTTATATCGACACCAGTAGAAGCGCTGGAAGTAGCTCTTGGCATACCTTCCCTTGATCTAAGACGGAAAGAACTGAGAATAAATTATTGGAGTAAAGTAGCGCAAGAAGTGACCCACCCAGCACATAAAGCATTTGTCAAAAACCAACCAAGTGTATGGGACGTCCCCTTAAATAAAGATAGATATCCAACAGGGTGGAGAACGATAGAAGACCTAACACAGTTCGAAGAACTATCAAACACAATTGAAAATAGTAATAAATACAGAAGCAAAATACCACCCTGGGAACTAAAAACACCAATCATAGACTACTCACTTACTGAAAAGATCAAACAAAACATAGAAGATAAGGAAGCTAAAATGATAAGTAGAAAGTTCATAGATCAACTAACTAAACAAAGTCTGGCCGTATACACTGATGGATCCAAGGGTGATAGTTGGCAACTAGGTACCGGAATTGTAATACCACAATGGGGAATAAAAAAGAGCTACAGTGTAACAGAAGGGGCTTCGATTTTTACCGCAGTGATGGTAGCAATTCTTAAAAGTTTAAAAATAATCGAAGATAACCCACCAGAAGCTGTTACGATATTTACAGACTCACTATCATCACTACAAGCACTAGAACACCCAGGTAAATGTAGCCGGCCAGACATAAAGGAAGAAATTTTAGCAATTAATACATCACTAGGGCACAGAGGATGTAGTGTGAGGCTAGTGTGGGTTCCAGCACACATAGGTATTGCTGGCAACGAGTTGGCAGACCAGAACGCCAAGAATGGAAGAACAAGTAAAAACAATATAAAAGCAGGACTAGGAAGGTCGGAGATCAAGAGCCAAGTGAAGATAACTATAAACGAGGAATGGAAGACAACATGGAAGAAAAGTAGAAAAGGCAGACACGCGTTCAAACTGCTGAAAGAACCAACAAGGACGTGCCAGGTCAGAGAAGAATTAAAGATACCTCGAACAAAAAACTGTGGCGTCTCCGTCTCGGTGCAGCATACTTTATGGTAGAAGAACCACACTGCCAAGAATGTCAAGAAGAGAATGACATAGACCACTACCTGATCCACTGTAAAAAGTATGAACAACAAAGGCTTGAATTAAAAACTTACTATAGAAATCACAATATAGACTTAACAGGTGATACGGTTTTAAGTATAGATGCCCCAAGAGATGCCCAATCAATACTTAAAAGATATATACATAAAATAAAGGAAAACTTATAAGGTTAGTACTTCAGGAAAAACATCCAACTAAATAGAAATTAAGCAGCAAGAACTAACAAAGCATTAACAAAAAACTAACTACTCATAGGACAAGGAAAGACAACAAGGTATTAAAAAAAAAGGCAACAACTCAAAATGAACAAATACTAATACAAATTAAAACCAAGCGTTCAGAACAATAGTTATCTATAAACAATACAAAAAAGTAAATAAAATTGACAAATACTAATATAAATAAAAATCAGCAACTGCAAAAGACAATAGTTAATTAAATTGAATACAAATTAGTAAATAAAATGACACTAAATACCCCAACTATAACCAACTTTCAGGTTGAACAGGGTAGACCAAGATGGAACGAGAAGAGGCATTAACGGTCAGATGTTAAGTGCCCGATCTCCACCCATCAACCCATCAAAACAACAACAGACTAAGCACTTCATAACTGAAACTGCATCGCTTCACTGTAAATGCATTTTCAGACCTAAGGGTCTTTTATATTTGGACATGCGCCCTAATATAACCATGTGCCCTGCACAAAAGATCAGTACAGTGACACTTATGTGTCATTAGATCTTTTGTGTGAAAACACAGAGGATCATTACAGTGACACTTGTTTGTCATTGGGTCTTTTTGTGTTTGGACATGCGTTTGTGTTGGGCGTGTTCCAATGCGACTCATGCGAGTTAAATGCGACCTCATGCGAGGAAAAAATATGCGACCTCATGCGAGGGAAAAACAAGAAAAAAAAAGAAAAGAAAACACAGAGGATCATTGGTGACACTTGTGTGTCATTGAGTCTTTTTGTGTTGGGACATGCGTTTGTGTTGGGCGTGTGTCAATGCGAGTTAATGCGACCTCATGCGAGGAAAAAAAATGCGATCTCATGCGAGGAAAAAAAAATTTAGGAGTTATCCACTTGCCGCTATTTCAACAACCGCTATTGACGACTTTCAATGCAAGATGAGAGAGAGAGAGAGAGAGAGAGAGAGAGAGAGAGAGAGAGAGAGAGAGAGTAAGGAAAGGCAGAATGTTAGACGAGTCTGCGTGCTCAATTCTTAACCCTTTAAAAATAAAGTTCGTGACTGTCCGGGTCCCCATAATTAAAAACGGTGTCGGAAACCGTTGGTCATAAATCTTCAACGTGTCACTGCGCTCAATAGATTTAGAAAACTGGCGCTAAACGACCAGGTTCAGCATTTAAGTATTTTTTTTTTCCCGACATATGAGTGTGTGTTTAAGATCGATTGCATTTTATTTTCCATTGGGAATATTTTACAAACCCGGACAATCCTATTCTTTAACATTTTTTAGGCCAAATTTAATTTTGCTCTATTTCATCTTGAGAAATCGAATAAACAAGCCTAATAATAAACAAACAAACAAACAAACAAAGTAATAGTTTACTAAAGATTTCCGTGGAGAGGAGCAATATAATGACTGGTTGTCCACAATGGAAAACAAAAAGGACTTTTTATTAAACTACTCCTGTATTCACGGGAGGTCATGTTGACCACATTTCTGGACGCCGTTGAAGTGTCAAGGTCTGCATTGTCCACTGGTCCCTGAGTGTGTTCGTGGGAGGTCTTTGACGCGGTTTTTGTACTGCAAATGCTCTTAAATTCAGGGGAAGAATCGCACAGCATGGCTTGACTTGACTTGACTTTGTGATTATGAATGTATATATCACACGATGGTTGTTTTATTGTTATGTTAATGAGAGTAGACTTTTGGTAGAAGTGTGTGTCTACGAGTGTATATGACGTTTATCTGTATTTCAATTTGACTTTGTATTTTAATAATGCACATAATGTTTGTAATATTACTTAAAAAAAACCTAACCCCCCACCCACCCCCTCCCGTTATCACTAAAGAATAAAGAGTACGCTCTATGTTTCCAATAAGTGGGTGCAAGGTCTTTTTCTTTCTTTCTTTCTTTTTCTCTTCCTTCTCTCGTTAATCAACACTATCATTACCAAAAAATGTAAAATGTGTAACCTGGGAGTACTAGAGTGTGTAAATGAGTGTGTGCAAGGTGTGCAAGTAATTTTTTTATATATTTTTACAGCTGCACAGTGTATTTTCATTGTTATGCTTATGTTCAAACTATTATTGTCAATGTTTCCATGCATATGTCTTTGTCAACTTCAACGGAATGTGAATTAAAAAAAAAATTTAGGAGTTATCCTCCCAGCCTTTCTCCTAAATTTGTTCCTCCATTGAGTGACGCTTATTTTAAAACCTGTCCACTATCCCCAGCTACCTGTACCTCGACCTGCCACATATTCTTAAATCCAAGCCTTTAGTTTTATACGAAGGTCACTATCCTACAACCTCCCCCTCCCCCCACCCCACTGCCAATTACGTGGTATTCCATTACCTGTGTTTTTCCCCCTACCTTCCCCACCCCTTTAACACACATCCTCATCCTCTCCCGTACACTGTTGTTCGTCCATCACGGGTGATGAAGACCACTCTGTTCATCCAATTATTTAGGAATATGTTAGATTACTCTATGGGTACGAAGGTGACTGATGAGCCCGATGCGGGCCTGGAAAGATCTCGGACAGTGTGGGCAGGGAATGTTTGCTTCATGTGAAGGTTTTATTTCACGGTCCTTTCTAGCTTGTCTCCGCTGTTCCGCTGCTGCTCTTCTGGATGATTCGCATGCCGCTGCACCTTTACGAAGAGATGTGCGCCAAGCAGTTCGGTCTTGCGCAGCAGCTTCCCATGTGTCTGGGTTTATGTCAAAGGTTTTCAATGACGTCTTTAACGTGTCTTTGAAGCGCTTCTTTTGGCCACCATGGGAGCGTTTACCCTTCTGCATCTCACCATAAAAGAGTATCTTTGGCAGTCGACGGTCTGGCATGCGGACTACATGACCTGCCCAGCGAATCTGTGACTGCATCAGAATAGTATCAATACTAGGGATACCAGCTCTGTCAAGAACGGCGGTATCCGGGATCTTGTCTTGCCATTTGATGTTCATTATCTTCCTGAGACAGACTGTATGGAAGTGGTTTAGCTTCTTTACGTGGCGCCTGTATACAGTCCATGTTTCACATGCATATAGCAGCACTGGAAGCACCGCAGCTCTGTACACCTTCAGCTTTGTCTGCAGACTAATGCCACTTCGATGCCAAACGTTGGTGTATAGTCTGCCAAATGTGCTGCTGGCTTTGGAGATCCTGGTGTTCACCTCATCATCAATGACAATGTTCTGGGATAGTGTGCTACCAAGGTATGTGAATCTGTTCACAACATTTAGTTTCTCACCATTAACCTTGATGACTGGCTCAGTATAAACTGTGCCAGGAGCTGGTTGGTACATGATTTCTGTTTTCTTCGTGTTGATGGTAAGCCCAAAGTTGGCGCAGGCTTCGAAGAATCTATCCACACTATGCTGCAGATCAGCCTCTGAGCCAGTATTGAGAGCACAATCATCAGCAAACAGAAGATCTCTGATGGTGTGTGATTTGACCTTGGTTTTTGCTTGAAGCCTCCTAAGGTTAAACAATTTTCCATCAATACGATAACTAATGTCGATTCCTGTGTCCCCGTCTCTAAAAGCATCAGTCAGCATAGCAGAAAACATGATACTGAACAGAGTCGGTGCAAGTACACACCCTTGTTTAACTCCATTTGAGACGGGGAAAGGCTCTGATAGCTCACCGTTTTCCTGAACTCTAGCCTGCATTCCATCATGCAGTTGCTGCACTATTGTGATAAATTTCTTTGGGCAGCCGTATTTTGCCATGATCTTCCATAGACCCTCTCTACTGACCGTGTCGAACGCCTTTGTCAAGTCGATGAAAGCTGTGTACAGGTCACAGTGCTGTTCTTGGCATTTTTCTTGTAGCTGTCTTGCAGCGAACACCATATCTGTGGTTCCACGTTCTTTCCGGAATCCACACTGACTTTCAGGTAAAAGACCTTTGTCAAGATGAGCTGTAAGGCGATTCAAAAGGATTCTGGCGAATATCTTCCCAGCGATTGATAAACGAGAGATGCCTCGATGATTGTTACAGTCTTGGCGATTACCTTTACGTTTATATAGATGTATAATTGACGCATCTTTGAGATCGTGTGGGATGGTTTCACTCTGCCACATTTGCTGGAAGATCACGTGAAGTTTCTCTATCAGAACTGCACCGCCATCTTTATAAACCTCAACAGGAATTGAATCGGAGCCAGGGGCCTTTCCACTAGACAGTTGACGAATCGCTTTTTTAGTTTCCTCCAGAGTTGGTACATCATCTAATGCTTCATTTATAGGAATTTGGGGCAGGCGGATGATGGCTTCGTCATTAATAGATGATGGCTGGTTCAAAATATTATTAAAATGTTCAGCCCAGCATTGGAGCATTTTTTCCTTGTCTGTAATTAGTGTTTTTCCATCTGCATTAAGGAGGGGAAATGATCCTGATGATGTTGGACCATAGACCGCTTTGAGTGCAAGGTAAAAAATTTTTCAAGTCATGGCTGTCAGCAAAGCCTTGGAGCTCATCTGCTTTATTACTCAGCCATGAATCCCGCATCTGGCGTAGTTTATGTGGACGATTCTACGCATGTTGTTGAAAGCGTCTTTCTTGGATGTAGATTTTGGATCATTTAAATATGCTTTATGGAGATGGTGTTTCTCAGCCAACATCTGCTTTATATCATCTGAGTTCTCATCAAACCAGTCATTTTGTTTCTTGATGGAAGGACCCAGGACCTCTGTAGCAGTGTTGTAGATCTGCTCACTTAGGGCTGCCCAATTTGTTTCCACACTTTGGCCGTCTAGCGAGATAGATTTGAGACGGTCTTCTAAGGTGTCAGTAAATGACTGTTTGAATTTTGTCTTCTTTAGTTTGGTGACATCCAGCCTCTTTTGAGTTTTCTTCCCCTGAGGGCGCCTGGCTGGTTGGATACGAATTTTAAGTTTAGATACAATGAGGCGATGATCAGTCCAGCATTCGGCACCACACATGGACTTGGTCACCCGGACATCTTGCCTGTCCTTCTTCCTAACAATTACATAGTCAATTAGGTGCCAATGCTTTGAGCGAGGGTGCATCCAGGAGGTCCTGTTGCGGGTAGGAAGTCGAAAAATGGTGTTGGTGACAAGTAGGTCATGTTCTGTGCAAGTCTGGAGGAGAAGAAGTCCATTACTGTTACAGCGACCAACGCCGTACTTTCCAATAGTGCCATTCCAGGAGATGTTATCTGAGCCTACTCTTGCATTAAAGTCACCAAGAATGATGAGCTTATCTGCTTTAGGAACTGATGCAATGACTGCATGTAGTTCTTCGTAAAACTTATCCTTGACGTCATCCTGGTTTGTCATAGTTGGTGCATACGCGCTAATGATGGTGGCATGTTTTCTTCCATAAAACAGAGGGATCTTGACCGTCATGAGTCGGTAATTTATTCCCTTTGGGGGCCCCGCTAACTTGCTGACAATTGCTGTTTTGATTGCAAATCCAACCCCTGCTTCTCGTCTTTCTTCAGTTCCTCTTCCGCTCGAAAAGAATGTATAACCTGCACCCTTTTCGCAAAGTTGGCCCTCGCCTGCAAGTCGAGTTTCACTCAGTGCTGCTATGTCAATGTTGTACCTGGCCAGTTCTCTCCCAATCAGGGCAGCTCGTCTCTCAGGTCTGTTCGCGTTAAAGTCTTTGTCAAGGAGAGTGCGCACATTCCATGCGCCTAGAATGAGGGGGAAAAATCTGTCCTTTCTTTTTCTTATATGTCGACCGCCGAAGTAGGGTACCCACCAACCGCGGTAAGCTGGTTAGGTAATGGTGAAGCAGGCAATGTTTAGGGCACCTTTTCTAGCCCCTTCCTCGTGTCATGGAGGTGAGCAGTGCTTTCCTAAAGAGGGCTGCTCAGACACTCAGGGGGCTGCCGAATCCCACTGCTGCTCCGATCAGTGGAAGACGACCATATGGCCTGAGCCGCCTGTGTGTAGGTCTGCGACTACGACTGCCAGCGTACCCACGTCTGCCGCTTCGCCGCTCGCCCATCGCCACAGGACTTGTGAGTGGATGGATGAATGGATGAAAGAGTGACTTGCGCGGTGATTTGGATTAAAGTGAGGAAGAGTTGCGCAATTCGTCCACCTCACTCTCTCGCCTGGGTCCATCTCAATCCAGTGACAAGACAAGTCAAGACGACTGGAGATGAAGTCCGGTGCAGTGGATGACCAGGGCTTTCTACGTGCCTCGCCGTGCTCCTTACGCTCCACAGCGCGTTGCTGGTAATCGCCGTCATGCCCGTTGAACCAACAGGTGGTTTCTTCCGCGCAGTCTATCGAATCCAGTCTTCGCATGCATGGGTAGGCAGACCCTAACTCACCGAAGGTTTGTAACCATTCGGCTACCTTCACCTAGTTTAGCCGGGCTGTCAAAGCCGTTGTCCGGGGGGTGGCCGCTGTCGCATGCTGACAGCTACGAGGAGCCACAGGTGATAGCTGGATGCCAGGTTTGGACCAAAGGTGGCTGAGCTGCCCTGAAAAGGGCATGACAGCTCCTTCACCAGAGGTACTACCAATACCTGACTTCCCAACACCCCCCGTACACACACAACGTTAAAGGTGAGGGACTCCATAACCCAATATTTTTATCTTAAGTACACGTGAGAGAGTGTTTGTAAGTTTAAAAATTTTTCATCCTCCTTTTTGTCATGTCCGCAGAGAGAAGCCTGCCTTTAAATTATTATTTTATTTTCTATATACACTTGTATCTATTATTATTATTATTATTGTCATTATTATTTTTACATTTTAATGCATACGTACATGTGTAGTCTATGTGTTTTATTATTTATTTTGTATTAATTATTCTTTTTTTTTTTTTTTTAAAGACGGATGATGCAGAAGTAAGAGTTTTTATAGGACAATTTTGCTCAAGTCAGCCGCAGACCGTGTGGTCTTCGGTCAGAATATGTGTCTGTCAAAAAAAAAAAACTGAGTTGGAAAAATGTTCTAAAGAAACTTTAATGCTGACCCTGGGCGTTTTGCGCCAGTTTCTAAATCTATGGAGCGCTGTGTCACGTTGAAGATTTACGACCAACGGTATCCTACACCGGTAATTATGGGGACCCGGACAGTCACGAGTGCCAGCAGTAGAAGTCGTCAATAGCGGTCGTTTGAAATAGCGGCAGCGGAAAATCGGTTTAAGTGTGCGTAAGTGTGTATGTGAATGTGTGTGTGAGAGCGATGGATACTTTATTTTCCACTGGGAATATTTTACAAACCAGGAAAATCCTATTCTTTAACATTATTGAGGCCAATTTTAATTTTGCTCTATTCATCTTGAGAAATCGAATAAGCAAGCCAAATAACAAATGGGTGCAAGTATAAATGTGTATGTGAAAGAATATTTACAGTAGCATTTGCGTGTATGTGTGCCAATGAAAGTGTAATTTTGAGTATTTATATGTATTATGCAATGTACTCTCCTTGTATTGCATTTTGATAAATGCACAGAGTTTGTAAAATTGGAAAACAAACAAAAAATACATCGTAAGTAATCCAAAACATAAATAAATAAAATCAAAACAAATTTTTAGATGAGCAAAATTGTTCTAACATTTTCAATAAATTGATTTTGGAAAAAAAAAAATTATATTTCTGACGTGTGTGCATGCTCACGAGGGGTTAAAAAAAAAGAAAAGAAAAGGCGAACATACCCAACCAGCGTAGTCTGCGCTGTCTAAGCAGTGTATACGTGCTTAGAAGGCCAGCACGTGACAACACGTCGACATTAAATTTAGTTCTACTACATCTCAGGAGTCCAATTTCCCTGATTTACGATGTCAGAATTCGGAGCTTGGATCAGATAAAATGGCTTCACGCAGCCGCGAAATCTGTTCTGAGTGGTGCCTCCTGGGACAGAGAACGAGGGTGGGCTCATCCAGTGCAAAGCAAGAAGAGCACGACTGGGAAAATAAAATGGAAAAGGACATAAGAAAGGCAGGATTACTTTATAAAACAAACACGGGAAATGCAAAAAAAAAAAAAAAAATGTCTTCATGATACCTTCACTGAAACTTCTTAGCGGAAAGTTGTCTATTCAGAGTTTTTTTTTTTTTTTTTAAATGTGTTTTCATTGTCCCTTCACTGAATAAAAGTGCGCTTTAAAGTTTTCAAGAACGAGTGTGTATGAATTCTTTATCCGTTTTTTTGTTCCCCTTTCTTTTCAATCAATAGTATCATCACAAATAAATGTGTAATGTACAACTTCATGGTGCAAGAAAGAGAGTGTAAATAAGTGTGTGCGAGGGAGTGAAAGGGTTTTCTAAGCAGCTGCTCATGTATTTTCATTGAAACACGGGGGGGGGGGGGGGGGAAATTAAATTAGTGGGGAAAAAAATAAATTAGGAAGCAATTCCCGCTCGGCCGTAAAATAAGATCTGAATGAATGCTTCCTGTGATAAAGAGGAGTTATGTATGGTATATCCAGCTCAAAACAAGGAGTTTTTTTTCCCCCTCTTCCCTTTGTTTTTACTATTATCACTATAAAAAAGAGTGCGCTTTAAATATCAAGAACGAGGGTGTATGAATTCTTTATCCGTTTTTTTTTTCCTTCTCTTTTCAATCAATAGTATCATCACAAAAACATGTGCAATGTACAACTTCGGAGTGCAAGAAAGAGTGTGTAAATAAGTGTGTGCGAGGGAGTGAAAGGTTTTCTATGCAGGTGCTCATTGTATTTTCATTGAAACTTCTTTATTGAAATATGTAAAATGAACATGTTTTGTAAATTCAAACGGAATACGAATAAAGATTGAAAAAAAAAAATACAAAATAAGATTAAAGTGTCTTAGCCAGGGCCGAGATCACACATATTTACACATTTTACTCAATAAAGTCAATAGACCTCACTTTGAGCCCCAGAAGGGGTATAGAAAAAAAAAATTTGGTTAAGATCAAAGTGTAGTATCTTATCCAGGGCCGGGATCACACATAATTTCCACATTTTACTCAATAAAGTCAATAGACCTCACTTTGAGCCCCAGAAGGGGTATTTAAAAAAAGAAAAAAGAAAAAAAAAGAAGAGGGTCTTTATCACATTGCTGAACCGAAGGGTCTTCTATAATTGTACATGTGGCAGTCTCAAACGGGGTGCGCCTCGCCAAAGTAAGGCAATATTTAAGTTTTATTTTTGGCCCTTAATAAAATAAACTAGCTCAAAGCTAAACAATACACGAAAACGAAAGATCTTTATTTAGACATGTGTCCTAACATAACAGGCGTTATCCATGTGTCTCGGTTGAATGGGTCGTGTCTCACTGAAATGAGAAACGTATGTTTAAATAATATAACTCAACACAATCACTGTGTCTTTTATATTTGAAGTATGTATGTCAGAAAATAATAATTTTTTTTACAAGCAATAATGTATGTATGTTTGAAAAGAAGGTGCTACGAAAAACAGTCGTAAGAACGTTAAAAAAGGATGAGTTGGACTATTCTTTCTTGGTGCGCCAGGTTGGAACGGTGTAGAAGGCTGTGAATTTCTTTAAGTATATTGCCCATTGGCCATACTGGCCATCACTGTAGAAGTGCTGTTGTTGTGCTGTAATATGTGCGCTGATGTAAATAACCAGCAGGTCGGGCTTACCAGGTGGCCGACATGGTGTGTGGGCGTATACATTTCAATGGAAGGATGTGAAGTTCGAGAGTACAGCCATGATAACACACACACCAATCCACGTATATAAGTCAGGAAAGGTTGTAACGACTGTGGTACAGTTATTCACAGTTTATTACCACAGTAACAAGGACATCATCAAATTCAAGACACACTGTCAATAGCACAAGATTGCACTTCATGTAAGTAACATTGATTTACTACCAAGTAGTGTAGGGTAAATAATATCTCTGTGACTTCTCTTCAACGAGTTGCAAGTAGTGCAGTGTAAATAATATCTCTATGACTTCTTTATCACCTCTGACCAAACTAGTCAAGTATATCTCTGGCAAAACAGGCCGCATATATGGCGGGCTTCCTTATATAAATAATGTTAATCTTCTGCATCACATCTGACCAAACTAGTCAGGTATATCTCTGGCAAAAATAGGCCGCATAGATGGCGGGCTTCCTTATATAAATAATGTTAATCTTCTGCATCACATCTGACCAAACTAGTCAGGTATATCTCTGGCAAAAATAGGCCGCATAGATGGCGGGCTTCCTTATATAAATAATGTTAATCTTCTGCATCACATCTGACCAAACTAGTCAGGTATATCTCTGGCAAAAATAGGCCGCATAGATGGCGGGCTTCCTTATATAAATAATGTTAATCTTCTCTATCACTACTTCCCGCACCGGGAGTAAGTCACCTCAAAATACAAAGTTCTTAGCTACAACGAATAGCTTCAAAAGTATTGTTACCTGCTCTGCACTCCAGGAATCAAACACAAAAGAAACACTGGCCATTTCCTAGGCTTTACCGAACTATGCCAGAATCACAATCAAGGGGAATCTTAAACATATTTAATACACAAAGAACTCTGATCCCCGTTCACACAACCAGAAAAACATGGCGGTACACCTTCTCCGCTCAACCGCCCAGCCAGACTGTCCAAAAAAGAACCCCTCTTCCGGACCCGCGCAAATCATCGCGCATGCGTGGATACGCTAGCCCTGAGTAGAGCTCACATAGGACCAGTCCAGAACTTTTCCTGGAAACTGATCTACAAAACTCCTTAAATGGTCAACTTGACATGTCAAGGAAAGATAACAACTAAATCTAACTTATTCTAGAAAATATTACAACTGGTTAACTCCCTTAGACCACAAATATAAAAAAGAAGTATTAAAAAGGTCACATTCCTAACTTAAAACAAACTGACTCTTAACAGTCTACCGCACCCCCAGGGAAAAAAATGATGACATCATTTCTTTTTTGTTGTTGAAAAAATTACATGGAAAAAATAAAAATGAGGGCGGTAGCATACAAACATCTACATATAAATATACTCTATATCAAGTCATAAACACAACAGTAAAAAGAATAACAAATAGGAATGCAGATAGCACGCTAAGATAACATACGAAAAAGTAGAGGAGTGGCGAGTGAATAAAGACAAGATGGGATACGAAAAGAGAGAGAAAAGAAGAAGGGAAGCAACGGCCTAAGAATGAAGAAGACAAAAATATGATATGGCAATCAAATACATGGCATAAATGAACCTCATAAAAATAAACAGCGCACATGAGAAACTAAATTTACCTACATACCCCAAAAAAATAAATAAATAATGAGCATGATACAACAGGCTTATAACGCATACAATGATGCGTTGACAAAGGGCATCAAAACATACAACGCCATAATATCCGGCTATACTGACGCACAACGGAGCGTCGGGTGAGAAGAAAAAAAATATCTCACAACCTTAGAGAAAATATTTTCCCAAAATACAAACATTATAAAAATAGGCGCTACCATAATCGCACAATAAAGTGCTGGGTACAAACGCAACATTACAATGCTAGAAAAAATTTCATTCACATGACTTCATATATCCCAAAAAAAAAACATGTCTCGCATCGACAAGTTACAAAATATAGAGATGTCATAAACATATTATACTTTTAACATCGTAATCTACAGCAATATATTGACACCGACATATTATGATCAAAAGGTTATATGATATCATGATGTAATATCTTTTAACATAATGTCGTATACTAAAGTATAACAATATTAACTATCTGGAGATGACTTCGAAGTCCGAGACCATACTGTACTCCAGAGGATATCACACACGTCTAAAGAAGCGTCCAAAGTCCAATGGTAAACAGGGACGTCAAATGTTGAAATACTGGTAAATTGTAGAGATTCTTCATATAACAGCACCAAGTCACATCAAAAAGTTTACGATGTGAAACAATACAAATGAGAATCTCTGTTTGATAACCGTAGGATTATAAAATATACAATAGTCAATCCTACATTTTTTTTATCTATTAAATGTGGCCATGTAAACCACCGGCCCTTATATGGTGATAATAAAACCTTCCTCCGTTACACTAGAGACGGTAACAGAGAAAGTAAATCAATCAATTTACAATCATTAATGAAATATACTAGCCGCCATTAAAAACGCATCGCATTAGTTTATGAGCCACAACTCGTTGTGCTAAATTTAAAATACATGAAACCACTGATTTTACATTTCAGATCCATTTACTAACCCAAATTTGCTGTATTATTAAACATGAGACATTTTAGAACCGGCTCCTAAGCAGTTGTCAACCCTAGGTGTAAAAACAAAAGTCGCACTCACTGTCATTCAGTCACAGCCATCATTAAAACCGTGTATGACCCCCTACAGCATCAATACAGGCTTGGTATCGGCGTCTCATGCTATTGCAGAGTGTCTCGAAAAATGTTTGGGGTATGGCGTTCCATTCTGCAATGAGTGATCGCTCGAGATCATTCACATTGTTGATGTCATACTGGCGGACCCTTCTGTTCAGTTCATCCCATGCATGTTCAATCGGATTCATGTCAGGAGAGTTTGCAGGCCAATCCAGTACAAGATTTCTCCTATCAGCAAAGGAGACATTAAACCGGCTTTCATCGGAGAACATTTTTGATCTCCATCCCGCCCTTGGACGACGAATATGAAGGATAGGACCGATTTTGAGACCGATGTTGGGACGTCTGTTTTGCATGCCAGCGGTGCGAAGTCTCCTTCGCACAGTGTTTGCGCTGACAAGTCTCCGAGTGCCAGGTGTATGAGCTGCTGTCTGAGTTGTTGTTTGGAAGCGATTGCGCAGATGTAACAATAGAATTTGGCGATCTTGAGCTAGTGTTGTTACACGAGGTTTACCAAGCCTGGGACGGTCATTGGTGGTACCTGTCACCCGAAATCGCTGGTTCAGCCTCACTGTAGTGGAATGGTCACAATTGAAATGCCTGGCAACTTTTCTGGTCGCCATTCCACTGCTGAGCATACCAACAGCTTGCCATCGCTCTCGTGACGACAGTCGAGGCATGACAAAAACATTAACAGACTTTCTTTCGATGAAAACAGATAATGGCGTTTTACTCGCTGAAACTTGACTAATGCGTGTGCCAAATTTCAATGTGATTCGACTTTTAATAAAGCCAGAATTTATCAAAAACCTTGTTTTGCACGTGAAGCACTCAAAATTTGAAGTAAACATCACATCGACAGTAAAGTGGGAATACATGAACTTCATCACTTGCACACTTTCGGGGTTTGAAAATCGCTCACTTGCATAAACATTTCAACAGTGAAAACATGTCACGATTTCGATGCGTTTTTAATGGCGGCTAGTATATAGAATCAAGCAAATGTACTAATAGAATGTTAATGTGTAAGAGTGTCGTGGTTATATCACTAATCCCGACATCTTATAAGAGAATCTAGGACATAAGATCAAGTAGAATCGTGTGGGCATCGAGATAGTATGTCTGCCATTACATAATCCGAACCACGGATAGCACGAACTGAGAAGTGAAATGGTTGAAGAGCAATAGCATATCGAGTAGATCTTTAGCTCTTCATATCTTTACTTTGTATAGCTGTGAGAGCTTTTTGGTCGGTTTCTACTAAGAAATGCGCGCCAAGAAGGAATCTCTGAAGTTTAAGAATTGCCCAGACCATAGCTAATAATTCTCGGTCTAGAACAGAGTAATTCCGTTCTGCCGCATTCAGCTTTCTAGAAACATACATCACAGGATGCAGAGTTTCAGAATGCTCTTGCATCAATGCCGCCCCAATCCCTGTGGATGAGGCATCACTGCGAAGAACAAAAGTCTTATTTGCAGTGGGTAGTCTCAGGATAGGATGAGAGGAGAATAAAGTCTTAATCTTATCTAATGAAGATTGGCATTCTTGGGACCAACGTACCATATTAGGTGACCAGTTTTTCAATAGGGTTGAGAGAGGTGCTGTGATAGATGAAAGATTTGGAATAAATCTTCCATAGAATTGTATTAAGCCTAAGAGACTACGGACTTGCTTCTTCGTCTTAGGAGTAGTGATATTGAGAATTTTAGAGGTGTTGTTGTCCTCCGTCCGCAAGAGACCATGACCAACATGGTGGCCTAGAAAAGAAATGTCGCTAAAGCCAACATAGGCTTTTGACGGTTTGGCCGTCAAATTATGCGAGCGTAGAGTAGACAAAAGGTCGGCGAGACCTTGAAAGTGATCTTCCCAGAAATCACTATAAAGACAAATATCGTCCAAGTACGAAATGACATCTGGACGATGTGAAAGGATACGACGCATCATGCGTACAAAAGTAGCTGGGGCATTCATGAGGCCGAAAGGCATAAAGTTCCATTGGAACAAACCCCTAGGTGTTGAGAAAGCAGTAAGAGGTTTGGCGCGTTCAGCAAGAAAAACTTGCCAATAACCTTTAGACAAGTCGAGTTTGGTAAAGAACCTAGAATTAGAAAGTTTAATAAGTAGATCTTCCAGTAAGGGCATAGGTTCAGCATCGAATTTCGTTACTTGATTTAATTTACGATAATCGACGCAAAGACGTATGTTATTGTCTTTCTTCCGGACAATAACCATAGATGAAGAGTATGAGGAAGTGGATGGTTCAATTATTTTCATCTGTATCATTTCATCTAATTCTTTCTCGACTTGTGTTTGAAAGTGTAATGGGATAGGATAAGGTCGAACTCTGATAGGGTTATAATCAGTAAGTATTATGTCATGTTTAATGATTGATGTTTGTCCAGGAATGTCAGTGAGAACATCCTGAAATGTTTGTAACAGAGAAGAGACTTGTTGTTGTTGCTCAGCAGACAACTCAGAAGAAACAGTCACATTTTCCCATGATTCTGTTGAATGCAGTGGGATTACCGAAAGAGGGAGATTCACGTCTGAGAAAGTAGACTCTTCCTCTTGAATGACTGACAGAGATGTGTAATGACCATGTGGGACTAGCGAATCATCCGTCGCTTCATAAATAGGTTGTAAGTAATCTGGTCGTTCATGAAATTCTGTCAGCATATTAATGTGAAACGTTTTATGCTTTCCGTCTACATCGACGACATAGTCGACATCAGATATTCTAGAGATGATAGTGTAAGGACCTTTCCATGAAATAAGAAGTCTATTGTCTCTACAAGGAAGTAATACAAGTACCTTGTCACCAGGAAAGAGTTGACGTAGACATCTATTTTTATTATCAAAATTCCTTGCCTTCTGCTTAGCAGACTCAGATGCAGATGTAGCTAACCTACATGCTTCAATAATTTTCTGCCTTAAAGCAATTACATATTCGTAAGAGGATTGAATTTCTTCGCTGATATCCTCAGCAGTTATTAGGTCATGCAGCAATGACATGGGACCGCGCGGTTGCGCACCAAAGACAAGCTGGAATGGAGAAAACCCTGTGTGCTCATTAGGGACTTCTCTATACGCGAAAAGAGCAGCGGGTAAAACCCTGTCCCAATTCTGAGGATGGTCCTCAGTTATCTTTCCTAGTAAACTCTTGAGCGTTCTATTTAGACGTTCGACTAATCCGTTTGACATAGGATGATAGATACTGCTTAAAGACCTTTCAATACGGAGTGTAGACATCACCTGAGACATTGTGTTTGATATTAATTGTGTGCCATGATCTGATAAGATTTCTTTGTATTTTGAGCTTTGAGCTCTTGTGGTGACCGCATAAGCAGCCTGAAAATGAGCTTGAGCTCTGAATAAGCAGCCTGAAAGTTTTGTTCTTCCCAAGTAGCAATTTGTTGAGGGGTGCACTCCTTAATTCCGTGTATACGTCCGACAATAAGATCCGCAATGGGATTCGGGAGCAAACACGCGTGGACGTCTCCCGTAAAAAAGGGAGTAGCTATGTGAATGATAGCAGTCGGATTCTTTTCAATTGTTCCGCCAAATGTCACACATTTCACCACTTTTCCAGTGGCATAGGAAGGATCTATGAGAGATTGTTTAACCCCAACAGTTGTGCATCCAGAATCAAAGAGAACTGAGACTGGATTATTATTCACTAAACCTTTATGTAGAATGAGAGACTCTCTTCCATCATGCGCAGCTGCGGCAGGAAGAGTGGGAAGAGGATGACCGCAACTCAAGGTAGTTATAGTCGTAGGTTGGAACAAAGTTGTGCATTGCGGGCATTTAGATGCCCTCTCAAAGTCGAAAGCAAAGCAAGCACCAGCAATTGCGACACTATTATTATTGTTGTTACCATGATTATCGGCACCCTGGGACTCTTGTTGAGCAAAGTTAGCTTGGTGATAAGATCTATTATTATCTTGTTGTGATCTATCAGGGTTATTATTTCTATTGAAATTATTGCTCTGATTCGAACCCCAGTTTTCATAGTTGCGATTGTCATTTCTCCTTTGATCAAAATTTCTATTAGATGGGTTTTGTTGTCTACCTGAGAAGTTATTATTGGTTCGATAACCTCTATTGTGGTATCCTCTTCTAAAGTTCTTATAATTGTTCTGACCAATATGTTGAGGACTATTAAATTGTCGCCAGTTCCCTGAAGAAGAATCATTACGTGATGGACCCCCTGGTTCTGTCCAAAAACACGATTATTCCTGTTATCAAAATTGCGCTGAAGCCTTTGAAATTTACGTCGAAAATTAGGACCATGTGGTGTTGCTGAAGCAACGGGTAAACCTTCTTCAACTTTAGAATTGCTAACCGTTGCATTATGATGTGCCGTGACATATTGACGACAGCATTGCTCCATATCTTTTATGTTTGGAGGTTTTCTCTCATGTAGAAAGGAAAGAAAAGGTTTACTAACTGATGACATAACTTTGTCACGAAGCAGTAAGTCAACAATGGCCTCATATGTATGTTCAGTTTTTGATAATTCTACCCAACGTGAAAAGGTCAGGCGAATATCAGATATAAAATCTGAAAAATCTTTCCCTGTCTCTGGCAATAGAGACTTAAAGCGCAGGCGATAACCTTCTTCATCCAGTTGATATTTTTTTAATAAGGCCTCTCTGACAACATTATAGTTGTTCTTATCAATATCTTTCACCGACATCATAGTCTTTTGAGCAACTGCTGTAAGTAACCTGCCAAGTTGATAACAATATTGCGACTTGTCTATCTTATGAGAGTCACATGCCAATTCAAATCTAGCTAGATAGAATGCAATATCGTCTCGGGTAGGGTTGAAAGCAGGTAATTTAATATCATATGGTTTAATATTTGCCTTATTAGAAGAATTATTTGATTCACCTTGTGAATTGCCCATATTCACCAACTTTATTTTCTCCAGCTCCATTGCTAAGACCCTTTCGTCATGTAACATTTTCTGCTTTTCAGCTTCAATTTGCTGTTGATTTTTTCTCTCTTCAGCTTCCAGCTTCTTTTGTTCCATTTCCCATTGTATTTTTCTATCTTCAGCTTCTCTTTCTGATTTCTTTTGTTCCATTTCCAATTGGAATTTTCTTTCTTCTGCTTGCATTTTCTGTCTCTTTTCTTCAGCCTTTTGCGCCTTGCCGTATTCCGCAAGTGCGAATTCCTCTAATTTCTCTCCAGTCTTACCAAGGGCTTTCCCTTGCTCAATAAAGTAATCTAACGTAGACATTATGTCTAATTATGAGATCAATACCTGTATAACTCACTTTGTCCCAACTCAGTGGGTGACAAGTCTTTTCTCAAGAACTTGTAAAATTAATTTAACTTTCAATAATACAATAGATTACCTATATACTTATTGTGCATATAGTAATGACAGTGTATAAAAATCAATAAAAACAATTGAAAAGACAAGACAAAGCATCAAGGACAAACGACAACGTTCGCAGAAATCAAATAAACACTAAAGCAAAACTAAAGTAGAATCTTACAAAGCATGTAACGACAGCTGCGAATCACCAACAAAACAATCGACTACACAGTGTATAATTGAAAAGGTGTAAAGAAATAAACGATAGGAAGGGGAGGCAGACAACTACAAACAAATTAATCAAAACTAAAGAACAGAGAAAAATATTACAAAAACAACATAGGACATCTCGGCACAACTAAACAAAAATATCACGAAAGACCAACGTAGTGGACGAAAAACGACAGCAACAAAAAGTCGCTGGTAATTTCCACTGCGGGAAATTCGCAATAGTCCCTAAAGAACGCTGTCGTAGACCCTCGGTAAAGTGGGATATTCTACGACAGTCTCCGCCCAACCAAACCCGCTGAAATATAAACACCTATATGACATATAAAACTAAGGCACATGTAACATAAAAAACAAGGAATATAAATAGTATGTGCAGAGAGGAAGGCTTAACTATCACACATACAGAGGCACAGTTTACAAAACATATAGCCACTTATCTTAACTGGCGAAAAAAATCCTGGCCTCGAGAATAACAGCAATGATGTACAATAATACACAGTCCAACGATAGGATGATCCACCGCTGAGAGGTACAGCAACCCAATGATGCAAGGTCTAGATATCCGAATGCTCAGCTTCTTGACCTTGCACGTGAAAAATCTTGATTGGGAACGTTGAAAAAAAAATCTTGACTGCACATCAATTTCCGCCCAGGAAACACGGGCTGGATTCCACTGTTGTAATGACAATACACTTCCGGGCAACGCCGGGTACTTTCAGGTAATAATAACATAGAACATCAGAGAGCTGGCTAACCGCTGTTGCAATAGGGATGTAAATGGTGGTTCAGGAAAATAAACAATGTTAATGTCCGTACGCTGCAGATCTTGTAATGCGAATGACATGGATAACAGACCCTTAAAGCTGGCGACCACTGTAGAAGGCTGTGAATTTTTTTAAGTATATTGCCCATAGGCCATACTGGCCATCACTGTAGAAGTGCTGTTGTTGTGCTGTAATATGTGCGCTGATGTAAATAACCAGCAGGTCGGGCTTACCAGGTGGCCGACATGGTGTGTGGGCGTATAAATTTCAATGGAAGGATGTGAAGTTCGAGAGTACAGCCATGATAACACACACACCAATCCACGTATATAAGTCAGGAAAGGTTGTAACGACTGTGGTACAGTTATTCACAGTTTATTACCACAGTAACAAGGACATCATCAAATTCAAGACACACTGTCAATAGCACAAGATTGCACTTCATGTAAGTAACATTGATTTACTACCAAGTAGTGTAGGGTAAATAATATCTCTGTGACTTCTCTTCAACGAGTTGCAAGTAGTGCAGTGTAAATAATATCTCTATGACTTCTTTATCACCTCTGACCAAACTAGTCAAGTATATCTCTGGCAAAACAGGCGCATATATGGCGGGCTTCCTTATATAAATAATGTTAATCTTCTCTATCACTACTTCCCGCACCGGGAGTAAGTCACCTCAAAATACAAAGTTCTTAGCTACAACGAGTAGCTTCAAAAGTATTGTTACCTGCTCTGCACTCCAGGAATCAAACACAAAAGAAACACTGGCCATTTCCTAGGCTTTACCGAACTATGCCAGAATCACAATCAAGGGGAATCTTAAACATATTTAATACACAAAGAACTCTGATCCCCGTTCACACAGCCAGAAAAACATGGCGGTACACCTTCTCCGCTCAACCGCCCAGCCAGACTGTCCAAAAAAGAACACCTCTTCCGGACCCGCGCAAATCATCGCGCATGCGTGGATATGCTAGCCCTGAGTAGAGCTCACATAGGACCAGTCCAGAACTTTTCCTGGAAACTGATCTACAAAACTTCTTAAATGGTCAACTTGACATGTCAAGGGAAGATAACAACTAAATCTAACTTATTCTAGAAAATATTACAACTGGTTAACTCCCTTAGACCACAAATATAAAAAAGAAGTATAAAAAAGGTCACATTCCTAACTTAAAACAAACTGACTCTTAACAAACGGGAAAATGTGTCTTATTATTTTGCTTCTTGCTAACACTTGAAAGCACAGTAAAATTGTTTTTGCGATTTCATCATAAGAAATAAGAGTATTTTGGAAAAATCGGAAGCAAATTGAAAAGCAAAAGTGATATCACTCTTCTGGTAGAACCAAAAGGAATAACAGTATTTTGTGCGGCTTGCATTTGCAATTACTTTAAACAAGGCACGAGGATAGGCACTTAAAGCGGTAGTAATTAACTTAAATTAAAATTCAATTTCACTCGAATATCAAAATAGTATAATTTGATTTTGACATTTCAAAAGTTTCCTAAACAGTTACTGGGAAAAAACCCGGGCAACGCCGGGTCCTTACAGCTTATATGTGTGTGTGTGTGTGTGTGTGTGTGTGTGTGTCTGTGTGTGTGTGTGTGTGTGTTTCCTGTGTGTGTGAATATTAATACGTGAAAATCTCTAGTGGATTTCCTAGTTATTTGAGGCTGGCAACCTCAGTGTATAGAATGAGGATTTCATGAACCACCACTGCCAAGGGCTGGTGATTGCTTTATTGCTAGTTTCTTAAAAAGAACTAAACACATAAAGAGTCAGAGGTTGCACATGGAGCAGGGAGGAAAAGATGAAGAAATGATGTACATTCTAATTATAATACTTACAGTTTCAAACCAGTGTAAATGTCGATGTTAACATATGCACTTTAAAATTAATGGAAGTTTCAAACTTTCTATTCTTTATCATAGTTATTGGTGGTACCAGGAGAAAGTACTATCTCTGGAACAAGAAGGGACAAGTGGCCCAAGCTTTAAGACGAGGGACCAACTTTGTAGACTCTCCTTGACATTTCTGGGAAACGAGCTACACCCGACAACCTTGACCAGCGACGAGCGTGAGCAGCGTAAAAAGAACCAATCAGCGGGAGAAGAAACTACTATTGGCAGCTAAGTGCAAAATATACGCTGCCAAAGTACATTTTTTTTCCGTCGACTCTACTATCAATCAATGATGAAATTTTTCTTCTAAACTATTCAATTATTTTCAATCTGTTAAAACTTAAGTGATTATTAAATTTTGTTATTTGTAATTTTACAAACTTAACTTAAATTTAATCATTTTAAAGTTACTGTATGTTTTTCTCAGTCAATTTACTACACACTCTAAACAGAGCTATACCAGAATAATAAGAATTCCACTGAGTAAATCAGAGGTGGGGACTTAACGAGCTAAAATTAATCATTGCTTTATTCTTCACAAAAGTTGTCGGCAGATTCTAGAATTAACATGCTCAGCCAAAGAAGCATTGTTTTCGCTTATCTGAATATCTTGTGAACACTCCCGGGTGATAGAATTGTCTTTATCCTTCTATCTACATCTCTGCCAAGAGTAATCTTGTGCGAAGGTAGACACCTTTGAAGGCCCATATTAGACACTCTTGAGCTTTGGTCACAGTGGGACCACTACTGCAAAGCTGGGGAGGCAATACCGTCACAAGGATCATACATTCTTTTGGTTTATTCGGACACCTTCCATAAATCGAATGTTCGACCCAGCAAGTCTCTCAGAGACACAGAGACACAAACATAGAATGTTCGACACAGTTAGTCTATCAGAGACACAAAAATAGAATGTACGACACAGCCAGTCTCCCAAAGACACAAGCATAGAATGTTCGCCACAGCAGGCTCTCGGAGACACAAACATAGAATGTACGACCCATCCAGTCTCTCAGAGACACAACCAAAGAATGTTTGACACAGTCTGTCTCTCAGAGACACAAATACAGAATATTCGATACAGCCAGTCTCTCAGAGACACAAACATAGAATGTTCGACAGTCAGTCTCTCAGAGACACAAACATAATATTTCGACACATCCAGTCTCTCAGAGAAACAAATATAGAATGTACGACACATCCAGTCTCTCAGAGACACAAACATAGAATGTCTCTCAGAGACATAAACATAGAATGTACGACTCATCCAGTCTCTCAGAGACAAAACCATAGAATGTAAGACACATCCAGTCTCTTAGAGAGACAAACACAGAATGCTCGATACAGCCAGTCTATCAGAGACACAAACATAGAATGTTCGACAGTCAGTCTCTCATAGACATAAACATAATATTTCGACACATCCAGTCTCTCAGAGAAACAAATATAGAATGTACGACACATCCAGTCTCTCAAAGACACAAACATAGAATGTCTTTCAGAGACACAAACATAAATGTACGACACATCCAGTTTCTCAGAGACACAAACATAGAATGTACTACCCATCCAGTCTCTCAGAGACACAAACATAGAATGTACGACAAATCCATTCTCTCAGAGACACAAACATAGAATGTACGACACATCCAGTCTCTCAGAAACACTAACATAGAATATACGACACATCCAGTCTCTCAGAGACACAAACATAGAATGACTAGTTGCTACACCATACAAAAGCGCGTCATACGCGTCCACGCATGGAAACACTCAAATCGACGTCTTTGTGCACATCACACAGTTTTCAAATACAAGACCCTCTATAGTGCGCAAATAGAGTCGTAACACTATCCCAACTTCCCAACTAACATAATTACCGATGTATATTACGTCGGTCGGTCTCACTCAAAATAGTAACTCGCGCCAGGAAAAAAAGCGCGCAAGGCGGAAAAGCGTTCAAATGACGGTGTTCATGAACCGCTTGATTACACTGTATAATGGAAAGAATCCTAAAACACTCTAAGAAAGTACTTCTATCTGCTCATCCGGGAACGGAAACAGCACACCATAATTAAAAACCCGTCAAGTTTGACGGGTTATTGCTAGTGATATTGATAATGTTGAAGATGACTACGGTATTGATATTGTTAAAAACGACTATGACATCAATGATGTTAAAAATGTATATGATATCGAATATGTGTTAAAGATGTACATGATATTGATGAAAATAGCGATTAAGCAGACAGAGAACAGAAATGATGTAACCGTTAAAGGTTAAGAGGAAAAAATCGGTTAGATTTATTTTTTAGGAAATTGAGTTTTTATGGTGGAGATTAGCTGGCTTTATAGTTGTAGTCTAAGGGGAATAATCGTTAGAACGAGAAGAGGGGGTCAAGAGTAGTGTTGACATCTCTTGATTTATAGTTATGTTGTTTGGAATTGTTTTGTTTGGCGAAGTGAATTCGGCTACGCGATTGCAATTCACGGGCTTTTGAATGTAGTGGTGAGCTGTTTGTGAGACAAGTTGTTTGAGAATGTTCGGAAATAGTTGTAGTGGTAAATTGAAGTTTTAGATTAAAGCAGTTAGATCCCATACGCGATAGTGTTTAGAAGTAAGTTTGCTTTGAGTGTGATAGTGTTAGAAGTGGCTGCGCAATTGTGAGTTCCATCGAGTGATAAAGCCAAGAAATGTTTTGGTTGACTCTGCTGTAGCAGAAAAGGTATACTTATCTCTCAGACGCTAAATCGCTTTGTACGCCACATTTATATACGACAGTTTATCATTTATTTCTGAGGACAAGATGCCAGGTCGACAGAGAGAGAGAGAAAATGTGTGTGTTTTCGAAACACATCAGGTACGTTGAACATTATGAGTCTATTACAAATAGTGCAGTGCAGTAGATAAGCTGACAGGCTAGCAAGTAGAAGATAAGACTTAGTAAATTGTCATACCTGGCGTTGAGGCCAGATTCTTAAAGATGCACCAAGCAGAACATAAGAAATACGTCAGCATTTAAGAGAGGCAATGTTTACATACGAAGAATTATATGACAAGTAAAATTTGTAGTAACAGTGGTTCTCAAGCGGTGACCACCATAACCACTAGAGACAGAATGACAATTGAAGTAAGAGAGAGAAAGATAAAATGACTGAACATTTTACCTAATGAATTTTGCTGTACAAGTCTGCCAGCCTCAACAGGAAGGTTGGGCACATCATTTTTTTCAACCTTTGCTGATTCATGCACATAAAGTTCAACGTTAATATTTTACTGCTGTCAGAGTGAAGCCATTCGTCAACTGTTGTCTAAGTACAGTCATCGTTTGAAGAAAGAAGTTTTCAGATATCTCAAATAAGCTGCCTACTGTTTAGGGTAGAGATCACAAATTTGAGAATTAGGGCACAATAGACAGCCATCATCATCAGCCAGCTTGTATGTCAACGGCCACAATGATAAAGTAATAAAAGAATGAATAATAATTGTAATGTAATTATATACTACAATATATGATGATTGTAATGTAGTAAGTGATATGAAAGATAACACTGACTAACAAAAAAAAAAATTTTTTTTCTTTCTCTAACATTTCTATGCTTTTCTGGTCAATTTTAATGCGCTGTTTTTAAATCTGCAAACCGTTTTTCTCTATCAGGTCGGGATCTCTAGAAATACGCAATTGAAGTTTTTTAACAACGCATACAGTATAACAACATCATTTGTACAAGAATTATAACAGTTATGTAGGCTTGAATTTCTTTGCAGTCGACTTTCGTCGGTGAATGGCATGTGGTACATCGCGATGAAGCATCCAACAATAATCGGCAAGCATGGTCACACTCCACCGTCCTTGATAACGTGACTCCATTACGGCGATATCTTGATGGAATCGTTCTCCATGTTCATCGCTGACTTCGCCAAGGTTGTCAGGGAAAAAGTCAAGATGCGAATCGAGCAAATGGATTTTGAGGGACATGTTACAGCCCATAATTATGTATGCATCTATGCACTGCTTAACAATATGCACATAGTCGACAGATTTGTGATTTCCCAGAAAGTTATCGACGATCGATTTGAATGCCATCCATGCGCGAAGTTCACTACCATGTAACAAGTTCTCGAATTGTTTGTCTGCAATAACTTTCCTAATCTGAGGTCCTACAAAGATACCTTCCTTTATCTTTGCATCGCTAATTTGTGGAAACTTTTCTCAAAGATAAGTGAAAGCTTTGCTTGTTTTATCTAACGCTTTTACGAAATTCTTCATGAGCCCCAACTTTATATGTAACGGTGGTAAAATGATGCTGTCTTTGTTAAGTAATGGCTCGTGTATTACATTTTTATGCCCGAGCTGCATACGATCCCTGATAGGCCACACCTTTCTTGCATAATGTTCCTGTCTGTTGCGGCTGTCCCATTCACATCGGAAGCAACAAAATTTAGTATACCCAGTCTGCATGCCCGTGAGAATTGCAATGACCTTTAGGTCTCCACAAATCCGCCATTGGTAGTCATTGTACTTTATTTTTGCCAAAAGTATAGCCATATTGTCATAAGTTTCTTTCATATGAACAGAGTAGGCGACTGGAATTGATGAAAATAAATTTCCATTATACAATAACACGGCTTTTAGACTAGTCTTGGAAGAGTCGATGAAAAGTCGCCATTCGTTGACTATGTGCTCATGACCGAGGTGCACCATTAGATCTTTTACATCTTTGCAATAGCAAATGTCATCATCCATCTCAAAGTATTGAACAAGTTCTCTGTGTCTATGACGAAATTTAGATATCGGAGTACTGGGCGCGCGTTAAAAGATTCCATTCTTTTGAGTCGCGAACCGTCTGAGTATTTAATTTCGCTTGTCCTTTGGTAAGAGCGAGATCACGTATTAGATCTGAAAGTTCTGAATGGTTAATTAAGTGAACACCATCATTCACCGGTATATAAATCCGAGTCAGAATTAGTTTCTAAAGCAGGTAAACTATCACTTTCTGATGGTTCATTCACGTCCAACGGATATTGTTCTGGTGGAACTGGGATCGGACACGTGATTGGATCATGAGGCACTGGATTCGAAACCGATTCAGTATTTGGATAAACCACAGAATTTCTAGTTTTAAAAGTGAAACCATAGATATTTGTCAAGCAGAAGTAACAATCAGTAGCGTGATTTGTCGGTTCACGCCATATTACTGGCACTCCAAAAGGCATCGACTTATGCTTCGGCGATTTTCGTAACCAACCTGCCAATGTATTTGCACAAGTCGAAAAAAACTGCATTTGGCTTCCAAGATTTATTTGCATCATCAACTTTCGAATCGAAATAACGTTCATATGCTTTCTTTAGTAATGGTGTAAAGGTTTTATGGTGAACACGATCGGTAAAATATCCGCACACGTAACAGAACAGATCAGCCGAATTTCTACAACTTCTAGAAGCCATATTTCGCTCAGAATTATTTCAAAATACAGTAACTATTTGAAATATAAACGTAACTTATGTCATGCATCTTTTAGCAGTATAAGAAGTAGAATTATTTTGCATTTTATTAATTTTTAAAAAGTTATATAGTAAAAATGAAACGGAGCAAATAACGGTTTCCCAAAAATATATTTATTCACAAATAACTTAAGAACCCGACGTGATAGAGATAAACGGATTTCAAATTTGAAATCAGCGCAAGAAACTGACCTAAGAACACTTATTCTTATATAAGAAAGAAAAAATGTTGTTTGTCAGTGTAATTTTTTGAATGACAGTGGGTAATGTAATGATCGTTATACATGAAAACGTAACGGGTGATAGTGGTAATGTAATGTGTGACATAAAGGGTAGTTTTAATGAAATACGGCCATAAAATGTTGTGATTTGTAAAAATTAGAGGTTCTCAACCTAGGCCATATGGTCCCCCATTAATTTAGGCCATGGCATTTTTCTAGGGGGCCATTGTAAGTGCTGTATTTCGGTGGCCTAAAATTATATATTACCTTTTCCAGCTAACGGCAACTATGGGGGGAGGGGGACACAGAGGTAAATAAGGCTGGTGTGAAGGGGGATGGAGCACAAAAAGTTTGGGAACCCCTGAATAAAAATTGATACATGTAGTGAGGTGAGTGACGGTGGTAATGTGTCATAAAACGTGTGTGTAAACCCACTTCTTTGTTAATACATATGCACATGCCAATCCAACGTTCAACAGACCCGACAGATTAAATTACACGAAGTCACTTTCCCCCAAGATGGCGGCAGACAATAAAATTAGACATAAGCCCTGTTTTTTTGGCGGAATTGGGTCATGGAAAGTACGAAATCGTCGGCAATAAAAATGTACCAAATCGTCGGAACCAATCAAAAGGGTTTTCCTTACGCCCTGGCAGATTCCCTTGCGTCTATACCTATATGAACGGGCGGCGTTTTATTTTAAAAAAACACACAAAAAACGAAGGCCACGACAGACTGGGGAAGAGAAAGCTGTCAAGACTGATTTATGCTTTAATGCATGAACGGCAGACATTTTCACTTCACTAAAGTCGAGTCAATCTGGCTTGTATTAATCTTAGAATGTAAGGTAAACTTACTATAAACTTGTAGGAGAAAATGCCTACATCATATATAATACATTGTATCTTTTAGTATCATTTAAATAATACCTACAAACCTGTATATAATTAATGAATGTGTATCATTATAATGATTCATATTTTATGGAATCAGGTATAATGATTGTATTTCCTGATATGAATTGCTGAAGACGATAACGGATCTGAAATATAACCAAACAGAGCCTTGTTTAGACTCGTATAACTCCAAACCTGAATAATATAACCTAACAGTCCTTGGCTTAGGACTCATATAACTCTAACCTGAATAATAACCTGTGACTATATCATGTATAATGATTGAATGTTATAGTATCATGGTATAATGTTTGTGTATGACTGTTGAAGAAGGAAACCACCAGAAAATAAAGCCTACACCCTGTATAAATTTAATATAACTTTAGATTATTGTTTTACTATGAATGTATCAGGTATACTGGGGGCGTTATATCTTGGGGAATTAGGTATCATCTCATCTCATCTCAACCCATAACCCGTCATGGGTCGTAGGGGTGCCATGGTGGAAGCATCAACAGACAGGGTCCTCCACTGCTCTCTATTCTCAGCAATGCGTACAAGTGTGGAGAAACCGTGTCCTGCCCATTCTTTGATGTTATCAGCCCAGGATTTTCTTTGCCTTCCTCTTCTCCGTTTACCTTCGACTGTTCCCTGGAGGATCGTTTTCGAAAGGGAGTCATGACGAGTTACATGCCCAAACCAGGCAAGCTTTCGACGTTTCACTATTGACAAAAGTAGTTCTTGGTGGCCTGCATAGGTGTTTATCTTCTCTCTAACATAGACATTTGTTTTGTGCTCTTTATAGCAAATACGCAAAATTCTTATATAACATTTATGCTCGAAAGCCTGAATCCTTCGCTCCGTATCTGCAGTGAGTGTCCAGCCCTCACACCCATACAAGAGAACAGATAATATAAGTGATTTGTATAATTTGATCTTCACAGGAAAACTGATGTTACTTTTCCAGATCACATTCAACCTTGTCATGGGAAGGCAGCCCCAAAGGCCATCTCAAGTCTTGTGTTGATTTCTTTATTGTGAGATCCATCACTACATATAGTGGACCCGAGATATTTAAAGGTGTTAACCAACGTCTTTTAAACGTTTGGACGATTTTGGAACGTAATGTTGATCGAAGAAGATATAGTTTTCTTATGGCTATTCACCAATATGTCTTGCTTTTTTTATTATATTAAAGCCATCCCATTTTTTTTAACACCGTTCTTGTTACTTTCTCCCGAGTCTTATCAGGTATGAGGTCTTGAAGTTCTGAGTCTGTTCCAGCTATCAGATCAATATCATCAGCATTGAAAAAGTGTAGATTACACAGAGGGTCGGCCTCCAAAATTGATACAATGTTTGATTTATAATCGTAGAAAGCCTCCTGCATAATATGTTCTAGATAAACGTTAAAGAGCACTGGTGACAGTATCCCATCCCATGGAGAATCCTACAGTTGTTTTGAAAAATTCTCCAATGTCGTTGCTTGCAAAACACGCACTGCTGCGTCCTTGTATAGTGCTTCAAAACCCGGTGACGGCATCTATGATTTGGTTCAAAATTGAATTTTCTCATTATTTGGCCTGGATAACTTCATGCCAGACTGCTCGATCGAACATTTGAAGAGTAATCGATCGACCAGGGACTGGCGGCTAAATGATGTTGACCAAGCTGCAGATGGTACCGATCTGAAATCGGCGAGTAATAACCTGAGATTTCGCCTCGAGTATTAGCGGGCGAACGCCAAAAAAAAAAAAAAACAAACTAAGAAGTATAACTGTGTACAACAACTCTCCTGCCACCTAGGCCGGTCCCAAGCCCGGCTGAAAAAGGAGGAGGACGGCCTGCATGGAGGCCGTAAGGAGGCAGTCCCTCCACCATGCAAAGGCACAACAGGCCAATCACCTGTTTGCTTTAAACTTTTGATTATGAGAACTACAAGAGAGAAAACCAGACTGATTCTAAAGGCGACAAACTGGAACGGACTACGACTTATGGAACTTGGAACACAAGAAGTATAAATGGGAAAGAAAAGGAGCTGGTGGAAGAGATGAGGAAAGCAAAACTAAAAATCCTGGCTATAACGGAAACGAAGAAAAAAGGACAAGGAGTCTTGGATCTCGATGGCAACATGCTGCTCTACAGTGGTGTACCCACTTCTGAAAGAGCTAAAGGGGGCGTGGGTTGCATTGTGGCCAAAAACCAGAAAGATAGTATCAAGGGATGGAACTTTGTCTCGGACCCGCGCCCATTCTGGTTGTAAACTAAAATAAGGAAGAAAACCATTAGGTCAAATTAGTCATAGTGCTATGGGCCAAATGAGGATGTGAGTGCAGCGGACAAGGAGGAATTCTTCGTGCTGACTTCCACTGACAGTGGATGACTGCCTAGATGAAATAATCTATGCCTCGGAGATTTTCAATGCCCGAGTTGGAAGTGAACCATGCTAGATTGGGGTGGCGTTTATCGGAAGATATGGAGAAGGATACTCTCAGTGACATAAGGGAACGCGGACATCCCTTAAGTTTGCTGCATGTGAGGCAGAATCTGATCATTACAAACACAAAGTTCCCCCATAAGCGCATACATGCATACACTAGATGTGAACCAACAAAGAATGAGAAGTCAGTGATCGACTATGCCATTGTTCGGAGAAGCTCATTCAAATATGTCCGGGATGCTAGAGTCTGGAGGGGGCCAGACAGAGATTGGAAGTGAATCACTACCTGCTTACAATCAAAAAGAACAACTGCAAAGAGTTGCTCAGCATAGGAATCTGCCCACGCACCACGCAAGAAACAACGCAAGGATAAACGTCACGGAAGCTCATGAGTCGATAAAGCGCCTAACGAAGCAAAAGAGCCCAGAATTTTGCAGAGTATCTCCCCCCCCAAACTAATAAGTTCAGGGGCTTATTCTGCCTAACAGCAGATATGAGATGAACACAGATAGAACAACCTGATGACGTGGAAACCCTGTGGATTTAAATTCAAAGGTACATCATAGCAAGACAGCTGATGCACTGAAGCTATGGGTGGTGATAAGTCCGACTTGGGAAACAAAAGAAAGAGGGATACCTTGGTGGATCATAAGAAGTCAAGGAGTGTCACAGGAAAATATAGAGTGAGAAGATCTCTCATGGGGCATGGAAACAGCAACATTTATGCTGGAAGCTACTATAAACACTGCAGGGAACAAACTATAGGGAGAAATAATTAGCAGAATATTGTGTTACTCATAAATACAGAAGCAAAGAACAAGGGTGTCGCTAGCAGCAAAACAGAATGTGACTTTGTGAAAAAATTTGGAGAAAAAAGCTAGAAAAGGAATAGCGCAAATGACAAATCCCAGGAAATTGTTCTATAAGGAACCCTAAAAGAAACACGAAGGGCGAGGCATAAACAATGAGCCACTCTTAAATTTAATTAACGGTACACGCGCGAGGCAAAGATGACTTTACTTGCCCCGAAGGAAGTATAATGGAAAGAAGGAAGGAATATAGTCTCAGAAATGGCCGTTGATTGGGTGAGAGCAAGGGTAGAGCATCTGAATTGATAAATCCACTAGCATAGAAGAGGATACAAATGGTGATGAGATGACATAAAGATGGAAGAACTGAAGGCAGCACTGGAGAAAATCAAGATGGGCAAAGCAGCAGGGCATGATGGTATAACACCAGAAATGGTTAAGTAAAGGGAGCATGAGATCAGGCGACCTATTTCTCCTAAGGGTCCTACAAGGCAGCGTGGTGCAACAAGGGCCATACCAATGGATTGGGACGATTGCCATTATGAATAAACCGATTTTCAAAAAGGGTGACAATCGGACAATGTGAAGAAACCCACAGAGGCATATCCCTTCTCAGTGTCCCTGGTAAAATCTACTCTAGAATCCTAGAGCAGAGACTCCGATGCTTAGCTGAGCCACAATTGGATGAAGCCCAGTGCGGATTCCGAGCAAACCGAAGTACTCAAGACCTAATCTTCACACTCAGGCAGCTGAGTGAAAAGGCCCTTGAGTACAAGAGTGAGATCCATCTTGTTTCATAGATCTGGAAAAGGCGTTTGACAGGGTCCCCTGGAGCAAACTTTGGGACTGTTTGGCAAGGAAGAACATTCCAGCACCTCTGATTCATGCTATACAGAGCTTCTACAAGTCTTGCAGAAATCATGTGAGGACAGCAAACTATAAGTCAGAAGAGTTCAGGACCACCACTGGTGTAAGACAAGGCGATATCCTGTCACCTTATCTTTTCATACTCCTCATGGACGATGTCATCAAGGCATGTAAGGAGAGAACAAGAAAGTATTCAGTGGGGTACTGGAAGATGAGACAGGTCTGTATTTCAGAGCTAGCATTTGCTGATGATGTTGTCCTGATTGCTAAATCAGAGACACATCTCCAATCCAACCTGCAAGTCTGGAAGGAAGAGCTGGAGAAGAGAGGGATGGTCATAAGCAGCTCTACAACAAAATCCATGGTGATATCACGAGAAGAAAGAAAACATCAGATTAAGTTGGGAGAACAGGTCCTGGAGCAGGTCGACCACTTTAAATATCTCGGAGCTATTATAGACCGCAAGGGGGGCATCAAAGAAGAGTTGGCCACTCGAAAAGCAGCGGCTGGGAGACTTTTTCAGGCCATAAATCGAGGATTCATCAGCAAGGGAGAGGTGGGTTGGTAAGAAAACGAAGATGGCTGTATACCGCTCCACCTATGTCCCAGTCTTGACATATGGATGCGAGTCTTGGGCAATGACTACAACCCACAAAAGCCAGATCCAAACCTCAGAAATGAGGTATCTGAGGAAAGTGGTTGAAGTAACAAGAAGAGACATGGTCCGCAACCAGACGATACGTCAAGGCCTAAAATCCCACCGCTGCAGACCCAAATAGAACAGTCCCAACTAAGATGGTTTGGCCATGTCTGCAGAATGGGAGAAGATCGGCTACCACGACAAGCATGGGAAACAAAGAGCCAGGGATCCAGACCTCCAGGACGACCCAGAGTCCGTTGGGAGGACAACATTAGACAATCTTTGAAGGACTGTGGGACTTAGAATGGAACCAGGGCCAGAAGAAGACAGGCCGAATGGGATCGTCTGGCGATCTCTCTTCCCAAACTCTACACGTAACGGTTAGAAGAGGAACGATAAGTATGTAAGTAAGATTGTAATTTATGGTATGATTGTTGAAGAAGAAAACCAACCCGAAATGTAACCTAACAGTCATTGTTAGGATCAATAAAACTACAACAGTATTGTTAGGATATATTTTACCATCCAGTTAGCACTTATCAGAGATTTGCCTGTGCGTAAATTATAGGTGGAAGGAAACGGTTGTATCATACCGGTGTACAAATTATTGGATTTCTGGTATTATGTATTGAATTATTAGAAAGAACGTTTTGCAAGTAGACACCTGTCTTGTCTCGCTATTGCTAAATCATACTGAGCCATGTTTGTCATTCATCCTAACACGCAGACACCTAGTAAGACACGACTCATCATTATATTACATAGAAATAGGTGGCTTGATGACAGAAATTATGCCCCTATTTTTGTCTTGTAACAGGTTTATTCGTGTCATCCAACCTGAGGTCGTTTATGTTCGGGGTCAATCATGATGACTGGAACTTTGCAGGAGCATAGTGGTTGTATCGGAGCTACATCCAATATACCCCTCAGTCTTGGGTGGGCTAAAAGGAACGATCATCAGCGGGTGTTTGTGTGCATCAAACTAAGGACAATGATCTGTTTTAAGAGATGGTGTACACATAGTACCATTTCCGTCGGGCAAGTGTGAGCATTTTAACTGGCAATGAAGAAAAAGTGATTTAGCGTAGTGAGAGACAAGATTAACAGACAGTGATAAATTTTCTATAATTGATAATAACAGCACAGCTGATATCTATAATTTTGTTACTATAATTGGAAAAGACTTGATTGTTATATATATATATATTATATATATATATATATTATATTTATATATTTATATATATATATATATTTATAGATTTTATATATATAACAATCAACAAAATCACCCCCTGCCATTGGATGTTTGACACAGCTGACTGCATTTCTGCTTCAGGAATGGAAAGCTGTGTTCCTCAGGATACTCTTCGGACCCTTTGGGTGGAACTCGATGCGTCTACGCTGTATAGAATGCCTTGCTGCAAATGGTGGTCATACCCGAGTTTGAAATGTCTATTTGTTCCAATTATCTATTGTGTGACTTTTTGAAAGTGGTGGTAGCACAACTTCCACAGCTTCATTGCGTTTGAATTGTGTGTTTCCATTTCTGTTATATTGACATGTCAATTTGGTATTCAATAAAATGCCGTTTTGACTGATACCAATTACGTTTATATCAGAAATTGTTTTATGGTTTCAACAAGGTTTTTTCTAGTGGCCCTTGACTTTTGACGAGTAGTATAGTTTAATCTATCATCCTGCACAACATCTTACAGTTAAGTGTTTGAGCCATCCTGCAAAATGTCATGTTAATGCAAAATATCCTTCTTTCCAACTAGTAATCCAACACATTTTTCCAACATCATTTTGCTTAACTCTGTTATTCATTGGATTTCTTCATATTCAGATTCTTTATATCATCTATCACTTTTTTTCACGATCTTTCTTTTTAGAAGTTTGTGTTTCATTACTTGTCCTATTGGTGTATTTTTATGACGTCACTTTCATTATTGCTGCCTGATGCCATTGTCTAGAATTCACGTGATCTTTTATCAAGGATTGTTCATAGCGGAGTTCTTGTTTTATTATTCCACTTTCTGCTTTTGATTTTCGTTGGTTGTTGAATTAATTGTTTTGATAATTTTTGTTCGGTTTTGTATTGTCTTTGCTTTATTATTGTCTAGGAGAATATGTTCCGACTAATTAAGGAAAAAGACGTTGGGTCATTATAATCATCTGGTTCGGTGTCCTACTGTAATGCAAAAAACAACAGAATAACCACTACAGGCGGGGGAACTCACTTGGGGTTTTCCTTGCGGAGGGGGTAAAGCGGGAAAATAAAAAAAGGGAAAGGACCCAAAAAGGAAACACCAACTCAGAAAGATAAAAAAACTAAAAGTTAATTAGTGGGGAAGGGTAAGAAAAAAAAAAACGGTTGGGGCCTCTAAAATTAAATGTGCCAAAGGGGAGCTAAAGGAGAGAGTGGCGGTTCAAAACGAACAAACTTGGAAAAAAAACAAAAAAAAACCTGGAAGGGAGGCAAAATTGGTGCTTAAAGAATTTATTATTATTATTATTATTATTATATATATATATATATATATATATATATATATATATATATATAAATATAATATATATATATATTATATTTATCATATATATATATATATATATATATATATATATATATATATATATATATATAACGTGTTTGTAGTGTATATAGTATTTTTCTTTAACTGTCTATATTTCTTGTCTTTTGTTGTCTATTTGTAACTGTTGTTGATGAATGAAGGGGGAAACCCAAAATGTCACGTGTTTCCTGTGTACCGTTAATTTGTAAGACTGTTTCAATACCGTTTTTTTTGTTGTTGTTGTTAATATATATGTATTATTTTTCTTACCAGTTGTACAGCAAGCACCCTTATTTATTTACTTACAAAAAATGTGAAACGCGTTTTTTCTCAAAAACAAGCTGAAGTGGCGATGGGAATAAAGCAGTACTATAGGGACGAATTTTTGTCACTAAAAGAAAATATGCTGTTCCCCACATGGGGTTGCACCAAGTATCCCATGTAAACGACAAACCCCTGTTTTGAAGTGTATGGTCCCAAAATCCAAACCAATCGACAGGCTTATTTTAGAATATGTGGATCATTATGATCTTGTGGAAAGAGTTAGAATAGGAAAGAGTCAAATTGTTGCGTTCCGAAGAAATCTTCTTCTTCGACCACTCTCAGACGTCCAACTTGAATGTTTCAAAGAAAGGCAATTGAGTCATTTGATGTTTAGTTAAAGTTTGCAATTTTTTCTTCCCAACTCCCCCAACTCGAGGCTATTCCGTCACTGTGATTGGTTCTCAAAGAGAAGAATCTCTAAAAGCAGCTGTATCTTGTCTTTACTAACCATTTGTGGAGTCTGATTGTCCCAGAGTCCCTTAAATTAGTTTCAAGTCGTAGTCTCAAGTCCCGTTATGTACTTTTCAATTCATGTCCGAGATAGAGTCTAATATTATTTTAAAATCTAAAACTGGTTATGGTCATCAATCGCTTGTTATATCCAACAATCACATCAATCCATATAAAATAATAATTACAAATAATAATTTCTTAGTTTCTGTTATTTTATATACTGGTTCTTTTACTTCATTCGATTTAAAAACATAACGGTTTTCGGTTTCCTCTGTATGACGGTGCGTTATGAACGAGAACGGCGGAGATGGTTTGCCAAAATTGTTAAGTTGCAAGTTGAGTCGAGGTCTCTTATTTAACAACACCCGAGCTCGAATTGTAGATTCGGCTTAGTTGTGGTGGACTTAAAATACGGAATAAAGTTGTCGGAGTTGATCCGAACTCGGTCCGTTTTCACTGAATACCATTCATTTACAAACACTGCCTAAAGCATTCCGTTGATGTGTGCTAGCATCGAATGATACAAAAATATTAATCTTAATGATCAAAACTTGGACATACATGGAAGTCATATGTTTGTTGCACTGGGTAAACATATTTTTGTAGATAATACGCATATAAAAAAACTGCTGTAGCTCTGTGCACTTTTACTATTCGGAACGACCTTAAACATGGACTTCTAAAACCATGGGGTGAGCACTCCCTTTCATGCTTTTTTTTCTTAGGTTCTGGTATGGGAATTGGTAAGATTTTTTTTTTTTTTTTTTTTTTTTTAGCGCTAACCGGCCGCTATTTTTACTCGAGGCCGGAAATGTCCGGTTAATATGTCTAAACCGGATGACTGATTTTTTACGTGAGTATCCATTTTTTAACCTGTTTACAATGGACAGGTGTCCTCTCGCCGATTCAGGCAGATACTCGCCGATTTCGGAACGGTTAACACATTAGTGCTGGGCTTGTCTCAGGAGCGGTTCAGGTAAATTCCATGTCCGCGGGTCGACGACATCTCTTTTCATATGTACTCGCAAGGGGCTTCGAACCTGGAATCACCCGATCGGCCAGCGCAGTCATGGTACACCCATTGCACAGCGCGGACTCTCGGTTAGAATATAAATTCTCTGTAGGAACGAAAGGAAAAAGAAGAATTAATGAATGTCGCAGTCTAGTCGAGTCGTAATTATAAACAACACCGAGTGGAGGTCTGGTGTTGGTTCGTTGTGGTGACAATTTCAACTCCAAGTTCGAGTTGATCTACCCGGCACAAGGTGCCGAGTTTAATATATTTTTTGGCACTCATAAGAAAATGATGTGCCAGTGGGACAAGAGAGACGAGAAGAAGACTTGACCTTTTCGATCGGACAGGACCACATTGCGGAGGAAACTTGTTGAGAGCAGTCCTATGCTCCTTCCTGAAATCCCCCATGGTATAGAGATGTAGTGAAAGATGATAAAGATGACAACTGCCGTTAAAGAGAACGGAAGGCATACATCAGGGGAATGAAAAGACGTAGATTAAGACATTGAGACCTTTTCGGCAAGGCAGGAAGCCTGGGGCATAAGTTGGGGTGAAGACCTTTGCTCCTTTGGGAGCTCAAGGAGGATGCGGAAATGATGGAAACATAAAAAAAAAATAGATGACGTAGTTAATAAAGAACACAATATCTTTGCCGAAAACCACAATTAAAGATGGAAAGAGTTGAAGGCTAGTCTTGCAAAGATGAAGGACAAGCGCTATGGAAGTGGGAAGGATAACAGGATCAAGAGATGGACGGAAATAGTCTATCAGAGACAAGAGATGGAACAGGAAATAGTCTATCAGAGACAGGAGACCAGAAGACGTTGGAGATCCATTGCCGCCGACCTTCGCTGTGGAGATGGCAGCGGGTGGTAAATGAAGGTTCCCGTTACACGCCCATGTAGGCATATTGGGAATATGGTGTTAGGCGCATATTATCTTGACCGTCGGCACACGAGGGGTGATGTGGTCGGCATCACGCCGGCCGCCTTAACCTTCCCAGAGTAGTTCTGGGTACCCATTTCATGGGAGGCTGGGTCGACTCTGGAGCCGTTAGAAGTATACAAAATCCCACCTCAACTGTGGATCGAACAATAAGAATCACAGAAGCTATTAGGCCAGTGTAAATCAGCTGGTGATAATAACATATATTTATTATTTGCTTTGTTCAGTGATAAATTGGTGAAGTACGGTAAACACTTAAGTTAAAGTACGGGAGATGTGAACGATAAAAGTTCCTCTCTCAGCAGCTGAGGTGTAAGTCCAAGAAAGTTAAGAATCATGCCTTAAAAATTGGGGCCGTTAATCTAGCTGTTAGTGTGACTACTTCAGACTGTAAACCAGAACTTATGAAAACTCTCAGATTTTGTCACTGTGTAGCCGCGTATTTATGGGAGTTTTTCTTCAGAAATAGTACTATCACCAGTTTGTAAAAGAAAGGAGGGCACAGATTAACATAAAATAAATTCTTATAAGGAAAACAGAAAATATTGGAAAAAAATCTTGACACAGATTTCTAACTAGGCCCTGCTTGGCTTCGAATTAACGCGAAGCATTAGTCATGTGACCCCCAACCAATCGTAAGGCTCCAGTTCTTTCCCGGGAGGAGGATCCTAAAGCGAAGCCATGAGCAGTCGTGATTTTAGAGCGTCAAGAGAAGACATGTTTTTTCCTGCACAGTGTAAATTCCAGCGTTGAGGAGGATCAAATTTACATATAATTATGCAGTTGTGTATATTCAATTTATTTGTGGGAAGTGTTTGTGAATTCCTTAATTTCAGTATGTACTGTCAAACTAAATGCTTAAACTGTTAGAGCTCACGGTCCTAACCCAAGCAGAGCTACGTTCGAAGATATGCAACAATGAAAACCCAAGCCTATATAGAAGGAAATGCCTACAGAGGAAAGTCCTTAAGTTGAGAGAACCATTTCGGAATACCTACGAAGGCTGAGTGGCTCAATATATGACAAAATTGAAGAGATGGAAATAATGTTGTTGAGCCCTAAAAAATGTAATAAAACTAAGGGAACATTTGATAAGGATAGAGGAGCCACGCCAAGTTTTTGCAAAGTTTAACAAGTTGAAAAGATTTAAGGACCATGAAAAAGGAAATGTTGCATCCTTGAAATAATACATGAATTTTTTTTACTTGTTTATATAAATGTCAACATGCCAATATGCAAGAACCTGTTACTATTTGACTTAAACCAGTTCCTGTTGAGAGTTGAATAAACATTTGTTTCATTTAAAACACAAAGGCTGGTTGAAGAAATCATATGCTTGCAGTTGGCCACCATTAAATTAATTAATGGTATCATACAAAAGCAAATCGCTACAGGTGCAAACCATAAATAAAAAACCCATCTGCTCTAACAATAAAAACATCATAGAGGATTTATCCCCGAACCTGGTTAAACTCGTAGACTGTGAGAGAGCAATTTCCAACTCAAGCAGACTCAGCTTTAGTATCGTAGAACTAAACACTTCTGCAAACAAAAGCAACCCGCCCAACTACCCTACCCGGCCACACATATATTTTATTTGGTGCCTAGCGACCAGTCCTCTATAAAAGAGCAAAGGAGCAAATAAGCAATCAAAAGGAATATTTAAAACCACTAAAGGCCATCGCCAGTAAAATGTACAACGATCTTTTACCCGTAAGGAAAATGGACCTGGTCTAACCGACGATTTTCTCACCACGGACAAATACAATAGTAATCATATGCGGATCGCAAAAAACGTTACACTGTTCCTTATCAGAGGACAACGGAATATGTCAGAGGCGTATTCTCCATTCCTCTCCCTACAGTCATACCAAGCTGCGCCCCTCAATTACCCCCACGTTTCTGACATGTCGGAGAAAAAATATTGTTGAAGAGAGGTTATCCTACAACAATACACCCACAAGGATGCGTCCTCTGTTGAAAATAAAATTATTTGTTTCTGCAATGGAGGAGTATCAACGTCTTATGGTACAAATGAAGATCTTCAGTAACAAACGCGGTGGATGCGAAAAAAGTTAACTATGAACATGTGAGAAATCTGCCTACAATACCCCACGTTGACCATGGCAGAGCCAAAGGTATCCGGACCCAGTTCATGTACGGTTCAAATCCCAGTAACAACCACTTCTGTACACCACCGAGAAAACCACCACACTATAGCTACAAAGACACAGAGAGCAAAAATGCGTGAACAATCATCGTTTCCGTTTTTATGATCGACATCCAGGCATACGACACCAGTTCAAGAAACACTGGGACCATATTGAACAGAAGAACAAGTCGAATGACTGTACGAAATTTCATAAAATGAAGTCAAAAACAAGAAAAAAATTTGGGAGTTTCGTAACATAACATCTAGGAAAGGACAAGTTTGCTCCTATAACAACAGACGGATGGAGAGAACACATCGGTCCACTCATAACACAGGAAAGACAGCCCAAGACATAACAACAAGTAAATTTAGCACAATCAACTCTTGGAATACTCAACCATGCCCAAACAAAGAAAGAACCCTCAAACAACGACGGTTTGCTGTGGCAAAGCAGACAGAAATTGCCAAAATCTGTAAAGAAGGCAACACAGAACAGAAAAATTGCCAAATCTAAAAATTGAAAGCGACCACTAATAACAGAAGTTCCCAATATAGGGCTGTATATAAAACAACGCAAACAGAGTTTCAACCCATGTTGCAGTAAGTACCAGCCGAAAATCCAACGTACATGTAGACGACAAATAAAATTGTCATGGTGTTCAGACTACAGTAAGTGGGATATCGAGTCAATATTCGCCCATCCCACCAGTACAAGTTTGCACCACAGTTAAAATGTCATTTTTCCTGAGCTCAACGCAATCGCTTTCTGTGGCCACATTTGTAGAAACTGTACAATCAACCGCCAGTCATGTCACCTCCAAGCCCACAACATTCCCAGGCTACATTGCCCTTCATCTCTGATTTCCTTGCTCCCCATCAATCAGTCAATGTTATGTCAATCACTCCAGCTACAGTACAACCATTGACGTTTTTTCTTTCAGCTTACCAACCAAACCTCTTGACATCAACAACGTGCCAAACACTGTACCTACAGTCAGTGCCTGTACAAAACGCCTGTGTCTCACCGAGCCTGCTGAATCGCCCCCCCACTACGAATCCCGTACTACATCGCCACAACTCACGTGAAAAGACGAAATAAGAAGAAAAGAAAACCCAACGGGTCCCAATCAACATCAGGATGTTTCTTAAACTACACCAAGACACTTCAGACGCACATCAACAGGCTTAAGTTGAAAATCAGCACAGCTCACCGACTCCTCAGTGCCCAGAGTTCTGTAATTTCGCATCTTAGTGCATCTCATGCAGGCAACCCTTGTTGCACGAGAAATTATCTTCGTACCTGTTAACTAATAGCTTTTGTTCCCAATTTTCTTCATCAATCTAACTTATATCTCTTAGATCCGATCACATGGTCACACTATGACATCTGTTATTTATGTATGCCATGCTATCATATTTTTCACAGGATTTATTTATTTTAGCATGTTCGAAAATTTTATTTACTGGCTTAGACAATTTGTTTATTCCTAGACTTCTGAGTTTTTCTATCCAAAATCATCTTCCATCCTTTCGAATTACAATAATGTTGTAATCAGGAGATCTTAAAACAAAAACTTTCTACCTATCTATCAAGAACTTACAGTATCATCTCCTTACCCCTTATTGACAGCAGTCACCACTATGTTAATTCTTTTTGACCTTATCTATTGCTTGCAGCCCTATTGTTTAGAATTGATAGTATCTCTAGTGATTAGTAAATTGATTATTATCTTCTCTTGTAATTGTGATACATTGTCAGAAAAGAACTGAAATTTTGACATATTGAAAAGAAAGAACAAAATTGCAAACCAGAAAAGTATGAAACCAAAAACAGAAAAAAATTGCAATCCAGAAAAGAAATCAAACCAGAAAATGCAATGAAAAGAGAAGAGGACATAAATGAAAAGAGGAAAAGAACTTGAAAAGTAAAAATGAAAAGAGAAGTGAAAAGAAGAGAACACATTTTGAATGTTTTTATAGGATGTGTT